>JAYEVK010000058.1:0-149365 GCA_036346275.1 Otatea glauca
CAAGGTTACAAAAACCGCCTAAATTGGCGAAATCTCGCCAAATCTCGGATTTGGACCTCAAATGAGTTTGCATAGACCGGCGGATGTAAAAATCCGAAAAAATTTGAAATTGCTCAGATATTTGGATTTTTATTTTTTCAGCGAGATTTTCGCAAAACCGCGAGATTTGAATTTTAAACCGGATTTTGAAGTTTTTGGCGGATCGGCCGGAATTATATCAATAAGTTCTCGAAGTGATCTTCAATGATAATGTTTCAAAAGTTTATTTTTAGACTTTTTGGCACTTAACTGTAAACACGTTACAATTTTAAAAATTGAGAATGCATTTTCATGCTATGAAAAATTTATGGGAGTATCATAAGATATGTAGGATAATACATAAAATTTATGAAAATATTTTAACATCATTTGTTATGTTTTAAAAATAAAAATCGAAATAGGATAAAAGTCGATTCACGAGGACCACTTGGAAGTAGTCGTGACGAACGACCTGCGCCGGACTACTTCCAAGTGGTCGTGAACGAACTGTTGCGGATGGAAAATCCGGAAAAAATTGAAATTGCTACAAGAATTTGAAATTTTTATTTTTCATGAGATTTCTAATAAAAGCTGCGAGATTTGAATTTTAAACAGAATTTGAATTTTTGGCGGATCGACCGGAATTATATCAATAAGTTCTCGAAGTGATCTTCAATGATAATGTTTGAAAAAGTTTATTTTTAGACTTTTTGGCATTTCTGAAACACTACGAATTTTAAAAATTGAGAATGCATTTTCATGCTATGAAAAATTTATGTGAGTATCATAAGATATGTAGGATAATACATAAAATTTATGAAAATATTTTAACATCATTTGTTATGTTTTAAAAATAAAAATCGAAATAGGATAAAAAGTCAGTTCACGCCGGACCACTTGGAAGTAGTCCGCGTGAACATTGCCCTTGCGCGGACTACTTCCAAGTGGTCCACGTGAACGAGGCATTTGCTTGTGGGATGGAAAAATCAGGAAAAAATTGAAATTGCTAAAACTTAGGTAAAATGCAGAACATTTAAAACTTTGTTCTAAATGCAACTTAGTAAAAAACTTAGGTAAAAATCTTAGGTAAAAACAGAATATTTAAAACTTTGTTCCAAATGTAAGCATTGAACTTTGTTTGTTATATTATATTTCTAAAAACAAAAGAAAAAAACATAAATGGTAGTGTCCCTTGTAAGAATTTTATAAATTCACTGGAGTGTGATCATGAATCAAAATTTTTATGGGATATTAAGAACTTCCTTATCACCATTCTGTAAATTTTAAAAAAATTAAACTTTTTTTACTGCTAAATCAAATCTATGTATTGATCATCGACTTTTATCGGGGCGTAGCACTGTCTGAATTTTCAAACATTATTTGAGAATGCTCATCATCTAAAAATTTTAAGAAAACATTAATGTTATATCAGGACCATTCACAAAAATTTCAAAAGTTTTTAACATGGTTTACATAATTTTCATGTTTTCAATTTTACTGTAAGCATTTTAACAGGGCGAGAGACTAGTAGTACTGTTAGAATTTTTAAAATTCATACAGTTTGATCATCATCTGAAAATTTTATGAGAGCATTATAGATACATCATAACCATGAAAAAAAAATTCAAATGTTTTTACCATGGTTTGAACCATTTTGCATTCGGTTCAAAATTACCGGTCGTTTTATCTCGACAGTTCTAATGTTTGAATTTTTAAAATTACACACACTTCATAATAATCTGAAATTTTTATGGAAACATAATAAATGTGTAATTACTCTTCAAAAAAATTGAGCAGTTTATAACTTGATTTTTACCATTTTTCGTTCGGATCAAATTTGTCGGTCGGTGTTTAATCAGGACAGTACCACTCTCTGAATTTTTAAAATTCCTCAGATGTGATAATCAGATGAAATTTTATGAGAACATCATCAATGTGTCAGGAACCTCCAAAAAAATTTCAAAATTTTTCGTTAACGTTTGGACCACTGTTCTGCCAGTGCAAAAACCGAAATTTCGCAATTTCGCCGAAATTTCGGCAATTTACCGAAATTTCGCCCAATTTCGCGCGAATTCGCTATTTCTCGGTTTCAAACAAGCCGATTCAAATTTTAAATTTGAAATTCTGGACGAGATTTCTCGAAATTACCGAATTTCGCCGAAATCTCGGTATCCGGCCCACGACGGTATTTTATCCGAAAACGAAATCCGAAACCCTGCACACGGCACACCTTCTTCCGCCAATGCAACGCCCCGGTCCCGGTCAGTCCCCGTCTCAGGACGGACACCGCACGCCCGCGCGCGCGTACGTTGCCACGCGCGGCGCGTCTTTCGCGGTGCGCTTGCGACGTGCCGCCAAGCGTTGTGTTGCACCGCTCCGTCATGCCTCCGTTGTCGGTGTAGTGAAAGTCAGCCGTCTAATCGGAATCACCGGCAAAACGGCTATGTATTGTCAAGTTGGAGTGGTGTTAACGGCATGGAACGATTAGCCGGCCACGTAACGCAATTATTCGAACGTTGTCCGTGTAATCGGGCGTTAAATCCGTTTATTTAATTGCTACAACTTACAGCCCGACTGCATGTTGTCACGGACAAGTTCAGTCGTGGTGGTAGAGATGTATAGAGCAGTAAATTATCTCAGGCCCAGCCCATAAGGAAATCACTTTTGGTAGAACATGCACTGATTTACGAACAACTCTTTGTGAGTTAAATGTTTAAAGAGGAGATGATGGACCACGATCTTACATGCCGATTACTGATTAGCTTAGTGCATTTGAATTAATAACTAGCTAAATCTATGCAATTGTGCGTCTGGACAATACAATACGTCTATTTATATTTGCCTATAATTGAAAATAGTGTCCCCTGGAAATAATTGAAAATAGTGTTGTATTTGTTATAAAACTGTAACATATATAATTTCGTTGATTCTCACCGGTTCGATCCTAAACCTAGAAGTCGCAGCCGATCCAATCCGATTCTCCTACAATCAGAAGCAGCTTCTTCCATAATCTATAATCTGTCCCGAACTAAGCCTAGATCTTTCAAAGCACTATTCAAAAACAATATATATAGATTTTAACACTGACACTAAGCATCGTTGAACAATTCAAATCATTCGTTATATCTATCAAACAGTCCTAACAGTCAAATACTGTTTAAGTTGCCGTTCCCTCCACGATCCATCTGTTCTAGGTTCCCGGGCCGAGCCGACGATGGTTCATCGGGATGGCGATGCCTGACGCGCGCTCGTGACGCCGACCCGACCCGTCCCCCAACGCTGCATCAGCGTTACGCCGTTACTCCATTAATCAGTGAGCTCGCCGGTCGCCGCCCTCTCCAATGCTTCCGTTCCGTCCTCGGTGTTTTGTTGCTTCATCTCTACTCCGCCCGCGCAACCATCACCCCAGTACTAGCGCTCCATTCTATTCAGCAAGTTGAATTTACATTGGTTACGATGCTCCTGTCTCCTGTGTGTGCATGACTAGATGCACATTGGCGAGCACTTTGAGACTAGGTAGATTTCTTTTCTTTGGTGCACGAGCGTAGGATATGGTCGGTGATATCACACGTGTACCTAACGTGAGAGGTTGTACTTACTGGTTTATTAACTAAAAAGTGTAGTAACTGTTAAGGAACCTCGCTATGGAATAGTCCGGGGTTCCCGAACAGATCTGAATTAGAGAACAGAAAGAGAGAGAGACACGTGTTTAGAGAGAGCAATAGCGGAAATTCTTTATTGCTAATGATTTCTGGTACATAGGGGACCCTCCTCCTTTATAAGCGCCTCCTAGGGTTTAGGCAAGGGACCAAAGATGGGCCTTTATGGGCCTTTAGGGTTTCCCAACACTCCCTTGGGCCCTTTGCGCGAGATGCATATGCCTCATTAAAACTCAGAAAAACCCATGGGAAAAATACTTGGAGAAAGAGTACATAGCATACGCTACTATGTTGCACGAATTGCCTCGTTAAAACCTTATGCAAGAAAACTTCATGAAAAACTTGCTAAGGAAAAGAGTACAATTCTCCCAACTTCTATTGCTAATCTTCAAGATTCATGTTGGGTATTCATAATTCATCTTCGAGATTCATGTGGGAGTATGTGAAATATCTCCCCGAAATCTGCACTCTCTAAGTCTCATCATCCCAATTCCTTTCACGCACCTTTCAAAGGTAGATCTTTGGGAGTGATTTAGTGAACAAATCGCAAGATTTTCACATGACTTAGTATGCAATATCTTGATCTCGTTCATCTTATGCAATTCGTGAGCATAGAAGAACTTGGGGTTGATATGCTTGAGCATAGAAGAACTTGGGGTTGATATGCTTGAGATTGCTCTTCACATAACCCATTTGTGCTTGGGCAACACAAGTGCATTATCTTCATAAATTATCGTGGGAGTTTGCTCAATGTTCGGACCACATGACTTACGGATGTGGTGAACCATTCTTCCGAGCCATGCACATTCACGAGATGCTTCATACAAAGCGATGATTTCGAGTAGTTTGTCGACGTCGAGACAAGAGTCTGCTTAGACGACTTCCAAGAAATTGTTGTTCCTCCACATAGGAAAACATAGCGGTTTGGGACTTACGGTAGATTGGTCCGATAAATACCCAAAGATCGGCATAGCCAACCAATTCAATTCATTGTTTCTTCTAAAAATAGACCGAGGTCTTTGCTTCCTTGGAGGTAACGGAAGATGTCCTTGATCCTTTCCAATGCCTTTTGGTGGGTTCTCAGACTGCATCGAGCTAGCAAATTCACAGTGAACGCAATGTCCGCCTAGTGCTATTCACAAGTTACATGAGCGCTCCAAGCTGCACTCAGATATGGGAATTATGCTCCGTGACTTCCTCCTCTTCTCTAGGTCTGTATGGGTCTAGGTCTGCTTGGAGTGACCTTCCGACCATTGGAGTCTTTGCAGGATATGCTTTTTCAAATCCAAATCTTTCCAACACTTTCTGCGTGTAGGTTGATTGATGTACCAAGATTCCTCATTGGACATGTTCAAGCTGCAAGCCTAAACAAAACTTGGTTTTACCTAAATCCTTCATTTCAAACTCAGACTTCAAGTATGAGCATGCTTCTTCAATTTCTTCATCCGTCCCAATGATGTTCAAGTCATCTACATAGACGGAGATTATACAGAATCCATTCGGGATCATTTGTATAAACACACATGGAAAATCTTCATTGTTTGTGTAGCCTTTCTTACAGAGAAAGTCACTCAAGCGATGGTACCACATTCTTCCCGATCGCTCAAATTTATCTGATGATTTCTCCAATTTCACCTTGCATGCAGTTTCTATTTGTCTCGTCTTGGTTCGGGATAGGAATTCCTTCTTAGGTTTTTCATATATCTCCGAATCCAAGTTTCCATACAAATATCTTTGTGACAACATCCATTAGCTTCATTCTCAACTTCAAGTTGATCGCCATTGAGATCAAATATCTAAAGGTAATTCCTCCCATGACCGGAGAATAGGTTTCTTCATAATCAACTCCAGGACGTTGAGTGAAACCATGAGCTACAAGCCTTGCTTTGTACCTTACAACTTCGTTGTTTTCATTCCTCTTCCGAACAAAGACCCATTTGTGACCTACGGGGTTTATATGGGGAGGTGTGCGGCATACGGGCCCAAACACCTCTCTCTTGTTCAGAGAGACCAACTCTGCAGTGATTGCCTTTTTCCATTCTTCCCAATCTAGCCTTTTCTTGCACTCTGCTAGAGATGCAGGCTCGGAATCATGATCAATGATCGAGGCAATCTTCTTTGCAAAGTATGCATCTACGTTGGCTGTTGCTCTATTCAGGGATTCTCCTGTTATTACAAAGTTTATGGACATTTCTTCATGGGGTGCTTCATGCACTTCTACTTGCTCTTCACTGCTATTCCCTATCGCAGAGCAAGTTCCTTTAGCTTTTCATCGCCTATGTGTGCACACATTATTTCGTGACGCTTTCTTGATGGAAGATTCAAGTGCAGAATTGCCTTTCTGTTGGCTTCTTTCGGTGCAGTGTCTCAACTGCTCCCCTTCTTTCCTTGGGGCATTTTCGTGATTGGTTGTGGTAAGTCCTCTCGCTTGATTTTCTCAGACGTCTCCGGTACTTTGGGTTTGAGGAGCAGATTTCCGCTCTTTTCTTTGAGGCCTCTGAACAGTTGAGGGATATCTTCTATTTTCTTTGGTATTTCCACCCTCTCGGTGCATTCCTTGCGGGTACATGCGACTTAACCACGCCCTTGAGATCGCAAAAATGATCGAGCAGTTCATTTGCTAAATTACGCAAATCAATTATCTTACGGACTTCTGATTTGCTTCATTAGTGCGGGATCCCGGTGGAATGCCATATGATTTCCGACATTTTTCATCCAAAGGTTGATTTCCTCCCCTAATGACGGAAGCGATCCTCGTCAAAAATGCAATCGTGAATCGGTCAGTATGCAAGTCTCGATCATGGGTTCCAAATACGATTATGGATGCACTCTCATAACCAACGATATCCCGGACTTGCGGAGAGGGCCCATTGCAGATCATTGAGGGGTGGTATAGGTACATATACCATACACCCAAATTTTCTAAGATGGGAGATCTTGGGATGATCCGTGCACAAGTGCATAGGAGAATGGATGTTGTAGGCGACGGTCTAAAATTGATAAGAGCTGCTGCGTGCAGATCGCGTGTCCCCAACAAGTGTTGGGCAAGTTACAACTATGCAAAAGCGGTCCGGCAATGAACTTAATCCTCTTTATTAGTGCTACGCTAGTCCATTCTGCGTATGGACGTGCGGTCTGAGTGCTCAATCGCTATCCTGTTGCGTGCAATAATCATCAAATGCCTTTGAAGTAAATTCTCGGCATTGTCCATTCTAATGGACTTCACGCGATGATCGTGGAAAGCATTCTTAATTCTTATGATCTGCGAGATCGACTTTGCAAAAGCATGGTTTCTTGTTGACAACAAGCATACATGCGACCATTTCGAGGAAGCATCGATGAGCACCATAAAGTATCAAACGGCCCCGACAGGCTGAATCGGACCGCAAATATCCCCTGGATGCGTTCGGGAATGCGAGGATTTCACTTTGCACTTTCATGACAGAGGGTCTAGTTATTAATTTCCGTGGCACATGCAGGCACACAAAATCTTCATGATTCGGGAAATTTTTAACATTAATGCCATGACCTTGTGAGTTGTTCACTATATTTCTCATCATTCTAAGACCGGGATGGCCTAATCTACCATGCCATAAAGAAAATAACTCGAGCTTCTAAAAGCAGTCTTCAAGGAAGTATACACTTGGTGCATGAATATTCGTGTAGTACCTGATTCATATGAGGACATTTTTCTAATACCATTTTTCCACATACCGCGTGCTTCACAATGCACAAGTATTCTTTGCCATTTTCTTCATTGGTTTCTACGTGAAAACCATTGGTGCGGATGTCTTTAAAGCTTAAGAGAGTGCGCGTTGATTCGAGGTACAAAGGGCTTCTTCAATTGCCAAAGTTGTACCCATAGGCAATATAATAGTGGCTCTTCTTGAGCCGATTACATATGAGTCGCTTCTGCGATCGTAGTAATCTTTCAGCGTTCTTCGTGATCGACTGGAAATACTTAGACTCTCTTAAGATGGTATTTGTTGTGCCACTATCAACAATGCATATCTCTTCCATTTGGGCGCTACACGATTTCTAGATAAAAGAAATATAATTCTAATCAGATAGAGGCAAAAACAATCCAAATATTACTTGCAAATTTGAAGAGTACTGGAATAAAGAATAAATTGTGTATTTATTCATGAAAGAAGTATGCTCTTCTAGAGCTTACAATTCATTATTCAAAGAAAAAGCTAACAACCATAATCTAAAAGAAATGCATTAAACAGAATCTGTGAAATATGCATTAATTTCTGCTTCTATATCATCGGCAGAAGTTTTCTCTTCATTTGCCATAATAATGGCTGCAGCATCGATGTCCAGGGTATTATGTGAGGATGAGGCAAGTGGGGTGTCTACATCCATGACATCATCATCACCGATGTTGGCGAAGTGCGCCTCTGCGGGGGCGTTTTCCTTTGCCTTCTTCTTAGCCTGATATGCGTTGATCGCTTCCTTGGATTCTCGACATATCTTCGACCAATGTCCCCAAGTGCCACACTTGAAGCACGTTTGGTTCTGCTGTCCATACGGCTTGGCATGCGTCTTTTCTTTGTCATCCCTCTTCACAGGGGCTTTGGACTTTCCTTTGGTCTGGGGTCTCTCTTTTCCACCCTGCTTGCCCTTCTTTCTATGATTGGGCTTTCTCACCTTGTAGCTATTGGCATTGACTTCTGTGCCAGTGCCTCGTCCAGGTGGCTGCGAGACATAGTTCTTGCGTAGAACATCGTCTTGCGATTCCGTAACTTGCATTACATCAATCAGTTCGCTATACTCCTTGTATGCGTCCTGACGATAGCTGCGTGCACTCTGGATAGCATTAGGGTGGAAGGTAGAGAGAGTTTTCTCAATCTTCTCTTCATCAGTGATCTTCTTGCCACATAGAGAGAGATTGGTACAAATTCTATGCAAGGCAGAATTGTACTCGGCCACTGTTCTGAAGTCTGCAAACCTCAGGCGTACCCAATCTTGCTGTGCTTGGGGCAAGATGGTGTACTTGAGCTTTTCGAACCGCTTCTGAAGTGCAGTCCAAAGCTCAAGTGCACTCTCCTCAGCCATATATTCATTCTTCAGAGTGGCTGAGAGGTGGTGCCTGAGAAAATGCAAAGCTTGATCGTTCTGCTCAGCGGTAGGTTTTGCGTCCTGCGAGGACCCTAGACCAATTGCGGAGCGGAGCTTCTTGCCCCAAGGACGATCTTTACGTCCGATGCCCAAGTGAGATAGTTCTGACCGTGCGGGGCCAGTTCTTCAAACTCACGATTCACAATGCCAGACATTTGCATGATTTCAGAATTCTAGTTTAGATTACTGCGTGTAATCTGATAGAAAAATGGTTGCAAAAGCATAAAGTGCAGAAAATAAAATCATATGCACTGCATTATATAAAATAAAGCAACGGATTCAAAATCCATAAAGAATATTCATAAAACAGAGAAATAAAGCTAGAAAAATTAAAAACAGAGCCAAAAAAAATCTTCTCGATTTTCTGACAATTTTTCAAAATTTTCTGTAATTTTTTTCTCTTTTTTTTCTTTTCTTTTTCTTTCTCCTTTTTTTTCCTACGAGCGGCAAGCTGGGCGCGCCCTCTGGCCCATTAGCGTGCGCGGCTAGGGTTTCCCCTAGCCGCCGCAGCCTGCCGCCGTCGCCCCCTTTTTCCTTTTTTTCACGCGCCTTCTTCTTTTCTTCCCGTGCGTTCCCCATTTGCGCCCGCGCCGCCACTCCACTTCTTCCTCGCGCCCACGCCGTCTCCTCCTTCTGGCGCTTCCTCCGACTTCCTCTTGCGCCGACCCAGCCCAAGGCATGTTTTCTTCGCGCACGCCGCCGCTTCCTTGCGATGCCTCAGACGCTCACAGCGCCATGCGCGCTTCTGCGCCGGGCGTATGCCGGAACGAGCGCGGATGCAAAAGGGGCGCACCGAAGCCGAGGCGGCGGACGGCGCGGGCCTTGGCGGAGCGACTCAAGCCGGGCGGCGGCGGAGTCGAGGGCCGAGGCGGCGTTGCGCGAGGCCGAGCCGTGGCTACCGAGGAGGCTCTGCGCCGGGTTGCCGAGGCGGCCGGGCGCCGTGGGCGCGGCGGGCCGGAACGGCGGCGGCTTTCTCGGGTGGCGCGTGTAACCGGGCGGGCGTCCGGCGGCGTGTGGAGGCGCGCGCCGTCTGGCACCGCAAGGCCGTCAACCAGCCGGCGGCGGCGGGGACGCGGGGAGGGGGCGAGGCGCTGCGGCGGGCGGGGCGCGGAGGCCAAGCCGACGCCGAGGACCGAGGCCGAGGCTGCGGTTTCATGCCGGCGGCGGCGAGGCCGCGGGCGCGCGGCTGCTGCCCGGCGGGACCGAGGGGCGCGCGGCCGCGAAGCGGCGGGCTGGCCGAAGGCCTGAGTGGCCGGAGGCCGACGGCGGCGTGGGGCGAGGCCGGCCGCTACGCGGCGACGGCGATCGAGCGGGGCACGGAGGCCGAGGCCGGCCGCCGCGGCGCGACGCTTCATGCGCTGGCGTGGCGCGAGGCCGAGGCCGGCGCTTTGAAAGGCGGCGCGTCCGGCGGCCGAACCGAGGCCGGCGAGGCGGCGATCGCGGGCGGCGACGCGCTACGCGCACGAGGCAAAGACGGCCGAGGCGGCGGCGGCGCGCCGGCGACGCGCTACGTGCGCGAGGACCGAGGCAGCACGTCGATTTTCCTTTTTTTTCTGTGATGAACAGTAAACCGTGTACTGTAGCTTCATGTCGGCTAGCTTCAAGCGATCGTCGTGTAGCTTCGTGCTACGTAAGATAGATGCATGCATAGAAAATATCGATTAGATTCAAACGCTAATCCCACCTTTTCTCACCTTTTCAATCTGATCTCCGGTAGAGCTTCGTGCTGATAACGTGTTAAGGAACCTCGCTATCGAATAGTCCGGGGTTCCCGAACAGATCTGAATTAGAGAACAGAAAGAGAGAGAGACACGTGTTTAGGGAGAGCAATAGCGGAAATTCTTTATTGCTAATGATTTCTGGTACATAGGGGGGACCCCCCTCCTCCTTTTATAGCGCTCTCCTAGGGTTTAGGCTTAAGGGACCAGCATGGGCCTTCATGGGCCTTTAGGGTTTCCCAACAGTAACACTAACATATTAGGGTTTCAGGTAAATCTTTGTACCCTGGTCGGTAATGTGGTCATGTACTCTGTACCCTTATATTTTGTTAATACAACTTTTTCATTGAGAGGCTCTTACTTGCAGTAGAAAAGAAGCTTGTCATTGATGTAGGATTTGCCGTTGTCTCGCCTCAAATTAAAAGGCATGCACATATAGACGTTTGTGAATTCGCGCTGCACCTCAAATCCTTGCATACGCCATACTTAGTTACTTGGAATCATATATTATGTCAATGGTAAATTTCTTGTAAGTTAGGTTGTGTTTCAGATGATCTTCAGGGAATATTTTGTTCTAGTCCTGCTACAAATTCCCAAAAATAAAGATGATTTAATTTAATAGATATCTTCTCTGGTTTAATTTACCGTTGCTAATACAAGAAATAATTCATGCCGACCTAATGTGTAGACAACCTCAAAGCAATCCAACTCAAATTACAATGTAGATATCGAAGGAATTCTCCATCACTGTGGCGCCAACCTACACACCAATAGACCTGGGTCAGTCCCTGCTTTTTTGGTTCGGCTCACGGCCAGACAGCCTGAATGAATGTCAAGCCAGGCCGACATGGCACGAAAGCTAGGACCAGGCCGGGTCTAAATTTTGGGCACTTTAGGTAACAAGACGTAGCTCGAAAAGCCCTCTATTTTCCATTTCTCGTTTTCCCTTCTTTTTTATCACTTCTTCTTTCTGGCTCTCCTCTTTTTCCACACACTCCCTCGATCTCTCCTCCACGCGGTGCGTGGCGGCAGGGGCACGGGCCAAGCCGGCTAAGGCGGGCGATGCATGCAAAGCGAGCTGCGGCGGTCGAGGCGGCTTGGATTTGGCAGCGGTCGAGGTGACAGAGCCGAGGGGGCTCAAATCTAGGTGGCGGTCGAGGTGAGTGGTAGCGACTGAGGTGAGGAACCGCGCCGACAGCGCCCGAGGAGGGCGGAGCCGCAAAGGCGGCCAAGCACAAGTTGGCAGCAGCAGGCAAGCATGCGGCGACAGCAGAAAAGCGCGGCATCGTCGATGGCCAAGGTATGCATCTCAGACACTCTTAGTCTAGCTCTAGCACATAAATATTGTGCCCATGCTGGCATGGCCCGACAGTGGTCTGACGTGCCATCTTGCCATGCTAGGCCTCACGGACGGCTGTCCGTGCCTACATGGCCCAGCCCGACAAGCTCCTCATGGCGTGCCCGTGCCATGGCACGGCCCAACTCCTAGAGAAACGGATGTCCGTGCCTGCATGGCACGGCTTGACAAGCTCCCCGTATTGTGCCCGTGCCAGGGCATGGCTCAACTCCCAGCACTTCACACCAATTAGAGAAACCTGTTACTGCCACTAGTAAGTGCCTTTAGCACAATTTTAACCATTTTCTCATTCAAGAGAGTGGAACGATAATAGTGTCATTTTGTTTCTGAATACATATCATTCTAACTTTTACAAATTCACGTTATTTTACGCATTCGAGGTGATTTTTACACTTTTTTCGTTGTATACCTCTCCCTTCTAACTATTTTCAATACTATTTACTATCATAAATTAGAGTAAGATATATCATTCAAAGAATAATAAGTAATTTAATGCAGAGGAGTAATAATTTTTTATAGATATGAATTGATGTAAGTGTAATATCCTAAAATAACGTATATTCAGGAGTGTAGGAATACTCATTCCCCTCGCGCTGAATTTTAAAGAACCGAATGAAAAGAGCAGACACACATGTGTATAAGATCGAACACACATGACTTCACCACCCCACCCCACACTAGATAGAGAGATGTCACTTTTATTATAGTAACTCAACTCTTAAAGCACTTTTTTTTTGTGAAAAGGCCCTCACGAATCTCGAAATTGCGTCGAGATCCTCTCATGGGCTTTTTTACAAAAAAATCTCGTGTTCCGTAAATTACTCTCGAGTCCTAGATCCACTTTTTTTGCGAAAAGGCCCATATTTTTTTCGAAATCTTGTTCTAGTTCACCTTTTCTATGAAAAGTGAAAGACCATGTGGAGGTCTACCCATGGTGGTGATGAGTTATTGACATTATTTAAACATGTGGTGCTTAGGTTTGAGGTTGATTTGAACTCCGTTTTGAAATTTGAAGCAATTGGATAAGTGCCCAGATTTGCGGTGGCCCTCAGGGCGGTGTGTTTTTTCTAGAGAGTTGATTTTTTTGGGATCTCTTGTAGGGCGATGCTACCGGCCCTAAGGGCGGTAGCACCTGCCTTTATGAGCGAGAATGCATTAAAATTGTGATTTTGTGATGATTATTGAATATCTTTTTGGAAATTGCTATGTGATAGGTTTTTCTTGTCTTTGATGGTCACAGGATGACAGTATTAGATCATGGTGAGGCGGAGGATGACCAGGACTAGGCGATGTGCATTGGAGGTCCAAACGATCGAGGATCGTCAGAAGATGATCGAAGACGGAGTCGTTGCAGATCTAGAAGACAAGGAATGGATGAGATGCTAACTTAAAGCTACTCGGATCAAGGAGGGCCATTGGATCGCGTTGTAGGTGATATAGTAGCGGGTCTAGTTATTATGCTTTGAAAAGCGTGCAAAAACCCGATATGGTTGTTGGGTTTCGGGTTAGCCCATATATGGCTGTGTGAGTGAGTCAATCCTAGCCCTTGATATATTCCTTAGGGTTGAAGGAACTCATCTAAGAGTGGAGGATGGCTCAAGAGTAGTATAAATAGAAGGGTAGGGGTAGCTCTCCCCTCTTTGAAAGTTTTGAGGTTCTTATGCTCCTTTGAACTTTGCCCACTTTGTTGTGTGGTTTTGTAAACCTCCCTTCCAGAAATGAAAGTTTAATTTTCTCAAGTCTGAATTTATTTTTCGCATTTACCTTATGCTTTAAATCCAGTCTTTAAATTCCGTAATTTTTATTCTTCCAATTTACTTTTCGCACATTTGGATTTGCTTCCCCTCCTTCTAAATGCTTGTGGATTTTGTGCTGAGGATGTATGATTGATGGATGAGTCTTCTTCAGACCATATCCCAATCATCTAGGCAAATCTTATGTTCTTCCTTACAAGAAATCGATCTTTTGCTCTTTAGAGGATCAATCTTAGAAGATCGGGTTTTTGGTGTTCTTGATTTGTGATCTTGCTTGCTTTGACGTGTGGGAGACTATCCAAGATCATCTTGATCATCAAAACCCCATGAGCAAATCCAAAATCAAGTTTTTTTGTTTTTACTCTACTTGGTGCATTCTTCCTTCAATTCAAAAAAGGTCGAAACTTTGACGTCAATCTCTTGGATTGAAGGTGGGAATAGGTTCTTAACCTCCATACAAAGGTGCATGACAAGTTTCATGAGTTTTGGACCAGCCGATCAAAAGTTGCATCATTTTTTCCTTTGAGTTCATGCTAATTTTTTTGCTATTCTTGAGGCTCGGTGCTACCAACCCCACAATGGTAGCACCGGCCATACTGAGTTAATTGCTTCCTCTCGTCTCACTTTTGATTGTTTCTTGTGAGGGCTTGGTTGGATCGTGTTTAGTGGGGGATATTTTTAATATAGGATCATTCACCCGCTTTAGTCGCCCTCTTGGTCCTTCAAAAAGGCCCTCTGCCAATTCTAAAATTGGGATTCTTTAAGTTTTTTTGGATTTATGTGCACTTTGCCAAAGAAAATATGACATCCACCATAAAGGTTGATTTTATCATCTGAGCACTCTATCAAATTTCACCTGTAAATTATCCGAAATCTTGTTGTGGTTCACTTTTTCTATGAAAAGCCCCCTGCGAATTCTAAAAATATGATAATTTTAGTTTGTTTGAATTTGTGTACGTTTTGCTAAAGAAAAAATAGCATTCATCCTAGAGATTGATTTTACCATCTAAACACTATCAAAATTTATTCGACCCAGCCTAGCGTGCGGTTATATGCACTCTCTCCGTTCATTTTTATAAGGCTTATTTTTTTAATGGTCTTGTTCACAAATATAATACTTGTATGTAGATTTAATAAGGCATTTTCTTCTATGTCCCTATTTATTCTCTCTCAATCATATGTATTTATTCATTACCATCCACACAAAGTATATCTTTCATCTTTCAAGACAATTAAGTGGGGGCATCTAAGTCATTTTCTCTCGTAACTTTTTTAATTTCAACGCAACCTTAATCTATGTGTAAAGTTAAAATATGCATTATAAAAATAAATAAAGGGTGTAATTATTAATTAGAGTTCATCACACCTAGTGGTGGCCAAACGGGCTGGCATGCGGCACGGCACTATGCGCCCGGCTCGGGCACGGCACGGCCCAGAGCTAAACGGGCCATGCCAAGACGGCCAACGGCCCGTCTTGCGTGCTTGGGCGAGGTGCGGCACGGAGGGTTGCACGGCACGACACGGACAACCAAGACGGCCGACGACCAACGAACGACGACACGACACGCACGGGCACGACACGTTTAGCCCGTTTAAAAAAATAGCCGTTTTATAGCCGTTGCAGACTTAAAAAATCCAAAAATATTCAAAAAAATCCCAAATTTTTTCCTATAAATAGGTGGCTGCCCCCTCCCCATTTCCACACCAGCAATCTTGCATTCTCTTCTACTCATTCTGTGTGGAAATTCTTTTGCTCTTAGTGGTAATTTGGCAAAATTATAAATAGTTTTGTCAAAAATCGAAAATCGGCTTTCGGCTTCTGTCAAGAAATCAAGGTGACAATTGTAATTTATTTTTTCATTTTTTAGTATTTTAAATCATATTTTAGTATTAATTGCGTCATTATTTCTTGTAGTTTGCTACTTTGCTTTATGGAGCCCGAGGATTCTGATTTCATGTCGTTCGATTTCGATTTGATTATTTCACCTGAGGAGCTTCTTGCATCATATGCCCAAGAAGCTGCAGGAGCTGTGCCATCCTCAGGCTCTACAAGTGCTACTGCGTCGGCAAGCACCGGGGCGAAAAGAACAAGACGCAGTACATCGGGAGTCTGAGAAGATTTCGACCAGATTTTTAGACATCAAACGACCTCCAGATCAGGTATGCTGTTTGTAAATATTGCAAGCATAAATTAATTGCAAAATCTTCAGGTGGAACGAGGCACTTGAAGAGGCATGCTGAGAGCTGTTGAAAAAAAGCGGGGATGACTTCGAGACAGACGCAGCTGCAGTACAACCCCGACGGTGCGGTACGTAATTGGGACTACAATCCTGAGGTAGCTCGTGAATCTCTTTGTCGTTTAATCGCTTCTCAAGATCTTCCTTTAAACTTTGGTGAGTCAGCTGCGTTTGAAAGCTATATTAGGACCGCTTATAATCCTAAGTTTTCTGTAGTTTCTAGACAGACAACAACTAGAGATTTGATTAAATATTATAATAATTGTCACAATAACCTAAAAGAAAATTTTAGTACCTGTACTTTTTCTGTGTCTTTGACATCTAATATATGGAGTGGTAGAGCTAAAGAGGATTAACTTAGTGTAGTTGCTCATTATGTAAACGATGATTAGCAACTAGAAAAGAGAATTATATGATTCAAATTAATTGATGTAGCATATACTGGTGAAAATATTGTTATTTGTGTTGTAAAAGTTGTGGAAGATTTTGGTCTTAGTGATAAGATTTTTGCAATAACATTAGATAATGCTTCTGCAAATACTTCTGCCATGAACATTCTTACTCCGCTTTTCAATTCTTATGCTGTATCTTTCTTATTACATCAGCGTTGTGCTTGCCATATTAATAATCTTATAGTGAAATCTGGTATGAAGAGGTTAGATCAGTATCTTGAACCTTTTCGCACTGCAATATCTTACTTAAATTATTCTAATCAACGAGTAGCAACATTTAAGACTTATTGTATTGCAATGAATGTGCGTCCGCGCAAGTTTGGTCCGGATATGCCTGTTAGATAGAACTCTACTTACTTGATGCTTAAGAATCTAATACCATATGAGAGCACATTTTCTGTTTTTATTAACACGCTTTATCGCATTACAGGGATGGTCAATGGTACTCACAGAGCAACATTGGTATATTGCTAAATACTTGCTGTCATTTTTAAAACTTTTTTTTAATCTACTGTTGCTTTATCTAGAGTTTATTACGCAACCTCTCCTTTAATTGTGCATCATATTTTAGAAATTGCTACCCACTTAAAGAGCCACGAAAATGATAATGTCTTGCGTGAAGTTGTTTATGCTATAAAAACCAAAATTTTAAAATATTGGCAAGAAATTCCTATGTTATATGCATTTGCATTTATTTTAGATCCTAGAGCTAAAATTCGGGGATTCTCTAATGTTCTCTCACTTCTAAGTGATGTGGTAGGTATGATTATTCTAGTTATTTTTCAACTGTCCGTGCTAACTTATCTCAAGTTTATGATAAGTACGATCGGAAGTTTGCTGGAGTTAGCATGCAGCGACCTCCACCAGCACCCACAACAGGTAAGAGAAAACCACGTGGGGAAAGATATGGGGTGAGGTGGCTCTTCCTCAAGGAGTTCGACTACATCAACAACAAGTGCGGACACATCAAGTGGTGAGGAGCTAGCTACTTATCTCAACAGCGACACTGTCAACTACCAAGAGAAGCAAGAGGAGGACTTCAGCATTTTGCAGTGGTGGCATGAGCACAAGATAACATATCCGATGCTTTCCATACTAGCACGTGATGTGTTAACAGTTCTTGTCTCCACGGTTTCTTCGGAGTCTGCTTTCAGTCTATCCGGAAGAATAATCGAGGAGAGAAGAACAAATCTGACTAGTGAGATGGTGGAAATACTTCTCACTGTGAAAGATTGGGGACAAGCTGATCAACGGGCTCAACATACTGCAGAAAATACTGAGCTGACAGAGACATTCGAAAATCTTTATCTAGATCATGATGAAGAATAATTGTAATCTTCACTTTTTTATTGTATCGCTGAGCTATAAGGCCGTACTCTTTTTTCTTTGCCAAGGTTTTCTCGTGTTGAGTTTTTACTTGGCAAAGTTTTTAACGAGGCAGCCAAACATCAATAAAGCTCATTATTTAATTCAAATTATTTGTCTCATTTTAGAATTTATCTCGTATTTTAGCTTTTTCTTACTTTATATATATATTTAAAAAGTTTTTGTTCATCCTTCAAGTTTTTCTAATTATTCTAAATTTTCCTATTTTTCTGAATTTTTTCCTATATTTTTTTTTGCATTTTTTTACCGTACTTTATCTATTTTCTAAATTTTTTTGATTTTTTTTTCAAATTTTCTGACGCTAAACGGGCTACCGGATCAACCCAGCCCTTTTAGTCCGAGAGGGACAGGACCGACACGGCACGGCCTGAGAGACCAACGAACCGTGCCTGAGCCACCACCCCGTCACGTGGACCGGCACGCCATAGTCTATTTACAAATCGAGTCTAAACGGATCATGCCTAAATACTTGTACGGATTTTTAATCGAGCCGTGCCGGACGCTCAGAGATTCACACCCACCCTCGCCTCCCATCATAACTAGTGTCGTCGTCTTCCTCTCCCCACCCCCAGCTTTTCTCTCTCCTTCGGAGCTCGGTCGGGTCTCGCGGGTAAACCAGCTTACCAGCCTCCTTTCTTTGCTTATTGAGTGGAAGTAGAACTGCATCGATCGATTACTAGTTCATTCTTGCACCGCGAACTGACTGATCTAGCGATGTGATGTTGATGTGTGTATCTACTGACGCTTTCTTGAATTAAGCAAAGGACCAAACAACTGTACTTTCACAGTGTTCTTGGTTTCCGCACGATTTGCTCTTTTTTCTCCTTCCCTGAAAAATGATCTCAACTATGCTCAGGTGCTGCTGTCCACCTTCAGTTTAGCAAAAGAAGTTACTTTTCTAAGAAAAGAGACGAAAAATTGTGATTTGTTCTGGCTGCCAGTGCTTGATATGTTCCTTTTCTCTTTCGTTTCTTGTTGTTTGTTTGGGAATTAACGAGGGGGTTGGATCGATCCTTTGCACTTGGTACTGTAACTGATGCGCGCGTTGTGCTTGGTGTTTTTTCTTGCCATAAACGGAGATTGTATCTTTTTTGGTGTTCCTGAGAGAGCACTGCATGAGTTTTTCCCTTCTCTGGAAGTATTGTTTCTCTCTCGTGGCGATTCCATTTTTGTGTTTGTGATGGCTTACTCTGTATGGTGTTTTACATTTTTTTTTAATTACAGAAGTAACAAAAGACTTTGTTTGGTTCCAAAATTCCTTCCGAGGCAGGCGTTTCGCACCTGGTTTTGTAGTTTATGATTTGTTTGTTCTGTTGATTCTTGTTTATTTGATAACGCCAAATCGAATATCATGGACACTGGGTGCGTGGAGTTTAGTCTTTAGTGTTCTTAGTGGAGACGGCATTAGTTGGATTCTCTCTTTGTTGGTGATTCCTTATTGATTTGATTGTGACATAAATAAATGTTTGTGATTCGCTATCTCGCTATTGGTGATCCAAGCTATTTTTCTACGTTGCACTCCCACCTAATGATTCTTGAAATGTATTAGTGGACTGGACTCTGAGAATCCGAATACAGGCTTGCTAGAGATGTCTAAAGATGCTGCTGTGCTAAAAGTTTACATCAAGTAGGGTGAATATTTGTAGTGAATTCCCTAAAGAATTCGTCAAAATGAATGCTGATTAATAGGCAGGGCATGCTACATGAGTACATGACCATGTCGTTAGCGAGCTGAAGTAATTTGTTCAGTTCTCAACTGGTGATTCAACGTATTTTCTGTATGTAAATTGCTTTCTTCCAGCAGTACCTTTTACTGGCTAGAGTATGAAATGATATGCTAGACATCCTTTTCATTGCATCAGCACACTGGACTTTGATGCGGTGTTCCCAGTAGGATTGAGATAGGGTTGTTTGTCTAAGCGGAACAGTGTGACGACTACATTATTGATGAAATGCTTCACCTTATCCAGTCTTTCTGTTTGCTATCTTTTTCAGTTCTCTGTATCGGACATCCTATGGTTATGAGCTTATCTTTGCTTTGTATGACAGAATCCTTATTTAGCCGAACCCGCTTAATTTCTGAGGACTTGAGGTCATGTAATTCATCATTCCTCACTTTCTTGGGCTGTGTTTTTGCTTTGCACTGTAGTCCTGGTCCTAGTGCTGAGAAGGCAAAATACACGATGCAGATTAACTGGTGAACATCTTTTTTCCCAGCCTGCTATGCTCCTTGATTTATGACGGATGTTGGTAAACACTTGCTTTAAGCTTGAAATGTCATGTTAGTATCCCCCCAGTGCTACTTCTGCTACTCTGCAACTCTTGAGTTTTATCTCAAGAGCTAGGTAGTTCTGCGAGAAGCCCCATCTTTTCTGTCCTTTGCCTCCTTTTTCACGTTTTATTCATTTCTTTTTCTTTCGAATAACGTGCTTCATTTGTGATAAGAGTTGATCTGCTTGAAAGAACCAATTTGCGGTATTAATTAATTAGTCATTTTTTGGGATTGAAAATTTTGGTCGTTGTTGGCTCTTCTTTTTTTTGAGACGGATGTTGGCTCTTTTCTGGGCATCTTGTATTTGAGATATTGGTTGATATTATTCAAATTTTGAACTCTTATACTATCCAGAACATATTTATTCTCAGATCAGAGTTCTTTGTTATCTATAATTCAGTATAATACATCTTTTATAATTTGCAAAAAAAGGAATTGAAGTCATATAGAAGAAGTCATAGGTCAGGCAGACTTTTCTTGATTCAAAATGAAGTAATTGTTTCTTTTGACGTACGGTCTGACACAGAAGAAAATGCAACGACCAATTCAAGCTATTGGATCACATGGCAGTCTGCTCAAATCTGCTGTTCTACAACACATCAGTGCTCCAAAACCTGCTATGCTCCCTGCTGTGTTTTCGCGCTTCATGTCAGTTTCATCTGCTCAACTAGAGGAAAGTGGATTTGAGACCGCCACTGTAGCAGATATTGTGAAGTCTAAAGGGAAGAGTGCTGATGGATCATGGCTCTGGTGCACCACGGATGACACTGTCAAATCTGTATGTGTTTTCTGCTGGTCATATTACTTCTTACGTTGGCAACTTTCATGCTCTGAATGATAAAAAGCCCTTTTCAGATGACCCAACACAACGTGGGTGCTTTGGTGGTTGTTAAACCCAGACAAGATAAAGCAATTGCTGGCATTGTTACTGAGAGAGGTAATGAACTACTTTTAGTACTCATGGGTCTCTAAGCTGTGTCTGTAATGGAAAAAGACATTACCATATACTAGAAGATAAAGACTATTGCCTACTTCAGTTTTAATGTGCTATGTGCTATGTATTGTTCATAGGTTTTGTCTTTTTTTCTACTTTTTTTTTTAAAAAAGGGTTAAACAGTATATGCAAAGCCACATTGTTGTACTGCCAATAGTAAAGAAATGAAAAGAAAATGAACAATAAGTTGGAAAAGGGAGATCTATGAGTAAAAATTCTAGAGCAAGGGTGTAAAATGTTGGATAAAAAATAAAAGCAGTTCTTTTTTTCAATTATGCATCATAAATTCTGGCAGTCAGAATTCTTCCGACTGATGGATATATCTAAAAGTTTGTGTTTGATACATCATACATCAAGAACCTGCAGTTTGTCTGCCACATGCCAGTATCAATTAAGTGGAACATATACATGAAAGAATTGCGCTTGATAATCATTTTTCACATGGTACAATTGTAGTCTCCAAGTTACCTTTGAGTTTCCAACAAAAATTATATGTGGGGATTTCCGTCATGTGCATGACAGAGATAAAAAGGAAGTGCATATTCCGAACCATTTATTATTGTGCCTGTAAACTCTTAATCCTGGACCTCCATCTGCCATAAAAAATCAGCATAAATTTCTTCAAATCCAAATGAATTAATTCGTCAGGTTTGCCAACTTCAAAGCATTCAGAGATCTTGATCATCTACATAATATCTCACTGAGTCATTGTCCCCATATTGCACGATCTCCTTGAATAGTACCAGCCAGCATCAGTACCCAGTCTGCCTAGATATAGAAGCGACGTTCCCGAGAATAGAACCGACACTTCCAGTCAAGAGAACAGAACAGGGTTCTTGTATTATGCGACTAGTAACGTCTGAATCTGATACTTTGTCTTTCCAGATTATCTCCGGAAAATCATAGTGCAGGGACGATCTTCAAAGTCAACTAAAGTTGGAGACATCATGACCGAAGAGGTACTACCCCTACCCTCTTATTATGTTCTTTTTTTCTTATGTTTGCATTTTGCAGCACACCCTGAATCTTACTAGTACAGTAACTCTTAGTCATAAACTATTTGGATGAGAAACTTCATTGACGAAGCATCATTTTGACAGAACAAGCTGATCACCGTGAAACCTGATACTAGAGTCCTGCAAGCAATGCAGCTGATGACAGGTAACCAGCATAAGTTGCTCTGTTATTCAATACTCCCTCTTGTCTATTTTTACAAGGCGTTCACATATTTTGAGATTCTAAGTTTGTAAACTTTGACTAATAATTGGTTCAACAGTATATACATTATATGATACAAAAGTAATACCATTAGATTCGTATTTGAAAGCACTTTTATATGATTATGATTGTGTAGCTATGAACAAAATATTATAAAAGAAATTAATGGTCAAAGTTCAACTTTAAAAATCACATCAAGTCAAACCGCGTCTTATAAAAATCAACGGAGGGAGTACTAAAAGTCAGGAAAGCACTGAACTTAATCATGACATGGAGTGCCAATTGCTATGTGCAGAGAAGCGTATCAGGCACATCCCAGTGATAGATGATGGCAGAGGAATGGTGGGGATGGTCTCCATAGGGGACATCGTCCGCGCGGTGGTGAACGAGCACAGGGAGGAGCTCAACCGGCTCAACGCCTACATCCAGGGTGGCTACTAGGAACCTGCGGCGTTCGCAAGGCGCCCCTTTGGATTATAATAACGCTCGGGATGATGACGACGAAATAGGCCATGTTTTGGTGGACAATGCTGTCGAATTGCGTGTGATGTTTCCGCATGCTCATGTGTACATCGTCACGGCGCGCGTGAAGTGCGCTCGGTTTCGGGGCGCACAGACCATCTCCGCCTAATGTTAGAAACACCAAACAAAAGCGTGTAATCCCTTTGGATGGTACGCATTTCACGGTGCCTGCTCTTGTGAATCTTGATAGCGTGTCCCCTTGAATTTGCTGCTGGAAGTTTGGGGATCATGATGGGGTTTGATTGGCGATTGCTGAAGACCGGACAGCAGGTTGAAGTGGCACTCGCGTCAGTTTTCTTGCTTCGCGTGGATCTCGGTCATAGCAGGCTAAAGGTATGTACAATAAGGTCACGTCAGCTGCCTCTTAGCTTGTATACATCAGTTTTGGTCTATGTAGAGGAGTGAAAAAAGATAAGAGAGAAGAGAACTAGCTCTTATTTAGTAGCCTGCTTTGCACGAGAGTATAGGTAGATCATTTATGTACAAGAGAGAAAAGACAGTCATTGCACAACATCTAAAGACAACCTTTAGAGACAGTTATTGTACAAACTGACTTTTAACTTACTATTAGCCAGTAGTTGGCTTTGCTATTGTACTTGCCCTAAGGCAAGCCACGCCGGGGGCAGTTTTGCCTGGCCGACCTGCAAGTTGAACAGCTCAGGCCCCATTGCTGTCTTTGTGATATAGTTGATCAAGGCCATGGTCTGATAAGTTTAACTACCCCATCTTCCAGGCCAACGTCTTAACAAACTGCAGACAAATCAGCGTGCTGCGCTTCTCGTCAAACTGCCATTTCTTTCCCTGCCGTCTCCATGACTCGAGCAACGACAGTGTCAACTGCCGAGCGCAACGCATGCCCGGTGTGTCTCGGTATCAGATGTCAACTTTGCAACATCCTCGGACGACCTATTCAGAGATAATAGTACAACTGTACAAGTACGTAGGGAGTAATCTGCTTTCCCAAACTTGACCGCTTCTTTGTCACAAAGTATACTGATGATTAATCCGGTGTTTAAACTGTTTTAGTCATGCCGAATTGGATCGCACCATCAATAGGCAACGCGCACCACCAGGACGCCACCATGGCGGGCGAGGTTGGGTTGGGGCGGCGGCGGGGTCGTAGTCAGACGCGACTTGCCGCGGACGCTGAAGCGAGAAAAAGATCTCGCAGTCGCCGGAGCATTGGGCCCGGTAACCCACGTTCCTGCCATTAATTATGTCTCCTACTGCTACTCGTCCCCAAATCTTCCTGCTCGGCCATCAGAACAATTTAATTGCTTGACTAATGTAGTCGTAAGAGTATGTTGCCACTTTAGCTATCTCTTAGATATATTATAAAATTTTACATAGAAGAGAGAGGATGTGAGAAAAGAGAATAATAGTGATGGAGTGTGGGAAGAAAGATACGATGAAAATAATAAGAAATAGTTTAAGAAATGATTTTAGATACGGGAGATGTTGTCTCTAGGTGAGCTTCGATTATGGAGTCAAAAGGAGGGGGACAAAGAGAAACGTACGCATCTTATTCTGATGTTATGATCAATTGCATCGTAATCATGTCGTTAGGATCTGTAACTTCACTTGCAACTAAAGCAATAACTTCCAAGAGATCAAGAACTCATGAACTCGAAAATTCTAAGTAGAAATGGAGGCAGTGCCGTCGCCTCGGTCAATTGCTCTTCGTTCAATAATCAAGCAATACAAATCAATAATCTGTACAGATCCACGCGAGAAGGAGCGTAAGGACAATTGCTTGATAACAATTCTCTCTCGCGCACGGGGAAAACCAAACCGGAACGACAAGAAAAGAATCCATCTGTTCTTTCTTGCTTTGCAATCTACATTCTTCTTCGTTCTTCCCAACCAAACCGGAGGCATCGCATTTGCGTTGACTGATTTGGACGTAGAGGAAGCATCGATAGTTCAGTACTAGTAGTAGTGGCGGCGGCGGAGGCGGAGGCTATCTGCGTCCGGAGAGGCGGTTGAGCCACGCATTGCGGAGCTGGAGCTCGAGAGGCTCGCCGAAGCACTGCGCACGGGCGAGGCAGAAGTGGGTGCAGAAGCCGGCCGCCGAGCGCACGCGGCAGGTGTCGAGCACGTAGCACGCCGCGCATTCCATCCCGCGGGCCTGCACTACCAGGCCCCACACCTGCCGCGCCGCCTCCGCCGCGGAGGGGCCGTCCTCGGGCGCCGCCGCGGCAACCTGCTCGACCAGGATTATCCCGTCCGGCCGCGGCTGCCCACCCGCGCCCCACCGCCGCCGCACCTCCGGCCAGCTCTCCGCCGACGCTGGCTCCCGCCGCACCGTCACGCGGCCGCCCTCCCGCCCGTCGTTGAACAGGTGCACTAGGAACGGCGCCTCGCCTATGTGCCGCACGATCTCCGCGATCGACTCCCGCATCCACCCCTCGACCTTCTCCTCCCCAATCTCCTCCACCTCCCCATCCTCCCTGCCAAACAAGCCGCCCAAGAACCCCGCCTCCCGCCCCTCCCGCCGGAGCTGCAACCCCCGGGGCACGTCCGCGACCACAGCCCGCACGCGCACCGAGGCGCGCCGCGGCGCCGGCGCGAAGGATGCCGGCACCCGCAGCCTCACCCGCGGCGACAGCGTCGCCGAAGACGACGCCGGGCTGTACCCCCGCACGGAGGCCGCCGCTGCCATCGGCCGGTGCACCACCGATCGGACCGCCGAGAACTCCTCTTCTTCGCCTAGCCGCCGGTGGTGTCTGAGACGACGCCGGATTGGTGGTAAATAGCAGCAGAGGACTGGACGCGGCGGGTCGAGTCGGGGCGGGTCGGGGCAGGCTTTGCGCCGGCGTCGATCGGGTGGTGCGCGTACAAATAGGTTGAGGAGGTGGTTGGATTGGGGAAGCGGAAGCCCGCACGAAAGAGGATTCCGAGCCGTAACGGCCTTCCTGCAATCCTGCTCCCTCGGTTCCCATGCGCTCGCGTGCGTGGCGTCCGACGTGGACGGAATTTCGAGATCCCGTGCGGCGGAACGGGATCTGTGGGCGGCCGTGCGGGGGTTTGAGGGGTGTTTGAGTGGTGGGGTTGCGTGTTCGGTGTGATGCGCGGAGGTGGGAGCGTGGGGCGCGTAGACGCGCGCGCCGAGGCACGGGCCGACACGCAGCGGGCGGGAGGCGGGAAGGGGGTTTGCCCGCGGGAGGGGTGCGCCACGTCGAAATGGAGAGCCAGGTCAGCACACGACGACACGTCGGAGGTAGGAAGGCGGTCTGGGCCCTGCGCAATTTTTTTGTTAGAATTGTTTAGATATATGGGGACTATAAGTTTAAGAGAGGTGCTTCAATGCTTTTCTTTTTTACAGTTGCACAAATATTAAAGTATGAATAAGGGTAGATGAAGATTACTTACCCCTTCGCTTACTTCAAGATTTGTGCAACTTGTATTAGGAGGGAAAGCATTGAAGCACCGCTCTAAGTTTAATTGTTAAATACGTTTGAACTCCATTTTATCATGGGCGAAATTGAATATATCTCTTTCTGTTTTTACTATAAATATAGCACCTCTTGTACAAGTTAATAAATCTAATAAGAGAGAGTTTTGCCACCATATATTGAGTGTGCTCCTCCTAATTGTCTAGATTACTCGTTTAATCAAATTGGTAAGCAAGATTTTTTATGCTACTGTTCATTAAGAAACAAATTATTTAATAATCCTGGCTGCATTGTCGTTCAACCACGTGTCGCCTCCGCGCGCCCGCTGAGCACCGTTGATCGTGTCGCCACCACGCGGTGCCCATGCCCCATGTCACGCCCGCAACCGCCTTGGCCATGCCGACCCCACACCCATCGCACCTCTGCTGTCCGCGCCTACCCCATGCCTACAGCGCCGCATCGGCTCCCTCTCGTCACGTCGCCCCGTTGACCACGCATGGGTTGCGCAAGTCGGGACCTACCTCACAGGCACGCCAGTTGTGAGCGAGCCCTCGAGCCTATTAACACGTCGTGCGCCCCACGCTGCGTCCGTGCCATGCGTTGCGCTAGTGTCGTACACCGCGCCCACAGCCACACCGTGCTTCGTGCGACGAAGCTACGCTTGCGCCTGGAGTCGCGCCTCTGCAGCTGCCGCCAACGCTACCTCGGATAACCCTAGTCGCCCCTTCTTGGGCAAGTCACCGCGGGCCGCACATTTGATGGGCCTCAATAGCCCACCGGCATGGCCCACAAGCTGTGCGGCCCAGTGGTTTTTCTGGAAGAGAAAAAAGAAAAAGAAAATGGTAATTTTACGTTTGAACCCTCAAGTTATGATTAATTATGGTCGACCGCGGGAATATTTCTTTAAAGGCTCTGAAGTTCTCAGGAATTCTAAAAATAATTAATAAATTTAGAAAAAAATAGTAAATCCAAGAAATTGAATTTTTAAATATATGGGCTTCCATAAATATGTTGAACTTTAGACTTAACACACATGGGAAGCTCCATATCTCTAGGTTTATTTGGCATAATTACATGTTTATTCATGCTGTATTTATTTACTGTAATTCTAAAAATTACTTAATAATTAGCAAAAATTGTGAAAAATGCTAAGAAAATTATGGAAAATTTTATATAATTATCTGTTGAATAGGTATAGACCAAACTTTGCTCATTTAATGACAAGCATGTAAAATAATATTTTACCAGTAGTAAAATTCCGATTTTGCTTGCATATAGGATATGTCAAACATCGCAAATAAGAAATTTATTAAGCTTGCCCTGAATAGTAGCAATTACCTCATTTGGGCGATGGATACCAAGATTAACTTGATAACTCGATCTCTTGGAGCTACTATTACCTAGCCTGAAGCTGGCACCTCTTCTCTTCCTGAAGCTACCAAGTGTGCAGTCCTGCGATTTCTTAGGTAGTATCTCCATTCGGACTTGAAGGTTGAATATTTGATAAAGGGGGACCCACTAGTACTATGGAATCCCCTGAAGTTTACATTACGATGAAATCTATACTTAAAAACCTAGAAATATTTAAGTTCTGGTATGATTGATTGGGTCATCTTGGGTTGAATATAATAAAAAGAATAATCAATAATTATGCTGGCCATAACATGAAAACTATAGAATTCTCTTGATATGAAGAGTTCTTATGCCTTGTTTGTGCTAAAGGGAAACTCATAATTAGACCCTCTTATCTAAAGTTAGGGAATAATCATTGAATTTCCTATAGAGAATTTAATGCGATATTTCCGACCGTTCCGAACGAAAACTTTCCGACCGTTCCAGACGAAAACGGAATCGGAAGCTCTTTTTTTGGAAACGAAACGGAAAGTGTTGGTACGAAAACAGAAACGGATTTCTTTTCAGAAACGGAAATAGGAGAGTCAGTTCCGACGAAAACAGAAACGAAACGAAAATTCTGTATAGCTAAACTGGAATTTCCGAACCGGTCAAGCGCCCAGCCCACGAACTACCAAAGCTCGACGATGGAACCCTAGCCTCTCACTGCCTCAGCCCTCAGGCATCTCAGATCCGAGCTCCCGAGCCGGCCCCCACTACGCCGCCCCCGTCCCCCTCGTCCACTGCAGGCCCCAATCGGCAACCCCCACCGCGTCGCCCCCAGCCCCGACTGGTGAAGCCCACCTTGTCGCCTCCGCCCCCTCGTCCACCGCGCCGCCCTCACCGTGCCTCCTCCACTACGTCGTCCCCCACTGTGCCACCGCCACCCCCACCCCTCATCCTCCCGTCCTGACGCGACTGCTTCCCATCACCTCCAAGGCTGACGCCACCCTAAAGCCTGAAGGTATAGTTGGATCTTCCCAATTATTGGTGATTCATAGAGGTTTTAATTTTATACAACACAATTGTTTCAATTGCTCTGATAGATAGATGTAAGTTGTAGAAGCCGATGTAATTTTTTTTGTTCTTCACTGGCAGATTGTTATACTAAATACTAAATAAGGCATTAGTGCCATTGTGTTCTATAACTATGTGTTTTGAGTTGTTTGCTCTGTTGAACTCTGGTGCTCACGAAGTGCTCGATGAAATGGTTAACTGGCTAGAGCTAGCTATGAGAAAACTAATTGCTATGAAATGGTTAACCACGTCGCCCCTAGATTTGACTATGTTTGAGGTTTGGTCCATCTATTTGCTAGTCTGTGCGATTGAATTAAGAATGTAAAAATGCCAAAATGTCAAGTCTGTATTAACATGTATTTACTATTACAAGACATTAAATTTGGAAAACACTTCGAGTAAGACTTATCTTCTGTTTACTTAACTGCGGAAACAAATTCTAGAGTCGAGGGATGGTGTAATGAGATCATGCTAATAATGTTATCATTTCTCCGCATGATGAGCCAACTGTATTTAGTTCTATTCTTAGTTTCAAGTTTGGATAGGTTTCCGTGCTTACAATTTCTAAGGATACTGTGATACTGTGATCTACTAGACTACTACAAGTAACACTTTGCATTTCAGAAATTGTGCACACAAATAGGGATTTTAGAGCTGACTATCAACTGTAAGATTATTGTCTGCAAGTAGCAGACAAGTAGGTTTTTGAATTATTTTAGCCCAGTAGGTTTTGAATTATTTTAAAATCTGATGAATACTGTAAAATCTTATTCTGGAATTTATGCTCGGAGCACAAATCTTGACAAAGTGGTGCTCTCTTTCTGAAGTAAGAGCATGCGTGTCCAAGATGGCCTTTATAGCTAATCAAGACCCTCAAACCTGCTTTGCCCCGCCATTAGCTTGACAAGTATATTTTATGCAGCCAATCATTCCAAGTTCAATGCCTTTTTAATATCCTAATTAGATTAAAATTTTCCATGTTCTTATTCTTGGTCAATGCAAGTCTACCCTCAACTAAATAAGATTGGTCTTGTCTTGGGGAAGGGAGCAGATGTGCACAACAACTAGCCGAGGATGTACTTTTTTTGAATGATTAATCAACCTAGGCACCAACCTAATCCAAGATCGGAGCCAGCATTAGTGTTATTATCATTAGTGGTCAGTGGCATGTCTTGGGTGTCGAATGTGGTGTTCGTCGCATTCCTTGGTCTTTTCGCATAATTTTATCTGTGTACTTTTGATGTTTGCTGTGTATGAACCGGGTTAAGCCTCCACTACAGTGATGCTTCAGGTTAGCTTTAGCCTCGGTATGAATATTTAATCTCAAGGCCTGGACGCCCTCTTTAAGTATTTATGCCTAATAGTCTAATATCATGTACTATGTTCTTGTGGAGTTTTTCGCTTTCGTTTCCGTATTCTCTCCGTTCCGTTTCGAATCCGTTTCCATCACTATCCGTTTTCGTATCCGTTTTTGGGGTTTCCGATTTTGTTTCCTTTACCGGTAAAAAAATGTGGAAACGGAAACGGAACGACCATTTACCGATCGTTTCCGTTTCGTTTTCATCCCTAGTCTCACGTATATCTTTTATCTACTAGGAACCATGCTTTTGCTAAATTAACTATCCAAAAGGATCAAATCTATTCGAATGAAAAATGCTGGTGAGTTTACCTCAAAAGCATTTAATGATTATTGTATGGCTCTAGCATTAATATTAAACATTCAACACCTCATGTCCACACTCAAAATAGCCTTACAGAGTCATTAATTAAGAGAATATAACTTATTGCTAGGCCACTCTTGCAGAATTATGGATTACCCACCAGCTGTTGGGGCCATACAGTGCTGCACACTGCCATATCAATTCAACTCATACCAACTGCATATTATGAAATTTATCCCTTTCAGATAGTATATGAGAAAGAACCAAGTATTTCTCATCTGCGAAAATATTGATGTGCTGCATACATGCCAATCTCTACACCACAATGTACAATCATGGGCCATCACCGGAAGTTAGGGATCTATGTAGGTTTGAATCTCTATTAATTATTTAATACCTAGAGCCTCTGGCAGGGGATATGTATACAGCTTAGTACGCTGATTGTATTTTTTATGAGGACAATTTCTCGACATTAAGGGGAGGAAAGTACCACACTAAAGATTGCTAAAAAATAGATTGGAATGTTACTTGCATTCAATCCTTAGACCCACGCACTAAAGTATCCGAACTAGAAGTTCGAATGATTATAAATCTGTAACAAATAGCTAATAATATGTTAGATGCCTTCACTAATTATAAGGAAGTGGTAAGGTCTCATTCACCTAAGTAAACGCACCTAAAATAGTAAAAATACCCCACAAGGACATTGGATCCACTCTTACCCTCGTAATAAGAAGAGGGGGGGTCTCCAGGTGTGTGGGACTCAATTCTTTAGAGACATCCAGAGAAATAGACAACTGAACAAGTGCGAACACTATCTATAAAAGTAGATAAAGCTCAACCTGTTGTTAAGAATATCCCTAAAGTGAGCTATCCTGAAGATGGTAACCATATCCCCGAAGTGATCCATCCTGAAGATGATAACCCAAGCAAATATTTGCATGCACAGTTTGATGCTAGGAAATCTAAACACCCAAACTCCATCATTGTGGGAAACCATGAGGAGCTAGAAGAAATTAATGAAGAGATTTCTACCAATTATGTGGATTCAGGAGAGTTGTATAAAAGAAAGACTACAATTATCGATATATATTTTATCTAAAAAATACTAAAACTCTTGAGTTGGATCCAGAACCAAAGTCAATGACAGAGTGCCAGAAGCAATTAAGGTGGAATTGCGCTCGCTTAACAAGAGAAAAGTATTTGGTCCTATTGATTGAACATCTCATAAAGTATTCCTTGTAGTATCAAAATGGGCTTTCATCCAGAAGAGAAATGAAGATAAGCAAGTGGTGAGATATAAAGCGAGGCTTATAGCACAAGGGTTCATGCAGAGATCCAGCATCGATTACGATAAAACTTACTCTCATGTAATAAGTGAAATAACGTTTCGATACTTGATATCAATGTCGGCTAGCTTAAACTTATCAATGCATTTAATGAATGTTGTACTTATCAATGCATTTAATGAATGTTGTGACAACATATTTATATGGATTATAGGATATGGATATTTATACGAGAGTCCTTGAAGGAGTGAAAATTCTGGACCCCAATAAAAGTAATCACAAAATGTATAGCGTCAAACTGCAGAGATCGCTATACTGATTAAAACCATCGAGGAGAATGCGATATAACCGACTTAGTGAATTCCTCCTAAAAAAGGGATACTCTAATAATGATGATTGTCCATGTATGTTCACAAAGAAATCTCAGGACCAATTATGTATCATCTCAGTCTATGTCGATGATCTGAATATCATCAGAACCACAAAGGAGATAAAGGAAGCAAGTTCTTACCTAATGACGAAGTTTGAGATGAAAGATTTGAGTAAAACCAAATATTACTTAGGCTTGCAGTTAAAGCATTTCCCAGGAAGAATTTATATACATCAGTCTACTTATACCAAAAAGGTATTGGAAAAATTCAATATGAATAAATCTCATCCTTTGAAGGCCACCATGGTCGTAAGATCTCTTGAAGTGGATAAAGATCCTTTCAAACTAAGAATGAAAAATGAGGAAGTCTTAGGACTTGAAGTCCCATATTTAAGCGCTATTATAGCACTTATGTATCTTGTGAATTGCACAAGGCCTGATATTGCATTCATAATAAATTTGCTAGCTAGATACAGTGTAGCTCTAATATAAAGACATTATGCTGGTGTCAAGACTTTACTCGGATACCTCAAAGGTACACAGGGTCTTGGATTATTTTACCGGAAGGACCAAGAGTTGACCATGGTGGGATATATGGATGCTAGTTATCTGTCTGATCCCCACAGTGCCAAATCTCGGACTGGGTTTATATTTCTCTGTGGTGGTACAACCGTTTCTTGGCGGTCTTTTAAGCAGACCTTGATAGCTACTTCTACCAACCACTCAGAGATTATAGCATTATATGAAGACTCATGTGAGTGTATTTGGCTGAGACGTGTGGTTAGTCATATCCAGAAGTCATGTGGAATTAACACCATCGATACTCCCACAATTATCTATGAAAATAATGTTGCATGTGTTGCACAAATACAAATGGGTTATGTAAAGAGCAATATCACAAGAATATTACTTCTAAACTTTTCTAACTCTAGAAAAATAGTGATGTAAAGATTCTACAAATGAAGTCATGTGAAAATCTAGCAAATTTATTCACTAAATCTTTGTCAATAGCTAGCTTTCAAAGATGTGTTCGTGTCATTGGAATGAGATGATTTCAAAGATGTGTTCGTGTCATTGTAATGAGATGACTTAGGGATATGCAGAGTTCAGGGAGAGTAAATCCCTGAACTATGTCCCTTAGCGTGATCCTAAAGATAGTACTTTAAATCCAGAAGATTATAAGTTACACCCTAGAAGATTATAAGTTACATCATTTCTCCCTTGGTGAGTTTTGCTGAAGTTTTCTCACATGAAGATTTTTTAATGATGCAACTGGTATAACAAGTGTGCAAGTGCAATGTACTCTTTTCTCTATATATTTTTCCATTGGGTTCTTTAAAGAGTTTTTGATGAGACATGTGCACTACACGGTATTCGCACAAGGGGAGTGTTGAGATATAGTTGGACTTTGAGTCTTAATTGTTCAAATACGAACCACAGGGTGCGGGTGCGACCAACAAGGCAAGCAGGACCGGACCTTAGGACCTCTCTATCTTCGCATGGGTCGAACCATAAATATAGGGGGGAAATCCTTGAATGTGTCACTGACATGTGGGGTTAGGGTTTAGCATATAAGAAATGAGATAAACTTTTAGTGGTATATAAGAAATTACTCTATGGTCCCTTTTTAGAGATGATTCGAACGACCCAAGTTAGACGAATATGAAACTATGTGGCCCATATCTCTGTTCGGCAGAAAGATTCATATCATAATCATCAGGACCACACTAAAGCTTTGATCCCCTTCACACTTTTTTCTTCCTTTAGTCTCATTTCGAAAAAAATTTACAAATCTAGTCCACTTTTTGACCACATAAGCACCGACAGATGATATGTGTCACCTACCGCGCTCCTCTACAGTGGCAAGTCATCGGCACCATACCCACCGCGGCAAGGCGGGAAGGTTAGGCTCACCTCCTACCATGCTTGTTAGGGAGTTATCGCGGTGGATAGAGCGACTGTAGTGTTGGTGACCTGCCACAGTAGGAGAACACGATAGTTGACACATATCGCCTGCTGATGTTTACGTGGTTAAGAAGAAGACTAGATTTACAATTTTGTTTGAGAGAAGACCAAAGATAAAAAAAAATAGATTGTGTAGGGTGGCCCAAATACACAGAGGCTTCGGCCACACCTAGACAGACGCCTCGGCCCCTACATGTCGATTGGTTTTTTTCTTGGCGGAAACGTCCATTTCGGATAAAGTTCCTATGCAGTTGTAAGGTGACTGCAACTTAAGCAATCACCGCCCGTTAGCACCATTTGATCGAAGTAACGAACGGTCCGGATCATGTAACAGTACATCGCTACAGTTTTCTAATCAGTACTACGAACGATATGGACCATCGTTTTTTGATCCAGTTGATCTATCTCTACTACTTCTAATTACGACTTGGTGGCAGCGGTCCGTTCTTCATACCCTCTCTTTCCTTCTATTCGCTCAGCCCGCCCCCACCCCCATTTCCTTCTGTTCACTCAGCCTTTCCTTCTATTCGTTCAGCCTTTCCTTCTGTTCGCTCAGCCTGCCCCCCACCCGATCCGGATTCCCTCTATTTTATGGAAATATTACTGATCACATCTCCTTAACATGGAAGGATTTTATTCATATCTCTTATAAATGAAAGAGTTTCCTTATCATATCCCGCTTGGATAGAATGACATACTCACCATATCCCATAACATGAAAATCCTATTTCATTGTATCTCATTCGGATAGAAAATGCAGAGATTAAAAGGCAAGAATTGCATAATCAAATCACGTGCCAATCCTGGAGATCACAAGGCACCGTATCATAGAGGCTGAGCACTCACACGCCTGGCCGCCCTCTCCTCCATCTATAAAAGGCCACCTTCATCTCCATTATAGAGGACATACGAAGAGACGCAGAAAGAGACAAAGGAGAGAAAGGCTCATATACACAGGAGAAAGAGAGAAATAAGCAATACAAAAGATTCAAGGGGAGCGCAAGAAACGATATGGAAGGAGGCCATGATCATGGCTCCTTTTCTCTTTTTTTAAGACAGCTAAAGCTGTGATTAAATTATGAGGATAGTAAACAAAGTTTAAAGTTACAAGGTGCAGAAGACTGCATTCGAGAAAAAAAGGGAGGAGAAAAAAAAACAAATTCTTTAAAATTGCCGTTGTACTATCATTTTGAGGCTTTTTAAAATTATACTAGCATGAATGATTAACTGATAAATTGAAATACTCTATAGTAGCTAACAAGTTCGCTTCATACATGTCTTTCTCATCAACCAACTTAACTGTTGCTTTGAAAAATTTTCTTAAAAAGGTTGTGTTTGAGAATTTTCGTAGCAACGCACGGACACTTAACTAGTAATTGCTAAAGTTGCAGTCATTACCCGACGACATTGGATCTCTTCCCGTTTCTGATCAAGGCTGGGCAGCCGTTCTTTTTCTCCGGCAGTCGATCTATAACCGCTGAAATTACGGTGCGTACTGCATTGGATCACTTCCCGTTTCTGATCAGGGCAGGGCAGCCGTTCTTTTTCTTCCTTCTGAAGTCACTGCTCGGGCATGGCCGCAGTGTGGCCAGCCTAGTGGAGTGGGTGCTGCCGTGCAGGTGCAGCGGCCAACGTACGCGCAGTTGCAAAGCCCCAAATATTCGTTGTATCCTCGATCAGCTGCACCGCACTGCTTCCTTTCCCTTTCCTTGCCTGCCCAAGTAAAGAACGGAAGTAAACGCGCGAGCCACTACCTCCGATCGATTCCGCACATCGCCATCATATATTCATACCCCCTCCTCTCTCGATCAATCGACGCAAACCGGCAGTTCAATCCGTTCCAGGTCCAGGCTTCATTTGCTCGTCGGATTGATTAGCTCCGATCAGGCCATGGCGTCGTCGTGGGCGTCTGCGCCGGCGCCGGGGTACCCGGCACACCCGCACGGCAACCAGGCCCCGCACCCGCAGTCCACGGCCGTCGCCGTCACGGCGGCGAGCAACGGCGAAGGCAACCCCTACGTGGTCGTCACCCCGGCCAGCGCGTCCCCGTCCACCTGCCAGTGTGAGTACACCAAAGCATCCTCGCCTTGATTGATTGATTCCTCCCTCTCTGTACGGGTATCTTTTTCTCGACTGCCTGCGCAGTGCGTTACGAGTTCTTTCTCTTGCTTCGATCGGTGCGTTGCAGCCATCAGGAAGGCGCTGGGCCGGTACGGCAAGCTGCTGGAGGACGGCACCCGCAAGGCCGCTGACACCACCGGCAACATCTGGCACCACCGTAAGAACACGCGCGCTCTCAATCTTTCTCTGTCTCAATTTGTCATGCACACACACACTGATACATGCTTTTGGTGGCTATGATCTTCGCTTCGGACACAGTTCGGACGGCGCCGAACATGGCGGACGCGGCCGTGGCGAGGCTGACGCAGGGGACGAAGGTGTACGCGGAGGGCGGGCACGACAGGGTGTTCCACCAGACGTTCGGCAGCGTGCCGGGGGAGCAGCTCCGCAAGGCTTACGCCTGCTACCTCTCCACCTCCTCCGGCCCCGTCATCGGCACGCTCTACCTCTCCACCGTGCGCCTCGCCTTCAGCAGCGACAGCCCGCTCTCCTACTACGGTCCCGCCGCCCAGCCGCCCGAGCCCATGTACTACAAGGCAAGCAGTTCATCGTTACTCTTTAGTGCCTCACACTTTCAGCTTCAGTTCAGGTACTGCAGGTTCTTCCGTGTCGATCTCTCACCTAGAAATTGACTTGCAGGTGGTGCTTCCCCTGAGTCAAGTGAAATCAGTAAACCCTTCTGCCAGCATGGGGAACCGGTCCGAGAGGTACATCCAGATCACCACCATGGACAACCACGAGTTCTGGTTCATGGGGTTCGTGTCCTACGACAAGGCTCTCAAGAATCTCTACGAGGCCCTGCAGCGCCGTACGTGATGCCCACGGCCACCACCGCGCAGCTAAGCTTCAGTTCGATCCTACAACTTCTGTGTACTTCTTTCATGCATTGTAGCAAGTAGCAACTTGCTCCATCTATGGTTCTTGCTCTGAATTAAGACACTAAAAAATTATGATGCCGTGCGTATTAGTATTTGAGTAATCACTAATCAGTGTAGAACGCTGGATATAAATAAGAAAGCTATAGCCTTCACAAGTACTCTTTCATCATTCATCCCGGGGTACAGTAGTAGTACCATCATTTAGCTATGTTTCTCACACCAGCCTCTGCTCTTGCATTACAGAGCTGTAACCCTGAACCTCGCATACAAACTGCAACTTTACAACAGCGTATTACACCGTAGAAGCCGCTGTTTTCCTCATCGAGCATATACAATAAGAAATAACACAAACGTAGGCTCAGCTGAAAGGTAGTAAGTAGCTAGTGTCGATCTCACGATTTACAACAACATTAGATAGGAAAACTGTTGTCGTTGGCGATGGCGTTCCGGCGTTGTTCTGTATAGAGTTGGATATGATGGAGCTGTATTTGTATAGCTCGGTGAAGCGGTGGTGCGCGTGGTGTATGTGTGGTGTATGTGTATGGATGGATGGGTGCATCAGCTTAGTTCGGTGGCGTGGCTGTCCGTGGGTGTAGGCGATCATCATGGTCGGAGGAGTCAATGCGGTTCTTGAGCGCGGCGAGCTGGCCCTTGACGCTGAGGTCGATGACGTGGGAGTCGCCGGGGCCGTAGCAGACAACGAAGCCGGCGATCAGCGACGGGTCGACGACGTTCTCGATAGTCAGGTTCATGAACCCGGTGATCCGCCGCATCTTGCGCGCGATGAGCTCGGTCTGGCGCACGTCCAGCTCCACGGCGGACGACACCACCACTCGCAGCGCGTGCAGCGGAGGCGCGGCGCTGCCCTCGCCGGCCACGCCGTCTGCAATGGAGCCCATGCTGTCCCTGTCCAGGAGCGACCGCAGGAAGTTGAGCGTGAACGGCTGCAACGGCACCAGGACCGCGCCCGGCGCCTGTCCCGCGTTCTTCACGGCGGACTCCTCGTGCTCGACGCCGACGTAGCTGCTGGCCCGGCGCAGCGTCTGCGCCTGCCACCTCGGGGAGTGGGCGTGGGACCGCCCCACGGCCGCCGTGCTCGGCTGCGTCGACAGGCCGTCGAAGCGGACCGACGCCGGCATCAGCTGGCCGCTCTCCTTGGCCGCCGGGAACACCGGGTGGCCGCCGGGGTTGATTGGCTGGTTCAAGATGTTCATCGCCCTGCATGAACCATACGCATCCCGTTGTTAAGTCACAAGTGTTTGTAGTGCATATGACCTACGCCACGCCCTTCTATGCCTTTGAACAAGCCTTCTTATCAATCGAGTACTACGAACTAAACTAGTAATTTGAACATGAGAAGCTAAGCTCCACCAATTGGATCCAGACTCCAGAGTATTCTATTTCGAGAACGAATAGCATTCTAATTCTAGAGTATTAAGGGACAAACTCGCAAGTAGCACAACTGGTTCACAATCTTGACACTGTGGAAACTGAAAAGACAAAGGGCAAGAACATAAACCATAGTAAAACAGAGCAGCAGATTGTAACCTACAGTGTAGTAGAGCTCAGCTCGGCCTCGGCGCAACTGGGGAGAGGGGAGGAGGGAAACCAGCAAGAAGGGGTGTGTGGTAGTGAGGTTTCGAGGTAGAGACGGTCAGACGGACGTTTGTATCGCGAGGACTACCATCTAGCCAGGTGAGGAGGCGCCAGTGGAGGGGATAAGATAGCAGCAGGAGACGAGTCTGCGGAGGGGGGAAGGCGAGAGAATTTGGCGTGCCCACGGTGCCGCCGCGCCAGCCGCACACGCCCCATCCGGAAAAATATGCGTGCCGCGTCCGCCCAATCCGCGTGTGGTCACCCCATCCCGAGCCACCAATCGGCTCCTGCCCCGCGCGGCGCGACGGGTCGTCACGTTTTCTGTACGGCCACGATCCACTCCGCGCCGCCTTTCGTAAGAGGCGCCTTCGGATTTTTCACGGGCACGAGAGCGCGAGGCCTCTGCGACCTTGTGCATCGTGTGGCTTCCACATGCAGTGCTGTGTAATGTTGCTGGTGGCCTGGTGCCACGGTACACCAACATGTGTGATTTTAATGGCTTATCAGTGCTGGAATCGGGACCAGAATTGAGAAGATGTTTCAGCTTCTTATTCTACCTTTAATCTTCATGGGTTGTATCCGTCGTATCTTATGGATTTTCACAGTAACATGGATGATAGGGTGGACATCGGCCTCATTTAACCCGCCGTTGATCTGTGCATGCGAACCAAGAAGTAGAACACGAAAGCAAATAGAGTTTAGACACAACCGTGGTGTCCGGATGATTTTGCTAGGCATTTCATGAATTTGCACGATTAAGCTAATTCTGACTCAAACAAATAAACAGAGGCAAACAAATTCCTAGAAAACTGTCATGTATCACCATGTAGAATCAATCAAACTATTTAATTGGCAAAATATTTCCCAAATGCACCAAATCTCATCTCATACACAGATCCAGGAGCCAATCGGCAGTTCGGCACTGCAATAGGGAACAAATATACGGTGTATTCATCATCAGCTAAATCCTGACGATACAGAAACATTCGAGCAGCAATTAACGAACCAAGAAGTAGAACATGAAAGCAAACAACGTTTACACACAACGACCACGGTGTCCGCGATGATTTTGCTAGGCATTTCATGAATTTGGACTATCTTTCTTTTATATACTAATTGGAGATCCTCTTAGAAGCCTCACTAGAAATTCTCATGTTAATCGGAGAAAAGGAAAAAATATAGAAATCCTCATATTAATCGGAGAAAAACAAAACATCTCAATCGTTAAATTTTTATACAAGATCATGATCTACGGCTGATTAAACAATGCATGGAGTCCATGTTTAAAAAGAGTTTGGATTGGTGTCTTAGTACGTCCGTTTAAAAAATAATAATCTCCTTCCGAAATCAAACATGCCTTTTGGCAATCGGGACTCTCTTTCTATCTCTCATTTAAAACGTGATTTATATACACCACAGCTACTGCACATCCCTAATGCAAGTCTGTTTGTATTATTATATGTAATAAGCAATTATGATGCATGCCCAACATCTTTAACGAAGACTCCAGACATATACATCAAATTGAAAAAAAATGACGTAAAGCCATGATGCATGCTCAACATAGATAAAATAAGATAATTCCAAAGTTGCATAATTTTTTCCTATCAAATATACGTAACTTCAAGTTAACATTTTTCCATGTATGTTGTATTGCCTGAAGGCCCCATTCATATACATTAGTAAAAAAAAACTAAGTAATAAAATCTATGCATATGTGTAGGAAAAGACCACATAGTAATAAGTATATGCATATTTGCCAGCTTATATGGAGCTTTTACGAGTATTAATACAAAGAGAGTCTATTCATGTGTGTAAAAAAGGCCGTATGGTAATTAGCACATGCATATTGGCAGCATATATGGAGCTTTTATAAGTACCAATATAGAAAGAGTCTCTTTAAGCTCCACACGTTAATCATAGGGAGGAAAAACAACTTGATCATATTTTTGTTACATATAGAGTATTATGCTTGGATTAAGTAATTAGTTTGAATATGATATTAAATTAGGCTTAGGAAAAACAGTGTCGATTGGCAATAACCGGATGTGTCAGGCTAACCTAGTTGTTGTTCTGATTTTCAAGCTTTGAATTTAGAATATTTAAAAGCCTAGAAATATTTTATTTAAGCTCAAAATAATCCAAGAAACCCATCCAAAAAGCTTCATAAATATTTGAATTTATTTAATGCTTCTGAAAAATTAAATCTATATCCTTTCACTAAGACAAAAGCACTGAAAGATTTTTCCAGAAATTTATAGAGCCGATCATGCTTTGAAAATTTTATAGAAATATTAACACTATCTAAGGATAATCTCCAAAATATTTTATAAAATTTGAAGTACATTTGATAGATTTAAATGAGGATGTAAATAGACAGAATCGTCTTTTCACGTACAAGTTAATGGCCAAGTAACGGATCACTGACAGGAGTGACAAAAGCATGATGAAAGTTGAGATCCGATGGCAATGAAGAGAAGAGCAGTTTCACACTGGTAATTTAGAGATCCGAGCAACTTTCACCGCAAATATGGAATTTTCTCTTAATTAATTAACATGGTTAGTAGGAGTAGATGATTGTTAGGCGCATGCATGCAGAAAACCTACACAGCCCCGTATGGGGGGTAGTTGTTTACCACACAGAGAACTTGATAAGTTATGTTCAAGCTAATTTACTTTGTCCATCCTTCTTAATATTGCTAAGAACGGGTTATAATATATATTCTTCTCTAATTCTAAACGTAAGGTGTTAAATGAGCGCATACACCAAAAAAAGGAAGATATTAAATGCAACTTGACATAATTCTGATCAAATATTTACAAATTTGGCCATCAATATACACAAAATTAGTTACATTGGATACATGATTTTGTATGTAATTAATACAAGATTCATTGTGAAACATATTCATCACGAAATATTCTCTCATCTAATATATATAAATTTGTGACCTATAATCATATTATAACAGGGCGGTAAAACTAATGCAATGAAAGACTTCGTCAATATCCAAAATGATGCACATTCCGAATTGGAGAGTAATTTATTAGGTAGTGATCCATCTAGAAGAAAGTAATTATTAACTAATTAAATATGATCCTAATAAATATATAGAATCTAAAATAACGATCTGTCCACATTAATTGTATATATTATATATATGATAAAAAATTCATATTAACAATAGAATAATTAGATATTGAACCAAATTTGGAAAAAAGAGAAAAATTAGAGGCATCTCTCTATCTCTTGAAGAAAAGTAGCAATAAGCTATAAATTACTTATTTTTATGTAATGTATTATGTCTCTAAAGTTGCTAGCGCATGCAGGTGCACGGGTTGATGACTAGTTCAGCTAATTCTGACTCAAACAAATCTAGAAAACTGTCATGTATTACCATGTAGAATCAATCAAACTATTTAATTGGCAAAATATTTCCCAAATGAACCAAATCTCATCTCATACACATATCCAAGAGCCAATCGGCAGTTCGACACTGAAGTAAGGAACAGATATAAGGTGTATTCATCATCAGCTAAATCCTGACGATACAGAAATATTCGAGCAACAATTAACGAACCAAGAAGTAGAACACGAAAGCAAACAGTGTTTAGACACAACGCGGTGTCCGGATGATTTTGCTAGGCATTTCATGAATTTGGGCGATTCAGCTAATTCTGGTTCGAACAAATCAACAGTGGCAAACAAATTCATAGAAAACTGTCATGTATCACCATGTAGAATCAATCATTGGCAAAATGTTTCCCAAATGCACCAAATCTCATCTCATACACAGATCCAAGAACCAATCGGCAGGTCGGCACTGCAATAAGGAACAAATATACGGCGTATTCATCATCAGCTAAATCCTGACGATACAGAAACATTCGAGCAGCAATTAACGAACCAAGAAGTAGAACATGAAAGCAAACAGCGTTTAGACACAACCGCGATGTCCAGATCGAATCCACCCACCAATCGAACCCCTCGTCATCACAACTCCGGTGTTGTTGCTCTTCCTGCTTACGATCTCTTGAGGCTGATGGCGATTGGCACCATGACAAGCAGCATGAGGAGCAGCAGGATGATGATGCTGATGCAGAGCCACTTGTAGGGGTGGGCACATTTATACCGAAACTGAAAAACTGAATCGAACCGAATTAACCAATTATTTCGGTTTTCGAGTATCGGTTCGGTTTTTATTTTAGCACAGTTCGGTTTTCGGGTTCCGGTTCGGTTTTCAGCTCCTGTCAACCGAAAAACCGAACACCGATATACACAGAGATGGCCAAATGGACTACCTAGAACGGTAAGGCCCGATTAAAAATCAAGACGCCCGCTTTGGCGGCTTGTAAGCGGGCGGGCCGTGCGTACCACGCGTGCCAGCCGTGCATGGCCCGTTGGCCTCACGGGCCGTCGGCGTGCATCCGCCTCGCTCTTCAGCGAGTCTAACGGCCGGATCGGCCCAGAGCGCGTAAAAATTCAAAAAAATCAGAAAAATTAGAAAAATAGACAAAGTATGGCAAAAAATGCAGAAAAAGTATGAAAAAATTCAGAAAAATGGGAAAAATTTAGAATAATTAGAAAAACTCGAAGGATGTAGAAAAACTTTTAATATATATATATATATAAATTAAGAAAAAGCTAAAATATGAGATAAATTCTAAAATGAGACAAATAATTTGAATTAAATAATGAGCTTTATTGATGTTTGGCTGCCTCGTTAAAAACTTTGCCAAGTAAAAACTCAACACGAGAAAACCATAGCAAAGAAAAAAAGAGTACAACCTATAGCTCAGTGATACAAGAAAAAAGTGAAGATTACAATTATTCTTCCTCATTATCTAGATAAAGATTTTCGAACGTCTCTGCCAGCTCAGTATTTTCTGCAGTATGTTGAGCTTGTAGATCAGCTTGTTCCCAATTTTCACAGTGAGAAGTATTTCCACCATCTCACTTGTCAGATTTGTTCTTCTCTCCTCGATTATTCTTTCGGATAGACTGAAAGCAGACTCCGAAGAAACCGTGGAGACAGGAATTGTTAACACATCCCATGCTAATATGGAAAGCATTGGATATGTTATCTTGTGCTCGTGCCACCACTGCAAAATGCTGAAGTCCTCCTCTTGCTGCTCTTGGTAGTTGACAGTGTCGCTGTTGACATAGGCAGCTAGCTCCCCACCACTTGATGTGTCCGCACTTGTCGTTGATGTAGTCGAACTCCTTGAGGAAGAGCCACCTGCACCCCATATCTTTCCCCACGCGGTTTTCTTTTTACTTGTTGTGGGTGCTTGTGGAGATCGCTGCATGCGAACTCCAGCAAACTTCTGATCGTACTTATCATAAACTTGAGATAAGTTAGCACGGACAGTTGAAAAATAACTAGAATAATCAATACCTACCGCATCACTTAGAAGTGAGAGAACATTAGAGAATCCTCGAACTTTAGCTCTAGGATCTAAAATAAATGCAAATGCATATAACATAGGAATTTCTTACCAATATTTCAAAAATTTAGTTTTCATAGCATAAACAACTTCACGTAAGATATTATCATTTTCGTGGCTCTTTAAGTGGGTAGCAATTTCTAAAATATGATGCACAATTAAAGGAGATGTTGCGTAATAAACTCCAGATAAAGCAACAGTAGATTCAAAAAAAAGTTCTAAAAATGATAGCAAGTATTTAGCAATATACCAATGTTGCTCTGTGAGTAGCGACTGACCATTCCGTATACGATAGTGCATGTTAATAAAAACAGAAAATATGCTCTCATATGGTATGAGATTCTTAAGCATCAAGTAAGTAGAGTTCCATCTAACAGGCATATCCGAACCAAACTTACGCGGACGTACATTCATTGCAATACAATAAGTCTTAAATGCTACTACTCGTTGATTAGAATAATTTAAGTAAGATATTGCAGCTGAAAAGGTTCAAGATACTTATCTAACCTCTTCAAACCAGATTTAACTATAAGATTAATAATATGGCAAGCACAACGTTGATGTAATAAGAAAGATTCAGCATAAGAATTAAAAAGCGGAGTAAGAATGTTCATAACATAAGTATTTGCAGAAGCATTATCTAATGTTATTGCAAAAATCTTATCACTACAGCTGCGTCTGTCTCAAAGCCATCCCCGTTTTTTTTCTACAGCTCTCAGCATGCCTCTTCAAGTGCCCTGTTCCACCTAAAGATTTCACAGTTAATTTATGCTTACAATATTTACAAACAGCATACCTGCTTTGGACGTCGTTTGATGTCTCAAAAATCTGCTCGAAATCTTTCAGACTCCCGATGTACTATGTCTTGTTCTTTTCGCCTCGGTGCTTGATGACACAGTAGCACTTGTAGAGTCTGAGGATGGCCCAGCTCCTACTGCTTCTTAGGCTTGATATGATACAAGAAGCTCCTCGGGTGAAATACCAAAATCAGAAGCTGGGAACGACGGAAAATCCCCGGGCTCCATAAAGCAAACTACAAGAAATAATTACGCTATTAATACTAAAATATGATTTAAAATACTAAAAAATGAAAAAATAAATCAAAATTATCACCTTGATTTCTTGACAAAATCCGAAAGCTGAATTTTGGATTTTTGACAAAACTATTTTGAATTTTGCCAAATTACCACCAAGAGCAAAAGAATTTCCACAAGAGAATGAATATAAGAGAATGCAAGATTGCTTGTGTGGAAATGGGGGGCAGCCACCTATTTATAGGAAAAAATTCGGGATTTTTTGAATTTTTTAAACTTTCAACGGCTATAAAATGACTATTTTTTTAAATGGGCCGTGTCCGTGCCGGGCCGGGCTGGTTCGGCACGGCCCATTTACGGGTGGGTCATGCCGTGCTCGGGCCAGGACAACAGTGTCGTGCCTCATGCCGGCCCGTTTGGCCATCTCTATTATACATTCCTCAGTCCTCACATTAACACGAAGGCCAACCCTAACTTGACCGACTCACTCCATTCACTCAGTTGCCCTTGGCTAGGGGTGAAAACGGGTCGGATACGGGCGGATATTGCTCTTCCCGTATCCTAACCCATATTTTTTTCCCGGATTCGAAACCGGATACGGGCTAACCGGATACTGGATACGGATCACGATTCGGGTTATTCGGGATACGGACACGGAGCGGATATGTGATTCGGGTTGCCTAAACGGATAAAGATATACGGATAATGCACGCATATATAGAGTAATATATATTGAATTAAAACCATACGAGTACATGACTATAGTAACAAATTATATATCAATTAAATTCAACAAACATCGAGAAAGAATATGCTACTTAAGGATCAATAGAACCAACTAATTATTAACGTAAATGGGTGAAATGGAAAAAATGATGAAAATGGGTGGGCCTTTCGATATCCGAATAGGAAAATCCGAATATCCGATCCGAATATCCGATCCGATATCCGAATAGGAAAATCCGGATATCCGAATATCCGGATCCCGTCCGTATTTACGGATATTGGATGCTCGGATCCGATCCGAATCCGGATTCAAGTATCCGGATCCGGTCCCGATCCGACCGGATAGTAAAACCGGTCCGGATCCGATCCCGACCGGATCCGGTCCGGATCGGCGCGAGATATCCGACCGTTTTCATCCCTACCCTTGGCCCCGAATTCCGATTCATTCCCAATCTCAATTCCCATTCGGTCAAGGCGGCCGCTACCCTTTGTCCGGTCGTCCCCTCCACCGCTCCACGCGAGTACGCCGTACGCGAGCGGCGAGCGCGAGTCTTCGGCCTACCCCTCGTCCCCTCCACCGCTCCACATGAGTACGCCGTACGTGAGCGCGACCACGCCTGAGCCTCCGCCCTCCGCCTGCCAAACCCTAGGTCGTGGCCACGCCTGACGCCTCCGCTCTCCGACCATGCCTGACGCCTCCTTCCAACCCCGCGGTGCCGCCTCCGGTCCTCCCAACCTCGATCTCTGCCGACTACGCCGATGCCAGCACGTCGCCTCCCCCGGTGCCGCCACCGAGCAGTCCTGAATAATTTCAGAAAGCTCAAAGGTTAGCAGTAGAGAGAGAGAGGCTGCATATGCACCTTTCATTTCCCAAGCGGGTTTGCCACAGAGGTACTTTGCTACTCGTTTGTTCAGCCTTGTTTCTGTATGCTATTTTTTTTCCTCTGCAGGCATTTTTCTGCTTCCAAACAAAAGAAGAACTTCCTGTAGTTCTTGACATAGTACAATTCTTTTGGTGTTGATCTAATACTAAAGTAGTCTGTTAAAAACTACTTTATCTGGCATATCTTTGCTGTATATTTAGGGTAATAAAAGTTCAATGAATGAAATAATGAAGATTGATCTGCCAAGTACAGGGAATATGCATGTTACCATCATACAATTTTGAGTTAATAGTAGTGAAGCATGCTTGATGCCCCTGCAGGACCTCCTGATTTGTTTCCCAACCTACTGCGAAAGGGCAAACATACGCTTCATATTTTATTATTTGGTTTTCTTTAGTTGTTGCATATCTCCAGGAGTCCAGGGTATATTTCTGGGGCATGATAAACTGCATTGCAAAGGTAGTGAACAACAAAAGGCTAATCCAATTACTAATTGCATCGCAAAGTTATTGAACAACAAAATGCTAATCCAACCCTGGCATGGACCTAAATATCAAAATAGTATGCTGTTCTGGTGCACATTTACAAGGTGAGCATTCATACTGTATGTAATGTACTGGATGCTTGCTTCTGCTGTTAGCGTGGTTTCAATCGCAATAGCGTGGTGCAGTGGGCTCCCTCGGCTGGCTACCTGGCAGCGACAGGCTGGACCTGAGAGCCCATTCGGCTGGCTCTTGACCTGAGAATCGGTTAACTGAAAAACCGAATTAACTGAACCTATTTGGTTCGGTTAATTCGGTTCGGTTTTGAAGCCAGTTCGGTTTCAGTTCGGTTACCAGATTTCAAAAACCGAAAAGACCGAACTGAAAAAACCGAATGCCTAGGCCTAGCCACTTGCGGCTGCTGCGCTGGTACTCAAGAGCCTTGCCGAGCTGCTTGTTGCCGCCAACGATGTAGTCGGAGGTGTTGATTACGTGGTGCTGGATGTCGTCGAGCTGCTCCCCCTGTGACTCCACCATGATGGCCATGTCGAGAAACACCTGGTGGAGCTCGAGGATGCTGCGCTCCACCTCCCGTGCCACGTCGTGGCAGTCTTGGATCTCATGCACCGCGGCGAGCACCGCGCCCTTGCCGTGCTTCGCCACGGCCGCGCCCAAGAGCTCCTTGCTGCGGCCCTCGGAGATGATGCACTCGACCTCCTCCTCCTCAGGGACCTCCCCGGTGAGCGTGTAGTAGCAGCGCTCGATGGTCTCCTTGTACTCGGACATCGTCCGCTGCCGAAGCACCTGGATGTTGAGCATGAGGTCCTTGAGCTTCTTCCGGAGGCCAGCGGTGATGGAGGTGCAGCTGCGGTCGAGCAGCGTCCCCTCACGGCAACTCGCCGACAGCCTCCGCTGCGCGCGTTGGCATGGTCCATGGACTCGAGCCTGGCGCAGATGTCACAGGCGCAGCAGAGAACGGCTACGATGTTGACGTTGATGTGGCCCCGGAGGGCATCGGGCTGGTGCAGCGACTTGCCTTCCTCGTTTACGGCGTGGAGGCGGGCGAGCGCGTCACGAATGGAGGTCATCTCCTCCTTGACCGTCTTCGCCTCCTGGAAGAACCCCTTGAGGTGCTCGTCAATGACGCCGCCGACTACCGCCTCCATGAGCTCAGTTTCGATGCCCCCCGCCTTGCGGTCCTTCATCGCTGCCTTCTTCAGGTCGACGTAGCTCATGAAGGACTTTGTCATGAGGTCTCCCTCGCTCGGCTGGCTCCTCGCTTCACTTTATGGTTTCGTCGCGACGGGAGGAGAAGGGGATCTGCGGAGAGAGAGAGAGAGAGAGAGAGAGAGAGAGAGAGGTGGGCTTGGGGAAGAAGAGGTGAGAGGAAGGGGAGGTTTTAAAGGTCGCAACAGTCAACGGGGAGCGGGGGTGCCAGAGCCATTCGTGAGGGTCGGTGGTCGGGAGGAGACAGGATCCCGCAACGGCTATCATTTTTTTTCTTTTTGAATTCTTCTCTTGCAACGGCTATGAGGGAAGGGAAGGGAGACACGATGCGGTGGGTAATAACTTGACGTCGTTAATGCAAAAAAATTATTTGTTGTGGTCATGTGATACCTTAGATATTAAGATCAAGGCCACGTTGCCAATGGTCAAAGCCCTCAACTTATAAATAATAATTGAAGTAGACAAAAACATAAAGATGTAGTCATAGCCTTAGTTTTTTTATTGATCTTTCTGCATATAGCATTGTGTACAATGAGAAGCCCTGCCCTCATTTATATGGACAGAAGAGGTCTCCTTTCATAATTTGGTAAGCAATATGGGACTAAACTATCTACTTAGCATCGTGGACTGGTAGCCCCCAGATGATCTTTCGTTTAGGTAAAGTATTCACACATAATCGGGCCTCAAATGGTCAATATACAACACTACTTCTTGGACACTCTATGTAGGACCGAGATTGACGACTAGAGCGAGGTGAATACGAGCCTAGACAATTAAAATCATTTTCTAAATTTTTCCTTTATCAAATTCTCAATTATTTTTCTCTAATAGCTATGAATAACATAGCCTAGACATCTGCAAAGAAATCTCTAAGAAAAACAAAGCAAAACACAATTTTAACCCTTAGTGCGGTCCTACTATCATGTAAAATGATATCCTAACGCAGGGTTGCGGTACTACCGCTCTTTAGTTGATTGTAATACCACATCTTCATATTAGCGCCGCAAATTCAGCCCGAACAAAACTAAAATCCACACAACTTTCACATGGAAGCTCCAAATGACTTGAAATTTGAACCAAAAACTAGATCACTACCTTAGGAACCTAAAACAATAAGAAATCTTGCAATATCATAAGAATGTTTGGACCGTTTTGCTCTCAAAGCTCAACTTACACCTGTTCAAGTCCTGGGTTTGGCTGTGCTTCAAGCCAGGCTTGGAAAAGCCCGATCCTGAATGGGCATGCCCGAGCCTCACTTGGCCCGACATAGGCCAAGCTCGAAGACCAACCGAAGCCCCCAAAAAAGCACAATTTTTTCCATTTTCGGAATAAAATAATATTTATTTAACTACTTTGGGAATTAAATAGTATTATTTAATTATTTATGATAAAAATTATTATTTATTATTTTTGTCGATGTCTTCAGGGTTTGTTTGGCTTTGGATCGAACTTGTGGGTTGAAAATCTGGGCTCGAGCTCCCCCCCCCCATCAGAAAATTCAGGTCGAGCTCAGGTCGAGCCACCAGGCCAGGTTGCCCATGAGCAGGTCTAGCTCAACTGCACCAATATCTAGTTCAAATCAAAAAATGAGTCAACTTTCAAAACCAATGCTCCAAACCAGTTGAAACTTTGAACATAATTTGACTAAGATTTAGGAACCTATTTCAAGAAAAATGAAATAAAAGCTTTCCAATGGTTAGATCTTTTTTAGTTCGAACACAAGTTCCACTAAAACCGAACAACAACCAAATCTTAAACTAAAGGTTTGCTCATGGGTTATGATGGTCAAAATGACCTTGGGTCAACTCCTACACTTCCTAGCAAACAAAATCATAGCAAGCAAACCCCCCAAACACACACACACACACAAAAACATCCTTTTATGAGCCAAAACCCAGCAAATTCAAGAACTTGCAAAGGAAGTTGCCTAGATAGATAGGATCTGGTCTCTAAGAGATATCTCCATCCTTTTATGAATTTTTGTGTAAGTAAAATGTCCACACAATCAAGCATCAGACGGCCAATATACAACCCAACTGTTGGATATGAGAATATAATGGGGTTTTAATTTTTTTGCAGGTCAGAAGAAGGATCGGTCCGGGTGATATTTTGACCTTGGAAGTAAAATTCGGAGATTTTCTCGTCAAGCTCTGTATGTCTGCCTCGGTGTGGTTACATAGATAGCAGGATGGGTACGCTGTACGCATCAACCGAGCAATTGATCACACCATGGTAACTGCAATGGTTTGCGACAGATTTGTTTGGATTGGGAATGCATGCCTGCTTATTTAGTTTTGATTTCTGTTTCGAACACACGAAGACTTGTATAAAACTCTTATGGTTTTTTTTTTTTTGCTTTCCAATTAGGATCCTGTTTTGGATGCGAGAATTTCAGTGAAAACAATTCAATCCCTATAGTAATTAGGAAAACTCCCGCGTTCCAAACAGTCATAGATCTTGTATTATGTCTTAATTCCCCCCTTATGTTTGTATATATAGTTTTTCTGAGTACTCAGAGTATATGCTAGGATAATTTGTATTCTTATCGGTCAGTCTAGGATGCAAAAAAAAAAAAACATCTGAAATCTTACACAAGTCTTTCTGGCATTTAAGGGCTCATTTAACATGCGGAATTTTTTCGTTCCTGAGAGAACTGATATGTTTCCTGTGAAACTTCTACAAAATTTATGTGAAATTCGTTCGTTCCGAACGGGCTGCGAGACACGAATATGAGACGACCCTGTTTGTAGATTCTTAGGCCGGAGGGCCTAGATTCATTTTTGGTAAGTCCAAGATAGGTAGGTGTCCGCATACACAGAGGAACCAAATTCCCAGTCAAATGCCCAGGAGCATTCTTGTGTCAGCAATCTGTTGCATAGCCTGCATTGATGTATCATGCCTCCATGCGAATCATTGAAAAAGTTGTATCTTGTACTATGTCTGAAGAACCAAATCGAGCAGATTGTAGTTTGACTACTAGACTAGCATGGCAACCTGCTTAGATAGTAAAGCTTGACAAACCAGGTTGTATTACCAGATTGGAGTTAGTCTGTTACTCTGTTGATATTATCTCAAGGGCAATGCCGCAATGCTAATATGCGGATGTTTGTTGGTTGCGAAATGATAATTCGGTGATGTTTGTCGGTTGCGAAAGTAACATACAGAGAGCCTGTTTGAAATGTAGAAATTTCACAAGAAACAGTGTAATCTTCACATAAAGATAAAAAAATTCACACGTCAAATGTATACCATACATTATAGTGGGGAGGTTTGCCAAGTGACGGGTGCCTCCACATCATCCTCCCTCGCGAAAAGCTCCTCCAGAAATTTAAAATTACGTTTAGAACATTTTGTCTGTTTTTAACATAAAGGATCCGAAAAAAACCAAAATTACGTTTAGGTCCCTCCACGGTTTACGTTCAGGTCCTCCCGACGATTTTTAACAAAATGAACCCGAAGAAAAATAAAATTGCGTTTAGAACCCAAGAAATACCATACATTATAGTGGGGAGGTTTGCAAGTGACGGGCGCCTCCACTTCACCCTCCCTCACAAAAAGCTCCTCCAGAAATTCAAAATTACATTTGGGTCCTTCTGTCGGTTTTTAATAGAAAGGATCCGAAAAAACTAAAATTACGTTTAGATCCCTCCGCGGTTTACGTTCAGGTCCTCTCGACGATTTTTAACAAAATAGACCCAAAGAAAATAAAATTGCGTTTAGGTCCCAAGAAATCGTTTTTTTTTGCAGGCTTGACTCGAAGAGAAATGAAATTACGTTTAGATCCCTCCATGGTTTTTTTCAAAAAACAAAAAACACAGATTCACTAACGATTTATAGCGGTCCACAGATTTACCGACGGGTCCTAATGACTCATTTTTTTTAAAAAAAAACAAGAAAATCATTACGTAAAAAACGAAAATACGTTTGTTTTCTCCCAAAAACAGAAATCACAGATTCGCCGATGGTTTATAGCAGTCCACAGATTCGCCGACGGGTCCTAGCGACTCATTTTTTAAAAAACTGAATAAAATCGAAATTATGCAAAAAAAAACGAAAAAGAAACCAAGAAAACCGAAGTTGCGTGATTTTTTTACAGAAATATCTGTCGGACCAAATTTCGTGCGACACAGCATCGCACGATCGAATTTCCCAAATTTCATACGACGCAGCGTCGCACGCGCTATAAAATTTTGCACGACGCAACGTAGCGTATGGCCCTGGCTAGTATGCCTTAAGAGCAGAAAAATTAGTAGAGCATTCAGGCAGTACACCTATATAAAAAGAAAATTTGACAAACAGCTATCAACTGCGTTACCTTAGACTATCCGCTACTTCCACGTCGGAGACTCGAAGTACATCAGCATGTTAGCAAAAAAAGGTACCCTTTGGAGTACACATGCTGTAGTGAAAATGGATTGGATAGTTTCATACCAGTCCGAACTATTTTTAAATACGGATTCTATCGAATCGAATATTTGCTGAATATTATTGGATCCAAAATGAACACTTAATTTTTTTGTCGGATACAAATACGTACTCGGTAGTTCGCTATCTATCGAATACAAATACGGATCTGGATTATCTGAATGTTTAGGGACTGGATACCCACATCATATATCCCTATTTTAGCCAAGCTCATTTACCCGATTGTCGGCGTTTCGAGCACCGGCAAGTAAATTTGTAAGTCTAAGGGGTCGCGCGTTCCACTCCCTGAATGGTTAGACTCAGAAGTCCAAGATGTATACTGGTTCGGGCCCAAGATCCCTACTCCGGTTCGTGTGGTGGCGTTGTATTCTCTTGAAGATGTATGATCGCACAAAGTTTATGTTTAGAGTGCCAATGACTTAGCGAGATGGATTCGATGGCGCTCTCTCCTTTCTTCTTTTCTTTAAGGGAGTTCCTGCCTCCTTTTATACGAAAGGAAGGGGCAGGTTACATCGAGAATTGGGAGAGGACGAGACGACCTACCCTAGAAGCTTCGGTCCTTCGTTCTGCTGACTGATCATCGCTCAGTCTTGCCCATGATGGGTCGGTAGCTTAGTCGGTCAGGGCGGTTAGGTATTTCCTGAAACGTGTACCCGCCTCGCGAACCTTACGGTGTTGACGTTGTGCGCTACCGACGTCTTGCCTCGGGAGGCGTGTCTTACATCTTGTGCATCGATCGATGGATCGGGAGCATGACTTGGCCACCATTTAAACCCTCTCGGGAAGGAGCCACTTGCCCTTGTATAGTCACTTTGATTGACCCCGTTCGTGGGGTACGTGGCGGTTGTCTGGCAGAGGCTTCGACACGCGGCCCTTGGCAGGGGTGGTCTTGGCACGATCGGAGTTAGGGATTCCGACCGCGAGGGTCGGGAGCCCTGCTTGGTCGGAGCCGGGGGGCCGTCTCGCTGAGGAGGTCGGGAGCTTAGCTTGGTCGGGACATTCCCTTGGTCGGTCGGAAGGGAAGTCCGTGTGGCTTTGCAGTGCTTGGCCAGAGAGGGTCGGAAGCGGCTGTTGGGCTTGAGTCAGGCTTGAGGCCGCATTGGTGGTCACCTTGGGCCGTTGGGTACCTGTTATAAGTATTCGTCAAGAGCCCCAAACCCCGAGTGATTTGGCAGATTCGGTCGGGGTTGATTCTTGGATGAAAATGGTGACTGGGCCCGAGTGGTTGGCCCGTCCGATTAGGTCAAACGATTTGTGCCAGGTGTGCCCCAACGCATTCGACGGCCGCTCGAATTATGCTGGGCATTCAAACGCCGGGCTTTGAATTACCTCGTTGGGCATGCCGCGTCGGCGAGGGCGCGCCGCCCGCTTCGTCTTCGGATCGCCGGGTTACGCGAGGGCGCTTTGTTTTCCGATGCTTGCATTCATTCTAGAGACGTTCAACCTCCCTCCGTCCGGGTATATAAGGACGCTATGGCTTGTTTGAGGGATAAATCTTTAGACGAGAATCCTTTTGTTTTCTTGATATGGCTTCGGGCACCCTTTCGTCTTCGGTTTTGGTGATGATGTCGGGTAGAAGAAGACCTTTGGGTGAAGCTTTGGCCGAGTTCGACCAGCGATGGCGAACCGGAGGAAGAAGCCGCACTCGTGATGTCGCTTTGCCGCCGATCGCCGCTCGAGGTCGCCCCGAGACTCGAGGTAGCAAGGGGGCCTCCTAGAGGCGATGGCGCGAGGACGCCGACAGAATGCGTGGCCGCTGCGTCGATGTCATTGAGCAGCGGGGCGATCGGCGCATCGCTCCGCACCGCGCGGCCGTCCGTCGACCGAGCAAGGGCCTACCAACATGCCGCGGTGTGCGCCGATGCCGCACGGATGTTAAAGGCTTTGGCGCGGAGGAGGTCCCGCCGTAGTGTAGCGTAACTATTCTTGTATCCGTCGAGTACTATATTGCAAAGTTGTGTGAAGTTTGAGCTGTTGGCCTATAATGAAATCTCTTTTTCTTTATGGATGTCTTCGTAATGAGTTTGCCTTGTGTTTAACGTCAGTAGCTAGACCGTGCCTTGGTCGGCAGGACGATCGCGATGCCTCCGCGCGAGGTTCGGGTGACCGAGTGCTCGCTTAACGTCGTAGCTAGACCGCGCCTTGGTCGGGCAGGACGACCGCGATGCCTCGCCGCGAGGTTCGTGTCCGAGTGCTCGCTTAACGTCGTAGCTAGACCGTGCCTTGGTCGGCGCAGGACGACCGCGATGCCTTCCGCGAGGTTCGGTGTCCGAGTGCTCGCTTAACGTCGTAGCTAGACCGTGCCTTGGTCGGCAGGGACGACCGCGATGCCTCGGCGCGAGGTTCGGGTGTCCGAGTGCTCGTTTAACGTCGTAGTTAGACCGTGCCTTGGTCGGCAGGGACGACCGCGATGCCTCCGGGCGAGGTTTGGGTGTCCGAGTGCTCGTTTAACGTCGTAGCTAGACCGTGCCTTGGTCGGCAGGGACGACCGCGATGCCTCGCGCGAGGTTCGGTGTCCGAGTGCTTGTTTAACGTCGTAGCTAGACCGTGCCTTGGTCGGCAGGGACGACCGCGATGCCTCCGCGCGAGGTTCGGGTGTCCGAGTGCTCGTTTAACGTCGTAGCCGGACGTAGACTCGTTTTACGTCGTAGCTGGACGTAGGCTCGTTTTACGTCGTAGCTGGACGTAGGCTCGTTTTACGTCGTAGCTGGATGTGGGGCATCCATCCCGAGTCCTCGTCTGGCGAGGGAGCCGCGAGAGGAGTGGCCACCGCCTATCCCACACGATACCCCATCCGCGGTGTGGGACCCTGGAGGGTGAGCGACGCGTTTCCGCGTTAGTTTGAACGCCGTGCTCGTGGAGCTTATAATAGGTAGTCCGAGTGGGTCCCGGGAGGTCCCCCAAGGGGACCCTTCCGAGCGGACGGTCCTAGAGTAGGTGTCCTGCCCCTGGCTGGGGCGACCCATAAAAACTTTTCTACTCAATCCCGTATGGGCCCTAGGTCGCTCACGACCGGCACGGTGGCCGCCGCCATCGATGAGCTCCCGGAGAGTGTGAAGTATGGTCTCGGACGCGAGTAGAGGTGATTGGGTCGTCACCGACCTAACCGAGGGCCCACCGTGGGGCTCACCTCATACTTGCCCTCGCTCAAGTTTCATTGGGCGACCTTACATCATCCGCGGGTAGGCCTTTTGAACCCGCACTTTTAGTGGGCCCGCGCAAGCCACGGGCTTTTTGTCGCTCGGGCGCAGCTGCCTGTGGGCCTCTCGCGCGTGTTCGGATCAACCGCCCCGCCTCAAGGCGAGACCGAGAGGTCGACGACCGCCCGGGCGGCGGCTTTATGGCTCTGCTTTGTCGATTAAATGCGGAGTGGGATTGGAAACCGGAGTTACCAGCCGGGCGTGAGTGGGCACGACGCCGCCGAGGGGCGCTGTTCGGTCGGCGCCGCCGTCTTCTATATATACGCTGTTCGGGCGCTTTGAGTAGTTACGCTTGCTTGCTTTCTCGCTCTCGTCCCTAAGACAAAAGATCGACAAAGAGCCAAGGAAAAGAAAACTCAACCTTCTCTTCTCCTTGCCTTCTCGTCGCCTCTTTCGCAAGGATGTCGTGGCGGAGTGCTCCGCCTGAGCGATCGTGGCGCTTGGCTTGGTGAAGAAGGGCTTCCTCCTGCGCAAGATCTCTCCGGTTGGAGGTGCCGACGGAGCGGCCGCCTCGCCGAGGGACGACGAGGTCGTGGTGCTTGCCTCTTTTTCGAGCGCGCGCCGCTTGCCGTTGCATCCGCTCGTCCGGGGCTACTCTTCCATTACAAGGCGGAGACGCACCATCTTAACCCCAACGGGTCCTCCACATCGCCATATTCATCACCCTTGCGCAGGCTTTCCGGGAATCGAGCCGCATTAGGCGTTAGGAGGCATTTCTTTCAGCGAGGCTCGAAGGACAAGCCGACGGACGCCGTGACGCCCATTGGTGGCTGGCCCTCCGGCCGGTCCCACGAGCACGGAGTACCTCGAGGTCAAGCCGCTGCCGTCGTCCAACAAGGGGTGGCGCTCGAGTGGTTCTATGCTCGAACGTCGGAGATACGCCCGCCTTCACCGCAATCTTCTGTGGCGGGAGGAGTGGAACTGGGCGCCGAGAAGCGAGAGAAGAACAAGGTGGCCCCGATCGTGGAGCGCATCGTGGCCCTAAGGAGGCAAGGGCTCACCGGGACGTGGTCGTGCGTGCCTTCATGGGGATGCGCGTGCAACCTTCGCGCATGCACCCGCCCCTATTCCGATGACGAGGAGCGCCCGACCGGATGAGGATGGCGGAGCCCGAGCCGGGCCGTGACGGAGGTCGAAGTCCGGTGGCCGCCGCCATGGGAGGAAGTGCCACGGAGGTGGCAAAGCGCCACCGGAGCCATTCTCGCGCCACCCTCCAACTGGTAGGTCGGCGGACTTCTTCCCGCCTCTTTTCTTTGCATTTAACATCCGGTGCGACCAAAGTGCTTTTTATCTTCTAGGGGCTCTTGGGCATGTCCTCCCAGGCACCGCTCCCGGGAGACAAGGAGGCGAGGGCGGCGGCGGCGAAGGTCGCATTGCTCGACTCCCCGCAAGAAGCGGAAGGAGGAGAGGAAGAAGAAGAAGAAGGAGCGCGCGGCGAGGACGTGTTTGAGGCCCTTCAGGTGCAACCTCCACCGACAAAGAAGTGGAAGCACCCCGGCCACGCGACCGTGGGTTTTTCGACCACGACCGGCGGTGATCCGGTCGTGGACTTGCCGGAGGGGAACACCACAGGCACCGCGGCTGAGGGGCCTCGGGCGGAGGGTGCGGTCGCCGCCATCGTTGCGCCTTCAGTGGAGGCAGCTTTAGGGAAGCGACCGGCAGATTCGCTTCTCGGGGGGACCGGTGAAGACAGCTGCGCGCCGCGCACCCGCCGGCCGATAAGTACTTCTTTTCTTTTGTTCAAACACCTTTGCGTAAAAGCCGTCAACCGCTTTTAGAGTTTTGCCACGTGCAACACCTATACTCGTGTGACCGTGGGGTGTCTCGTGGCGGTTCCGCAAGGGACAACGCCGCAGAAGTTCCGAGGCGCCGATCGGTCGGCGCCGATCGTGGTGTCCGGCGATCGAGGGCACGCCGCCACACGGCCGAGGTCGGCGAGGAGCTGACGCTTCGGTTGGGGACACCGCCGTCCGATGTGGTGGTCCTCGCGGAGGAAGAGATGGCGGCGCCGCCGACGATCGTCTTACGGCCGAGACGGCTGGTGCTCAAGTGCCCACCCCCGCGCTCGGGAGGCGCCGACCGAGGTCCCGCAGCGAGGTCGCCGAGGGGACCCCTAGGGGATCGATCCTACCATCGCTGCCGATGGTGCTCGACGGATAGCGCCCGCCGAGGAGACGACTCAGGCCCGCTGCCGAGAGGCCCCGAGCCTGGTCTCTGGCGAATGAAGAGAGCGAGTGGGTCGCTTCAAAGAAGGCGCTCGACGCCAAGCAGACGGAGCTGGTCCGAAGGGCTCGACTCTTTGTCCGAATCTTCCACCAGCGCTGGACGCGATGGTCGGGAGTCAAGCCGATCACCGTAAGTTGGCGAAAGAACCTAACTTATAAAATTCTAACGTACGCGCCGTGAGACTAACGGTTAATCATCACCTTGCAAAGATTCGCGGCTTGCTCGCATAACCGGTGGCGGTTGTCAAGGAAGAACGCGATCGCGCAAGGCTGAGTTGCGCCTAGCTCAAGAGGCGCCGAGCGTGAGGCGGTCGGAGGCGGCGAAGGTCCACCAGAGCTTGAGGGTCGCTAAGGCTCTTCGATGGCGCTGGGGCCCAAACGAGAATGAAGGCGCGAGCTCGAGTCCTCCTTGGCAGAGGCCACCGTTGCTAGGACGCCGCCACCATCGCCAGGGCGCAAGCGCAGAACAAACCGTCTGCGAACCGAGCGAGACCAGGCTCGGAAGGACGCCGACCGAGTCCGCTCCGAGCGGGAAGCCGCTCGGAAGGATCTGTCCTCCTTGAAGACCTCCTATGAGGCGGTCAGGCAAGAGGTCGGCAACCTGGCGAACTCCGCGGCCGGTAAGGGTCTCAGCTTCTTATTTAATTCTACGGGGATTTTTCGTAAGTCGTGATCATCTGGCGTTGTTGCCATCTGCAGAGGCGCAGAAGAACTTGGGCCTTGCGGTTGAGGAGCGGAAGGACGCCCAGCAGGCCCGTGACGAAGCGATCACGGCGCGGGACGTGGCTCTGGCGGCGCTGGAGGTTGCCGAAAATGATCGGGCTGAGTTGGCCGTGGAGCCGAGGCCTTCGCAGGCCGCCAGACGCTCGCGCTCGTCCTTGGAGCCGCAGCAGCCCGAGCGCCAGCGCCCTTGCTAGCCCGAGTCCCGGCGCATTGAGAAGCGGTGATCGCCGCGCGGCGCTCGAGCTTTTCCCGATCGTCAACACCATCTCGCACTACGATGGTATTGACCTTGCGGTGGTGAGTAGTGGCGTCGCCGGGAACCGGACCGACGGAGAGATCGACAGGTTCGAGCTCCTGGTAGAGCCGCATGCTCGGGAGGTCGCCAGCCACATCTTGCCGCAGGTCGCCCTCGAGGAAGGACGAAACAGTTAGATTTAACCTTTTTAATTTGTAAAGACTATCATGCTCGCAAGCAATTTTTAAGTTTAACAAGTTCCAGTACGCCCTTGCCCCTTCTGTGTTTTTGGCGAACGTTTGACCGGCCATAGCTCTAAGGACCGCAAAGGTCACTTATGCGTAGGTCGGGTTGCTTCGAGAGGGGCTAAGAGGATAGGAATCTTGGTTACTCAGCAGTTTATGCGCACTTGTGAGGATCGGAGTGTTCTCGACCGACAAAAGATCGCTCCACTTGGGCATTTCCTTCTTCCGCAAAGTATCGTAACCATAGCGCCGGGCGAGGCCATAGTACTTGGGTCGAGAGGATTACCGCTGGGAGGACTCGTGACCGGTCGGTCACCGACCCGCACAAGCGTGAGCTAGCCGAGTCTGCGGGAGGAGTGTTCCGATCGACTAAAGGTCACTCCACTCGGGCACTTCCTTCTTCCGCTAAGCGCTACTTAGCAACCATAGCCGGGCGAGGCCGTAACGCTTGGGTCGAGAGGGTTACCGCCGGATTGTCCTTATGGTTAGTCAGGTCACCGACCCGCATGAGCGCGCGAGCTAGCCGAGTTTTTGTGGGGAGGAGTGTTCGATCGACTAAAAGGTCATTCCACTCGGGCACTTCCTTCTTCCGCGAAGCGCTACTTAGCAACCATAGCCGCTCGGGCGTAGGCCGTATTGCTTGGGTCAAGAGGGTTACCGCTCGGGATTGACCTTATGGTTAGTCAGGTCACCGACCCGCATAAACGTCGACTAGAGGCGGCCTGAACGGGGCGCCATAGAGCTCCCGAGCGTCGCAGGCGACCGTGTGCTCGGAAGATAAAGGTAAAGAATACTGGGAAAAAGAGTTTAGGATAGAATCGCCTTAACTTTTCTATGTTCCAAGCGTTCGGAAGGATGCGACCGTCGGCGCCCTTGAGTCGAAGGTGCGGTCGAAGAACCTCTACGACGGTGAAGGGCCTTCCTGCGGCGATAGCTTGTGCTTGTCTTTGCCGGTTTGGACCCGCCGGGACCAGTCGCCCGCCGTTAAAGGATCGCCCTCGAACTGGCGGCCGTGGTAGCGCCGCAGAGCTTGTTGATATTTGGCCGATCGCGGGATGGCCACGCCATGTGCCTCGCCGAAATGGTCGATGGCGTCTTGTTGCAGGCGAGCCCCGAGCCTCATCAAGGCTTGTAGTCTTGGGGCGTCATATACCTGTGTCTGTTGGTAAGGCGGCTTGGCCAACACCATGAAGAACGGTGTAAACCCGGCCGCCGGGTGGGCGTGGTCCGCAGCTCCAGAGGACGGAGGCACCTCGGCCACCCACCGCCCCGCTGAAGCGCTTGAGCCGATCAAGATCCGTGGCTTGAGTCCTTGAAGGATCATGCCGCTTGCACGCTCGACCGGCCGTTAGTCCGCGGATGAGCCACTACGCCCAATCGACACGCGGATGTTGAAGTCGCCGCAGAACTCGAGGAACTCCTTTCTGCGGAACTGCGTCCGTTGTCGGTGATGATAGAGTTGGGGACTCGAACCGAAAAATGATGTCGCGAAGAAGATGGTTGCTTGTACCGACGCGGACGCTCACGCAAGCTTAGCCTCTATCCACTTGGTGAATTTATCCACCGCGACTAGGAGATGAGTAAAGCCCCGGGCGCTTTCTTGAAGGGCCCGACCGATCAAGTCCCCAAACCGCAAACGGCCAAGTGATGGGGATCGTGCGCAAGGCTTGAGCCGCGGATGTGTCTCGCGGCAAAGAATTGGCACCCTTCGCGGTGCGCACGACCGCTTTCGGCGTCGGACATGGCGGTCGGCCAATAAAAACCTTGTCGAAAGGTCTTTCCAACGAGGGATCGGGTGCGGCATGGTGGCCGCAGACCGCCATGGATATCGAAAGAAATGCTTCCCTTGGTCGGCCGAAATGCACTCGAGGACCCGGAGGACTCTTTTGTAAAGGTCCGGGCCGATCAGATTTAAAGATTTTGCTCGCCGAGCGAGGCGCCGCCTCGGTCGGGTCGAGGAGCGACCCATCCGTCAAACGATTGATGAAGAGCTTCCTCCGTCGGATTCGATTGCAGCAAGACGCTGCGGTTTGATCCGACCAAGTCTGCGCCCGATCATGGCGGCGGCCGGGGTGACCGTCTTAGGTGAATCGAGAGACCGCTCGCCACCGAGTCCAACTGGATGGAAGGTTGCGGAGGTCGCAGACGAAGATCCAGTGGGATCGACCCTTTCTTTGGAGGCAAGATTGGCTAGGCAATCGGCCCCACCGCTGTGGCGCTCAGAGGCGTGGTGGAGCTCGAAACCCTTGAACCGCTCCTCGAGCTTGCGCACTTCCGACAAGATGCAGCCATACGGGCGCCTCGCGGCTTCAAGCCTTCATGACTGGTCGACGACAAGCTTGGAGTCCTCGCGACGCAGAGTCGGCGAGGCCGAGGTCGGCAATGATCCGAGACCGCTGACGAGAGCCTCAGACGGCTATGTTGTTGGTCGCGTCAAGAGCAACCTGATGGCGTATTGAAGTTTGTTCCCGAGTGGGAAATGATGACGACTCGCGCGCCGCGCCGTTCTTGGTGTAGGATCCATCAAAGTACATTGTCCAATTTTCGGGTCCTCGATCACCGGTGGCGCTGGGCTTTGGCCCACTCGGCGATGAAGTCCGCAAGGGCTCGCGACTTGATCATTGTCCGAGGACGACGTTATGCCGCAGAATCGGCTGAGCTCGAGCGCCCACTTGGCTATCCTCCCGAGGCGTCGCGATTCTGGCGATCTCGCCGAAGCGGGATGCGGTCACCACAGTTGATGGCGCGTCTTTGGTCGAAGTAATGGACGAGCTTTCTCTTGGCGGTGAGCACCGCGAGAGCGGCTCTCGCACTGTGGGTACCGAGCCTTGACTCGAAAAGAACTCGCCGATGAAGTAGATTGGCCGTTGTACCTTGAGTTCACGGCCTTCCTCCTTCGCTCCACCACAAGGGCTGACCGACGACTTGAGCAGTGGCGGCGATGTAGAGGAGCATTGGTTCGCCTGGTGCTGGGGCGACCAGGATTGGAGGTGAGGATAGAAAGGCCTTCAGGCGGGTGAGGGCTTCCTGAGCCTCCTAGGTCCAGCTGAAGCGGTCGGATTTCTTGAGCAACTGAGATAAGATTCGCCGCCGAGGCGAGACACGAACGGCCAAGGCAAGAAGGCACCTTGCTAGCCTCTGGACCCCTTTGAGATTAGGAATCGGGCCCATTCTTGCGATCGCCGAGATCTTCTCCTGATTGGCCTCGATTTCTCGCTCAGAGACGATGAAGCCAAGCAGCTTCCCCTTGGAGACCCCGAAGACGCATTTCTCGGGGTTGAGCTTTATACGGAACCGTCGGAAATTCGCAAAAGTTTCTTCCAGGTCAGCAATAAGGTCATGCACATTCCTGGTCTTCACGACGATGTCGTCAACATAGGCCTCAATGTTGCGGCCGATCTGGTTGTTGAAGCACGTTTGCATACATCGCTGGTATGTAGCGCCCGCGTTCTTTAGGCCGAACGGCTTTGTAACGTAGCAGAACGAGCCGAACGGCGTGATGAAGGAAGTCGCGAGCTGGTCGGACTCCTTCAGTGCTATCTGGTGGTAGCCTGAGTAGGCATCCAAAAAGGAAAGAGACTCGAACCCCGCGGTGAAGTCGACGACTTGGTCGATGGCGGGCAAGGAACGGGTCCTTGGGACACGCTTTGTTGAGACTTGTGTAGTCAACACACATTCTCCATTGCCCATTTTTCTTTTTACAAGTACGAGGTTGGCCACCACTCGGGTGGCGGACCTCTTTATAAACCCCGCAGACCAAAAGCTTGGCGATCTCCTCCCTATGATCCTGCGCTCTCCTCGTCGAGCGGTGCGGCGTTGGCGACCGCTTTTGAGCCCGGTCGGATGCTCAAGGAGTGCTCGCGACTTCCTTGGGATTCCGGCATGTCGGAGGTCCTCCATGCGAAGACGCGTCATTGTTGGCGCGAGGAAGTCGACGAGCGCGCTTTCCTATTTGGCGGGGAGCGTGGCTCCGACCCGAACGGTCTTGGTCGGATCGCAGGGATCGACCGCGACCTTCTTCGTGTCCTCGGCGGACTTGAAGGATCCCGCCCCCGACTTGCTGGACTCGGGGGCGGACTCGGAGGCTTCCCTCCTGAGGTTGTCGAGCTCGGCAGACGCGATGACTGCCGAGGCGAAGCCTAGCAACCGCCGCTTTCGCGATTGTAGGCAAGCTGGAAAGATGATGCTACGGTGATGACTCCTCGTGGCCCGGGCATCTTCAGTTTGAGGTAAGCGTAGCTGGGGACTGCCATGAACTTGGCGTAGCATGGCCACCCCAAGATGGCGTGATAGGAGCCGGAGAAATCCGCAACCTCGAAAGTGAGGGTCTCGGTGCGGAAATTCCCTGGTTCCCCAAAGGTGACGGGCAGGTCGATCTGCCCGAGCGGATGGGCCTGTTGGCCAGGGATGACATCGTGGAAAGGAGCCTTGCTCGGTCGGAGACTCGAACGAAGAATCCCCATGGCGTCGAGCGTCTCCACGTAAAGGATGTTGAGGCCGCTGCCGCCATCCATGAGCGCTTTGGTGGCGCTTCTTCCCACGATGGTCGACCACCACGGTATCTTCCTGGGGACGTGGTCGGGTGATCACCGATCAAAGGTGATCGAGAATTCGACCACCGGAGGTATTGAGGACGGCGGTGAAGCGGTGTGGACCTCACGGAGGCGCAGTTTGAGCCGACACTTGTCGGCGTAAGCACGCCGTCCGCCAAAGATCATGAGGCGGCCGTCGGGTTCGGGAACTCGTCGTCGCCTTCTTCTCCACTACCGTGGGTCGTGGTCGGCTTCTTTCCTTTGCCCGTGGCGTCGTGGGGCGCAGAAAGGAAGTGCCTCGTGACTTCGCAGATCCGGTACTTATGTTTGACGGGAACCCGTGGTTCGCACGGCCGTCCATCAATTTCGAAGTGGTCAGCGCGACGGTCGGTCGCGCCCCATTGCTGGCAAGGCGGTCGGCGATGGTGACCACCGGGGCTCACGGACTGTTTTCCATGCCGCTTCCGCTTGCTCTGAGCGGTCGGGAGGATCCGATTCGACGCAGGGCTCTTGCTTTGGGCCTTTCCTCCCGAAGATAGCCCCCACGCCTCCTCGCGGAGGCGTGGTTGATGGCGATGTCGAGGAGTTCCTTGGTGGTCTGGGCTTGAGGCGGCCGGTTTGTGCACCGTGGCCTTGCGGAGAGGTATCAGATGAATGCTCCCACGACATCGGCGTCGGAGATGTCGGGAGCTCATTGCACCGTGTGGGAAACCGCCGGATATAATCCGGAGGGTTTCACTGGCCGCCGCTGCGACCTTCGATTCAGGAGTTGCGTGGCGCTTGTAAGTGCCTCGAAGTTGCCGACGAAGAGGTCTTCAAGTCGGCCCGCCTCGATGGTTCGGCGGGCAAGTACCAAGCCAAGCTCGCCGAGTCCGCAAGGTAGATGGGGAGGTCTTGGATGATGAAGAGATCATCCGTCGCCTCGCCCGCCGCATGCGAGCCGTAGTCTTCAAGCTAGACACCGGGTTCGTGGCCCCGTGTACTTGGCGATGTTAGTGGCGCCGGAATCGGCAGGAAATCACGCTGTCGGATCCCTCGCGTAAAGTCCGTGGTCCGGGACCATCGGGGCTTGAGGCTGCGGCGGTGGCGCCCGCCGCCCACTATACGTGAGTGGATGGCCTCCTCCGCGCCTTTCTTCGCGCCTCGAGGGTGGCGCGAACGTCGAGGCGCCCCGAGGCGCCGCGCACGGGTGCGTGAGGCCTGGGCGGCTCGTGGTGTGGCGCGCCCGCCGGACCAGTACCGGCCGGCGGCGGTGCGGGCCCGGTGGCCAGAGGTGGCGCCGGAGCGATAGGAGCCGGAGGCCTGCATGTGTTGCACGGCCGCGCGCTCTACCAGCCCCCGGAGGTTCTGGTATGTGGCCTTGGCCTCCGGGTCGGCCGGCTCCGGAAGGCCTCGAAGCAGCATCGCAGCCGCGGCCACGTTCTGGCTTGCATGGGGGAAGAACTGAGGGCCGTCGGATTCTTCCGCCGGCTTGTGGTGTGCTGGCGGCGCGCGTCCCGCTGCGTCGCCGGCACGCGGCCGAAGTCATGGCTCATCCTGCTCCAGGTTGGCCTGGAGTTGGTCGAGCTCAGCCCTTTGCCTATCCAGCTCTTCGCGTTGTCGCTGGAGTTCGGCGCGGCGGGCTTGAGCGCGTTCAGCACGATCGCGCGGGTGTTCCCCCTCCTGCGCCTCGGTCTGGCCGGATGGGGCCTCAGAATCGCGGGGTGATGATTAAATCGGCCGTGTTCGCCATGTTGCACTCGCGAGTGCCGTCATTCATGGCGAGTACTCCGTGATCGGAGCCGAGTCGTGGTGGAAGAGTCTTCCAACACCGTGGATAGAGGCCGGCATGTAGCCGCCATAGCTACAAGTCGCGAGCTGCGGGGTGACACGGTCACTGTCCGAGCCCGCGGAGCTTCGCCAGAGCGTGGCGGGAGCGCTCCTGGCTCCGGCCTGGGACTGCAGGCGCCCAGCCGGAGCTTAGCGGTCGTCGGAGATGGCGCCCGTGCTGGCGGGCGCCGGAACTCGATGGCGGCGGGGATGAGCGTAAGCCCTCCGCGGGGTGACAACAAAGTTGAGGAGCCGGCGGATCGGCTTCCCAGCCGTGACCATGCGTCCACAGTGGAAGATGCCATCGAGGAGGCAAGCGGAATCGGAGATGGTGATGAAGACGCACGAAGACCCTACCGCGCGCGCTAACCGCCGTTTGAGCACGGCAAGTAAATTTGTAAGTCTAAGGGTCGCGTTCCACTCCACTGAATGGTTAGACTCAAAGTCCAAGATGTATCTTGGTTCGGCCGAAGATCCCTACTCCATTCGTGTGGTGGCGTTGTATTCTCTTGAGATGAGATGATCGCACAAAGTTTACATGCGAGAGTGCCAATGACTTAGCGAGATGGATTCGATGGCGCTCTCTCCTTTCTTCTTTTCTTTAAGGGAGTTCGCCTCCTTTTATCTGAAAGGAAGGCGGGGTTACATCGAGAATTGGGAGAGGGCGAGACGACCTACCCTAGGAGCTTGGTCGCCGTTCTGGCGACCGATCATCGCTCGATCTTGCCCATCTTGGGTCGGTAGCTTAGTCGGTCAGGCGGTTAGGTATTTCCCAGAAAGCGGCGTACCGCCCTCTGCGAACCTTACGGTGTTGACGTTCTGTGCGCTACCGACGTCTTTGCCTTGGGAGAGGTGTGTCTTCGCATCAGATGCGGCCGGTGATGGGATGGGAGCATGACTTCTGTTAGTCATTTAAACCCTCGGGAAGGAGCCACTTGCCCTTGTATAGTCACTTTGATTGACCCGTTCGTGGGGTGCGTGGCGGTTGTCCGGTAGAGGCCGACACGCGCCCTTGGCAGGGTGGTCTTGGCACGATCGAGTCGGGATTCCGACCGCTGCGAGGCCGGAGCCTCGCTTGGTCGGAGCCGGGGCCGCCTCACCGAGGAGGTCGGGAGCTTAGCTTGGTCGGGACATTCCCTTGGTGGTCGGGAAGGAAGTCCGTGTGGCTTTGCAGTGCTTGATCGAGAGTGGGTGGAAGCGGCTGTCTGGGCTTGAGCTGTGCTTGAGGCCGCTGGCTGGTCACCTTGGGCCGTTAGGGTACCCCTGTTATAAGTATTCGTCACCGATACTTTAGTAATCCATTATACATTAAAATATACACCAATACATAGAGTTCGAGAAGGGACTCTAGCTGAAAATATGAAGAATTTGGGAATGTTTGGATCAAATAAACTAGTTATATTTTTGTGTTCGTTTCATATGTATATTCTAAGAGGTTTTTATATTCTGAGAAATATTGGTAACCGTATTTGATTCATATTCGCTCCATATTTGTATTCATCATTATTTATATTCATATTCATGGTATCCGTATTCATATCTGTATCGGCAGAAAAATATAAAAACCAATACAATAGAGCCATTATTCATCAGTATTTAATCTGTTTTTCACCCTACACACGTGGGTAGGAGAAGAATAGAATTATTTCGTGTGCGTTCGAATATCTCAATTTACATCATCGTAGCCGTCCAAATTTTGATCAGACGATGAAGAATATCCGAACCAATGGATAGAGCAAAACCTCTTTACTTATCCCCTCTTGGCTCCCGGCAACGCTTCCAAGTTCCTACCGTTTTTCGCCAATGGCGTTCTCCACTCTCGCATCCATATGCCTCCCAACTCTCCCCGCCCCAAACCCTAAGGCTAAGCCCCTCTCCCTCTGCCTCCCCGCCCGGCGTCTCCCCGTGGCCTCCTCGGCGGCTCCTTCGGGCGCCGCGGCGGCGGCGAGGGAGCGGCGGCGTTTCCTGGAGCAATACGGCCTCAACCCTCACGATTTCGAGGACGATGTCGAGACGGATCCCAGGGTTTGTTCCGACCCCTTTGGGCTCTCCTGGCACTAATTTTCGTTGCGGTTTCGGATGATTTGAGTGTTTTGTATTTCAGGAAGAGAGTAGGGGCAGGCGGAGGCGGCGGTCGGAGAGAGGAGAAGCGGCGGTTGCTCCGGCGAAGGCGGCGGAGCCTCGGGAGACGCATAAGTTGCTTCAGGTTTGGATAGTTAATGACCGTGCCTTTGGCTTTGGTTCGTGTAAACATTTGGAACGATATGTTTATCGCGTGCGTTCGTGTGCATTCATATGACACGGACATTTTGGAGGTCAGAGTAATGCGTATATGCTATGTAGTTTAGTGGAGTTTAGGAGCACAACAATGGAGTTGATCGACTCATGTTTTGATGGTGCTAGCTCCATGGCCGCCGCCGCTTTGGGGACAAATGGGTTGCTTCAGGTGTGTGGTCTGGTGTGATGGATATAATTTGTCCTTCGGGTTAGTAGTTCAGTGTCTGTCACCATTTTGATTGTGCCACGATTTGTGACCCTTTAATTTGGATACTATCAGATTTTGTCAGGCGCTTTGATGCATCATGCCTGCAAATAATGTGTGGTGGAGGCAAGGTTGGAAAATTCGGCGATTTTTCGCCGAAATCTCGTATTTCGGACCCTCACGAGATTGGAAATACCGGCCAAATTTAAAATTTTGAAAAAAAAAACTTGAAAATGCTATAGTGATTTCGGTAATTTCAGCGAAATTCGGCATAATTAATAAGTTTTACAAATTTTATGGCCGGATTTCACCGAAATGGCATCAATAACATATAAGAAAGTGATCTTCAATGATAATTTGTCCAAAAAGTTAATTTTTGAGACATTTTAAAGTTTCGGCAGAAACACTGTCGGAATTGTATAAAATTGAGGAAGCCTTTTCATGTTATGAAAAATTTATGGTACTATCATAAGACACCTAGGATCATACAGAAAATTTCTGAAAATATTTTAACTTTGTTTGTTATGTTTTAAAAATAAAAAACAGAATTAGCATAAACAAGACAGTAACCGTGTTAGAATTTTATAAATTTCTTCATGTTTGATAATCACCTTAAATTTTTATGGGAAGTTAATAATTCTCTCATAACCCTTCTGTAAAAGTTTCAGAAAATTTGAACCTGTTTTGGCTACTCAATCAAAAATTGTAAACGGTATAAACACGCGCTCTGAAGTCCGAAAACTGTGAAGTACCACATTCACATTTCTTGGGAATTTTTTTTATGTTTGATCATGATCTCAAAATTTTATGAGAATATCATCGATGCTTTCCAACTATGTACAAAAAGTTTTATAATTTTTGCATGCTCGAAACTATTAAAAAAAATGTAATGTGAAGTAGCACTTCCACATTTTTTGAGATTTTTTTATGGTTGATCATGATCTCAAAATTTTATACGAACATTAATGTTACATCAAGACCATCTACCAAAATTTTCAAAAAATTCTAACTTGGTCAAAACCATTTTTCATTTTGTTTGAATGTGCCTGTAAGTCTTTTAACAGGACAATAGCACTGTTCGAATTTTCAAAAATTCATGAAGCTTGATAATCATCTGAAAATTTTGTGAGAACATTAGTTATGGATCATAACCATGCACAAAAAATTTCAACAGTTTCTAACTTGATTTGTACCATTTTTCATTAGGATCAAACTTGTCGGTCAGTGTTTTATCAGGACAGTACCACTCTCCGAATTTTTAAAAATTCCTCAGATGTGATAATCAGCTGAATTTTTTGTGAGAACATCAGTAATGTGTCAGGAACCTCCAAAAAAAATTTCAAAATTTTTCGTTAACGTTTGGACCACTTTTCTGCCGGTGCAAAAAACCCGAAATTTTGGGTATTTCGCCCGAAATTTCGGGGTTTTTCGCCGAATTTCGGGATTTTTCGTTACTACATGGACCGGATTTGAATTTTCAAATTCAAATTTCGTCTGAAATTTTTCCGAAATTTCGGCGAAATCTCGCGATCCGGCCGGGGACGAAATTTATTCCGAAACCGAATTTTCAAACCTTGGGTGGAGGTTATTCGGATTATTGTCTACAGCATATAAGCACTTGAACGAAATCTTTTTTTTTGTGGTCTCGGGACAAGTGTGCATGGTATACATCATTCTGAACAATAGCTTGGTGCAAAGCTAGCGGGAGTGCAATTTTGAGTCCTGCTATGAGCGTTGAGGCTGATACATCCATGTTATACTTGGTTGGCAGCTGTCTTATACACTTATGCTATATTCATGTGCATGGCTGAATGATGCACATGTTCTCCTGTTACATATGGTTCTGTAAATGAATCTTGTAAAAGGTTGCAACTTCTGAAAAAGGGCATGCACTTGTTCATGTGCATGGCTAAATAAAAGGCATTTGCGACTAAATATCCATCATTTAAAGTTGATGATGAAAGGCACTACTTGTTGTCTACTTGTTATATTTCTCTCAGAAAGAGCATGTGTTTGGCAGTTCTGTATGTTTTCTTTTTCTCGACAAACCAAATTGTATGCTTGCATATTATAATTCATTCTCTACCTTAAATGCTAGACTTGTAGAACAACATCTTTCATGGGCTGTGTAAACACGTTTCTGTGCTGGAAGTATTCTACAACCGTTTACATTAGCTTGTCCATGCCCTTTTACTCAAAAACGTCGCTAATTAATTTAAAGTTGCTCTATTTTTTTGATTAAAGTAATTATGTTTCTGTCAGGTACTAGGTGGAAAAGTACGCCGAAGAAAATTACTTTCACCAAAAGATAGGAATGTTCGTCCAATGATGGAAGTTGTCCGAGGAGCAGCCTTTGACATTTTACAAGTATCCATATAGTTTAATTTGTTTATGTCAGTTATAATAGATTTTGTCTTCTTGATTTATTGATAGATCTTTGTTGATTCTTGTCCATAATTTGCAGTCAGCTTGTGGTTCTCCTGCTTCGCTCAGACCAGGCCAGTGGTTAGACTTGTATAGTGGTACTGGATCTGTTGGAATTGAAGCTATGAGCCGAGGATGTTCAGAGGTTTTTCCAAAACCAAATTTCAAACTTTAATATAAAACACCCAAAATATCCAAAATGCATTATTCCTAGATCAAGTTCTAGTGTATTCTGGTGAATTACTCAATATCATTTTCACCAAAATAATCTCTTGAAAACCCATTTATCTGCTATTCTAATTACCTCTCCTGATTCTATCATACTTTAAAATGAGTTTATATAATACATAAATGGGAGTTTCATTAAGGGAAGATATGTAGTGCAAACTAATAGCTACTATGTGCAGGGTACAGAAGTATATCTGCAGTAGCAATTCAATAACTTCATGGGGCCTTGTTCTTTAGCCATCACAAATGCTAGCACTTAAATTTTCATTAGTGCTGATTGTCGGCGTTTCGAGCACCGGCGAGTGAATTTTTAAGTCTAAGGGGCCGTGCGTTCCCTCTCCTTGAATGGTTAGACTTAGGAGCCCAAGGTGTATACTGGTTCGGGCCGAATGTCCCTACTCCAGTTCGTGTGGTGGTGCTATATTGCTTCGGGTGCAGATGACTGCACGGTTTTTACAAGCGGGAGCTGAGGGCTCGAATAGGTGAGAGCGAAAACAGCCTATTCGTGAAGACCGAGAGGAGGAAGCGCGCTCTCCCCTCCCAGAGGATCCTGCCTCCCTTTATATAGCCGGAGGGGGCAAGTTACATGGGAAGTTGGAAGAGGAAAGGATGAGGTGATCTAAGCTAGGAGTTTTGGTCCTTCGTCTTGGCGATTAGTCAGCGTCCGCTTCACCCTACGCCGGGTTGGTGGACTCATTGAGCAGAGCAGTTTGCCGTTTCATCGGAAAATAGCGCACCTGCCCTCTGCAAGCCTGTCAGGCGCTGACGTTGCCTCGGGAGGGAGCGCGTCCTCACGCCGTGCGTGTCTGGACGATGAGACCGGAGCTTGACTTCGGCAACCTCCTCGCCACCTTGGGAAGGAGCCACCTGCCCCCGCACAGTCACTCTGAGCTGTCGTGTCCGTAGGGCACGTGGCTAACGGCCGGCGGAGGCCCGACACTTGGCCTCGGCGGAGATCGCCTCGTTTGAAGTGCTTCTACTAAAGTAATACAATAATTATTATGTTGTTTGCATCTATGTAACTAGTATTTGTACTGAATGCATGCCTACCATTCGTTAACTATGCACAGGAGCACAAACCTATTCATAGTTCTAGTGTGTTCTAAGTCAACTAGTACATTCAACATTCTTGATGAGTTCTTCTCTAAGGTTCTCTAGTCTTACAGTTATATCTTTCAAACTCTGAGAGCTACAAGTGTGTAAAACCTCCTTGGAGAGGGGAATAATATAATTCTGATTTGTAAAAGATGTGAATGAGAAGTAATGTGATTCATTCATTCACTTGTTTCTTTTTTGTCTTTAGGCACATTTTGTTGAGATGGATCCTTGGGTTGTTTCTGAGGTCCTTAAACCAAATCTGGAGTGTACTGGATTTCTTGATGTTTCACGCATACATATGATCCGTGTTGAAAACTTCTTGGCCAATGCTGAAAAATCTAAAGGTATGCATCTTTTTAGGAAACACACATCACTTATACAAGTTAGGGAGGCAAACAGTGACAGTTGCGAGTAAACAAATAAGAAAAAAAATCTATGATGGCATGTGGAAAAGCTAGTAGATATCTTCATGCCCTTGTTACAATGTGGTTCATATGTAATGAGAATATTGGTTACTGCTTAAAATCGATTGGGTACTAGTAGTATTAGCATTTAGCAATACTTGATGTGAAGACCATAGTTATGTTTATACATGTTTTTAGATGGAAAGCAATGATTCTTGTGAAGACTCTCATTCTTTGTAGGCATTGTTTTTAGATAATGAGACTATAATATATGCCACAAGTCCTCCGTTTATATGTTGTGCGGAAACAAATGCAGAGCATGCAAAGGACATGTGATAGATCTTTAGATCTATACTGGAATCCTTAATGGGCATATTATGTTGCTTAGAATGCAAGAGGGAACTACATCTCTTCTATTTTAGTCCTCATGATGTAGATATAATCGGGTTTCGCATGAGATAAATCATTGAAACAGGATAATTTGGATTCTTTCAACAGCAATTATTCTTCTGTTCTCTGACCCTAACTCTCTCTCACACAGGTGAATATCCTTTTGATTATATTAGTGTAACACCACCATATCTTGAGGTAAACTACAGTACATTACTCGGTCAACTTGCAAGGTCACCATTGGTTGGAGAAGATTGCTTCATTGTGAGTTCTGCGTGCTGTGTAAATCTAATTATCTTGCTCTTATGCACAGTTCTGACCATTGTCTATTTTTCCTTAGCTAGTTGAGTACCCACTGAAAACAGAAATGGCCGAATCCTGTGGAAACCTTATAAAGGTGTGTGTCTCTTATGCTGGACTCCACTTAAGTACTGATATAATGGTAGTGCAGTACTGCTTGGCTTTGTGGATTTTTGCGGTTGCTTATTCTCAAACATTGCAGATAGCTGACAGGAGGTTTGGTAGGACCAACTTGCTAATATATGGGCCGACTTGGTCAGAGAAAAAGAAAAGATCTTGATATTATTTTTGAAGCATTGAGGCGAGTTCTGCAAGGTTTTTCTTTATACTCATTTTAGATATTCATCACAGTAATGCACTAACTTACACTCTTCAGTAACCATTTGCAGATCTATACTATCATGTCATCACTTGTCAACCAAGCCAAGTGAGTAGTGACCGGTTCAGTGTTCCTGAAATCGTCATTGGGCGAAGTGAAGTTTTCCTGGAAATTTCCTACCGGAGACAACCTACCTAGCGAGCTCGTAGGGAGATGGTCATCTTGGTGCGTTGGGGGAGAGGGTAGTTCTCTTTCATTCTGGTTCACAGATCCACATCCCAAGAAGAAAAAATGGCCACTGCGCTCCAAGCATCGGCATCAAGCCACCATCAACTCGCGTTTCATCAACACCATGCAATAGGGACCTCTCTCTACGTTGCCATGGTCATTGATTTTCCAGTCTAGGTTTCGTACTGCAAGGCCTCTACGTATGATTCTATCTGCCCCATGCATCCAGGGTGATGATCTCAGCCGTACACTGATGCGTTCAGGGTGCTGGTTGTAGTTGCAACCTTCCCTTGGAATAGCCATGATTTGTGCTCAATGATGGGGTCAAATAAACAAGATGCTTGCTCTGCTTTTGGTAAGTATTTTACTAGACTTGTGCGCCATGCCGCCATGTTCTTGGTGACTGGATAAAGACATCCAAATATCTGCAACAATCTGAAGCAATCACCTGACCCTTCGTTACATTGCACGGTAGAGTCTGTGACGTCTTTACACTTGAGTTGCATGTCAGGGTGATCACGTAGCAGCTGATGTTCCCACACGTGCCACTATTCAATAGATACTGCAATATAGCATCCTTATCTGCAACCAAATACTAATATAGGCCCGATTCTTTGCTGACCCATGCTAAAGTTCAAACGGATGTTTCATTTCATTCGAGATCAGGTTAACAAAATCGGTATGGAAAAAATCGAACGAAATTTCAAAATCGAAAATTGAAAATATCGAGCCGAAAATCGTAGAGTTTCAAAATCAATTTTTTTTCTTTCAAAAATCGACTGTTTATATAGGAAATTTGTCGATTTGTATGGAAAATTGACGGATTAGTTGAATTTTTTTTGAGCGATTTTTGTTTTCATCGATTTTCGCCCGGTTTACGTTGGACAAATTTTACCAAAATTTTGAATTGGACCGTTTACCTAGCGGTTTTAGAAGGTGAACCGCGTTGATACGGTCAAAAATCGAGCGATTTTCATTGATTTTGTGAACCCTGTTTGAGACTCCATAAACAGTATGCTTCAGCTGATCCATTCTACCCCGAACTACGACTTTGCCACTTTCAGCTGAAGCATTCTACCCCGAACTACGACTTTGCCACTTTCTCATCTCTCACGCTTCTGATGATTGGAAGCTTGGCTTGGCTCTCCTCCAAATCATGGGTCTTGTTCCACAGACACATGGTGAACTAGGTTCAACCGTCCATGCAATGGATGGATGCTCATCAGCTGATGGCCTATGATGAAATGGGGACATACAGTGGTGGAGCTAGACTTCAAACCACCCGAACTGACTTGAGACTCGAGATCAAAATGCTTTTAAAAAGTTGGCTCAAGAAACTGATTCACCAAAAAAATTAGTCCAACATCGTCGACCTAGTCCGAGATTTGGGCCATACGGGCTCCACCCTTAGGGACAAATATAAGCGAAAGAAATGGTAGGGGTGGGTGGGCCCCGTCGACGCGGAGCACGTCTGAAGCGAATCAGCTTGGCGTTCAGTGCTGGGCGCAACACAAGGCATTTCTTACTGCATTTGCCTGCCGACCTGCAGAGGCTGCACCAGCTGAGCATCTCCATTCCTCGCCCTTCACTCCAGTGGAGAAACCATTCTTTATGAACCTTTTGTTCTCTATAACAAAGAAAATTAGCCTTGATAACTTATGCCATTTGCCAGGAAAAAGTTGCTAAATATGTTCCTCTTCGGACTACAAGCGGATACCTCCGATTCACAAAAACTCATCGGTTTGAAATGCGTGCAATCAAATTTATGAAACTTTAGCTATCGATATCTTTTTAAATATTTAGATTGGATGTATGAAAATCATATGCATAGATTGGTCTTGAAACGTACTTTCATAATTTTATTAGATTTTTTTAAATATATTACAATAGAAATTGGTAGTCAAAGTTCAATTTTGAGGATTGTGTCCAGGGTTCACATTTTCGTTTTGCATTCGAAAACCGGTATCTGGTCGACACCGGTTTTTCGTGAAAACCGACCGAAATTCGAAAAAAAACGATCGGTTTGCGAAAGTGAAACAGGTGGTCAAACCGATTAAAAAAACCGAAAACCGGTCGAAAAGGTCAAAAACCGACGGCAGAAGGAAAAATGGTGAAAATGCAAGAAAAAATTGGAAAAAATGCAAAAAGAATTGAAAAATATAAAAACCAAATTAATCTATCAAACACCTCAGAGAAATTTAAACAATTTTTGAAATCATTTATTTCTTCTAAAAAATCCAAAACAGCAATTAATGAAAAGGAACAAAGACACTGTCAGATTTTTATAAATATTTAAAAGATTTTTTATATTTTGAAATTTTAATGTAACCATAACTAGTGCCAAAAGATTATGTAATAAATTTTCATAAATATTAGACTTCATTTAGTACCAATATAAAATTAAAAACAGAAGAACATATACAATGATAATAGCATTTTCAGAATTTTTAAAAAATACGCATATCTGGTCATCATCTGAAAATTTTGCAACATAATTGTAATTACGTTATAACATCACAAAAAAAAGTTTAAGAAATATTAGACTTCATTTTGTACCCATAGAAAATAAAAAACTGAAGAGCATATATTATGACAGTATCACTGCCAATTTTTTTCTAAAATACATAGATCTGATAACCATCTAAAAATTTTATAACATCATTAGAATTGCCTTAGGACCTCACACAAAAAATTTTAAAAAAAATTAACACTTTTTGCTAAATATCTTCAAATTTTTTAAATTTATATTTGAACTCCACGGTTTAAAGTTTGGTTTTTGTTGCCGAATCGGCTTGATAAGATCGGTTTTTGTCGACTTTTTGAACCTTGACTATGTTGATGTCCAAAACAACAACTATTTGTGATCGGAAGAAGTATATCGATTCTGGACATGGATCTGGTGCAGTGGCTATGAGGACTGCAACTTAAGTAGTCCCCATATCTCTAGACCGTCGGATCTAGCGCACGGACAGATCAGTTCATTTTTTTGATGAACAGTGTTTGCTGCAGTGTCATGAACAATATTTTTGCATAGTAAAACCTGCACAGTTTCTGCCGCGATCTGAACCGTAGATTTTACATCAGGTGATCTCACGGGGACCGTTTAAGTTGCAGTCCCCTCTTAATCTGTGTTCATCGATTGTGTTCGCTTATGCCCTCTATTTATGCTGAATTGCTGATAGATGGTTGGAGTGCGCGCATCGTCGCAAAAGGTCGCTCCTCAGTTTAAAGAACCATATCTAGTTTCGATTCCTTCATTAATCTATGTCCTCTTAAAAAAAGGAAGACCACCGAAACAAAGCTTGATTCCAATGAACAGGAAGCGAATTCGGATCCTTTGCGAACCAGGCCCGATAACCCGGCTTCATTATTTATTTTTTTCCACATGATCACCTGACAGAGCGACACGAGTCTTGCCAAGGGGTCCAAGGAATCCACCGACAGCAGTCCACCGACAGCTCGCCCGGATCTCATTTTGTTTAATCATTTCATTCATCACCTCATCAAATTATCATACTAGTACTAAACTAGCAGTAGTATAGTAGTATTTCTTTTCTTTCGTGCTGCTGATTAGTCCCCGTCCTGCCAAGAGGAGAAGTTAATTAATCCACCTTGTGAGAGAGTGACCTCTCACCAATTAAGGTGTGCATGCACACATCAACGCATTTAATCGTGTGTTATTTCCCAACCACTGCTTGCCGTCACGCATCGCAGCGCAGGGCAACTACTCTTCTCAGTACACAGAGACTCTTCTTTCTCATACCTGTACCACGTACTACGTCAAATAAGCAACAGCAATGGTAGAAAGACGGACGCACAAACAAGTTCGTAGGTAGTTACGCCTTAAATTAACGTAGCAGCAGCACCTTAAGGCTCCATTTGGAAAACTCGAATGTCTTTGGAAACATGTTGACATTGTACATTATTGTACTGTTTCTTGCGAAATTCGCTGTAAAACTCTTGTATTCCAAACAATGTTTAGTCTTCCTTTTTTTTTCTCGGGGAAAACAATACTAAAGCTTTGTGAACCTTAATTAAAGTATGTGGGCATGTATTTTAAAAGAACTGTTTGATTTTGGCTAAGGTGATTCTGGTAGAGTGCCTAGATAGGAATCTCATTGTAATACAATTAATTAATGATGTTGCAGATGATGTATGCCCTAATGTGCAGCGGATAAAATTTTAAAATTGGCTAGAAAAAAAAAAAGAGAAGCCGCATATATAGGGCTTCATCAAACTGCTGGGGCTAAGTGGCTAACCCTAGCGTATCACGTGCTTCATGTCGTCTTCTTCCCTCCAATATCCAACCAACCTTGTCTTACCCGGTTAAACTATGCTTACAAAAAAGGTGGAGAAAAAGCACGGAATTAAACTACGGCATCTGAATCACCAATACGTGGTTAACACCACAGTGGTTTTGCCTCAAACCTTTGAGCAACGATAACCGCTTTGCAAATGAAAGCAATGGGAACGAGTTAATGCTGCCGCTTTATTGCATTATTGGCGCCTATCTTTTTTGTCACGTACAGTTTGATAAGGTACAAACAACTACGCGTCCCAGATCTACTTCAACTCTTTCTCTCTCTCGATCTCAACAATACCCAAATACTCCCACAACTACCACAGTGACAGCCACATTATCTTTGAGCCCATCCCTTCTCTTTGCCAGTGATGTCCAAACCACACGTCTATGGAAGGAACAAAGCGCAACTGTTGGCGTAAAAAACTTGATGTAGGGTTTCTGACAGCAGCACACCAGACGAACACCGGGTTCAGAGCGTGCCAGTCGATTTGACCTATAATCAACAAGGTAAAAATATGAAATTCACTCAAAGCCGATCGTGACGATCGATCGGCTTAGACTCAATCAGCTTGAAGCCGATTAAATCAAAGTAACAGGATAAGTCTAACTAACCGATTAAGGCTAATCAGAGGATAAAGGCAGATCGATTCTGAAGAAGGCGATGCGCAACAAAATCAGAATAAATCAAACCTGGGCGTAATTGATGAAGATCAACAATCGGCGATGCGCAACTTTATTGATCAAGATCGAATTACAAGAAGACTAAATTACAGAAACTACTCCTAGTCGACGGAAAAGTAGATGAAAAGTAGAAGCGAATTGGTTGATTGGCTCTCGGCCTCTTTTCTGATCACCTCTAGACCTCTTTTATAGCCATTGGCTGATAGAGTCCTGGTACAACACGTTAGGAATAGAATCCGTATCGACCTCTATTTGGAGGGTGCTTTCCTTAACAACTTGTTTTGTTTCCAAATATCTTGATCCGTTATCCAATCGTATCTTGTTGATCTTGAACTGCCGATTTTGATCCTATCTGCCAAATTTTGGTGCAAACATATGCCCCCCATTTTTGGGAGATAATATATTATCTTCCAAAAATTTTACCCATCGGTTTGAACGTATATTTTCTTATCATAGCCAAAATTTTAACTACATCGAGTTAATTTGGCTTACAGGTCGGTAATCGGCCAACTTGTATATTTGTAGTTGAGTTTTAGCCAATTAAGATCCATCCAGTTCCTTAGACAAACCGATACACACTATACGATCCCACGTTGATCGCTTACCAAATCGGCTATCTTTCGAGCCGACGGGTGGTATGGTTTTCTAGACTAGATCGGCTTTGTCGAACAAAAATCATCGGTCGAATCCGGTTTTTTTCTTCCTCCATTCTTTTCTCGCAATTTTAATCGGATGAAGCTCATTAAAACTTTTATCCCATTGTTTTTCTTGTTCAGCCTCTCTCATCTCTTGGGTCCTTAGCCGCTGAAGCCTTCTTCTTTGTGATCAGCTTAAACCTGGAGGACACCATCTCGGCTTTGGTTCGATCGAATTATATATTTTTCCTACCAGATTCATACTAGCCTTCGAGCTAGACCCTTCATCCTGGTTTTGTTTTGACTTATGATCGGCTTAAAAATCTTTTGTTGAACCGATCTTAAACCAGACTCGTCTTGATCTTGTTTCTGACTTATGGTCGGTTTATAAATTCTATTTTTAGCCGACCATCGCTGCCTGTCACCTTGATATGGGTAATGCCGCATCGGACATGTGTTTGGTGTCGGCAAAGGTAATCCCCTCTCCCAGCAAAATTGCCAAAAAGGGCACCATTGGTGAGCTCTTTCAGGGCCACCTGGCCGATATTCATTAACTGGCCGATGTGGAGGACTTCGTCGTGGCCTTTCATTCCTCCTTTCATATTTTGCTAGTAGTTGGGAAAAAGTGAGCTTCGACTTTTGTATCGACTTACATAGTGGCAATGCTCTTTCAGCCTGATAACCCTTTGATGTGATTGTTTTAAAAAATTTCCTTTCACGGTCGGCTTTTATTTGTATAGAGCCAACAGTAATCATGAGTGTCCTATTGCCATCAGAATTTGATTGTACATCGACTTGACGTGTCATTTTTATAGCCGATGATATATGAATTTGATCCTTAGGCTCTGCATCTTGTGTCGGCTTTGTCTTCTTTTTAGAGCAATGGACCATGTTAATTGGAAAAGGATCAGCGTCCAGCTGCATCGTCGGCTCTTCTGCAAATTTTAGTTGGTCATCATCTATAGCCGATTGTATCTTGTCTTTGTTATTCTTCAATTTATCTTTGAAGTCGTTATCATCGGAGAAACGGCTTTCTTGAGCCGATACTCGCTGTAGGAGATGACTTAAATTGGTGAATTCCTGCCCGCCGAATTTTTCTCTTAATAGGGGTATCAGCCCCTAGAAAGCTAAATCAGCCAACTGATTATCAGGCAGGGTAACACTAAAACACCGATTTCTCACTTCCCTGAATCTCTTAACATAATCATTTACCGATTCCTCGGTCTTCTGTTGGACAGAACTTAGATCCAAATCCGAGTTCGGTATCGGAGAAAAAGTACTTATGGAATCGGCTTTCCAAATCGTTTCAATAATGAACCGAATTTGGAGGTAAACTAGCAAACCAAGTGAAAGCAGCTCCCGATAAAGACAAGGGGAATAATCTAATTTTCACCCGTCGATCGAAATTGCCTCGCCACACTAAGCGACAAAGCGTCCGACGTGCTCTAAGGTCATGACCGAATCATTCCCAGAAAATTTGGCAAAATCAGGAACTTTAAAATTATGTGGATATTGCATGTGATCTATATAATCCGGATACGACTTTCTATAGCCGATGACTCTACCCTTTGGTTGTAAGCCGAATTGATCTCTCAACACGGCAGAAATCTGGTCAGCCCAATTAATGTTGTTAGCCGACAAGGTATCGGGGCTCTGCCAATGATCATGACTAGTATTCTGCCCCCCGAGTGCAAACTCGGGCTGTCGGTTAGACTGAGCCGACGGATTTTGTTGGTTTTGCTCATACCCATTATACCTCCTAACCGATGGTTCTCGTACATGGACAAAGGGCTCTGCATAGGTTATGACCTTATGAGGGACCGGATTCCTGGGCAAAATCGGCTCTTGGTACTGGACGTGCCTAATTTGTTCAATCGGCTGCAAGACCGATTGTGGGAAAATATTAAATGGAGCTGACGGCGGCAAAGTAGCCGACACGTTATGTCTAGCAGCATCAGCGTACGCCTGGTAATGTGTGACCCCGCTAGGGCGTGAGTTTCGCGGTAATATGATGGTAGGTTGAGTCGGCATCATGGTTGGGGGTGAAGTTATAGCCGATGGTTTAGGATCGGCTGACATACTCTGCGTATTTTGCGCTATTGAAAAAGCAGGATAGCTTGGCAGAGCTTGCATCGGGTCAAGCAGACTCCTAGATGATGCTAATTCTTGAGCGATTGTCTTCACACTATTCACAATCATCGGCTTTAGCGTTTTAACAAGAGCCGATGATTGGTTTACCAGCGCGTGATGTATAGATTGATTAATCATAGCCGATAATTCGGTTTGAGCGGGTAGGTATGAACTTACCGGACCATCTGTGATGTCTGCATCGCCAAGGGCATTGATCGTCGGCAAATCAGTCTTTTGAGTGACGCCACGTCTAGTCTTCTGATAGCAATTCAGCATCATCTCTTCTAGAGCAGTTTTCCGATCTTCAATCTCTTTGCGCTGCTCTGGGGTTAAATCATCCATTGTAGGGACAATTATGGCCTCATGGTTGACGTCAGACGGCAGTATCGACTTGCCAGACGACGACATTGTGGTCCCACCGGGCGTGCCAAGAGTGTGTTGACGTCAAAAACTTGAAGTATGGTTTACGCGAAGAAGACACCGCGGACGAACACCTGGTTCAAGAGCGTGCCAGTCGATTTGACCTATAATCAACAAGGTAAAAGATATAAAGTTCACTCGAAGCCGATCGTTGGGATCAATCGGCTTAGACTCAATCAGCTTGAAGCCGATCACGATCAAAGTATCAGAATAGATCTAATTAGCCGATTAAGGCTAATCAAAGGATAAAATTCTCTCAAAGCCGATCGTAACGATCAATCAGCTTAAACTCAATCAGCTTGAAGCCGATCAAGATCAAGGTATCAGAATAGATCTAATTAGCCGATTAAGGCTAATTAGAGGATAAAATTCTCTCAAAGCCGATCGTAACGATCAATCAGCTTAAACTCAATCAACTTGAAGCCGATCAAGATCAAGGTAACGGGATAAATCTAATTAGCCGATTAAGGCTAATCAGAGGATAAAGACAGATCGATTATGAAGAAGGCGATGCGCAATAAAATCAGAATAAATCAAACCTGGGTGTAATTGATGGAGATCAACAATCGGCGATGCGCAACTTTATTGATCAAGATCGAATTACAAGAAGGATAAATTACAGAAACTACTCATAGTCGACGGAAAAGTAGATGAAAAGTAGAAGCGAATTGGTTGATTGGCTCTTGGCCTCTTTTCTGATCACCTCTAGATCTCTTTTATAGCCATTGGCCGATAGAGTCCTGGTACAACACGTTAGGAATAGAATCCGTATCGGTCTCTATTTGGAGGGTGCTTTCCTTAACAACTTGTTTTGTTTCCAAATATCTTGATCCGTTATCCAATCATATCTTGTTGATCTTGATGCCGATTTTGACTCTATCTGCCGAATTTTGGTGCAAATAGCAACAAAAACCACCAAAAATGCCTTGTACAATCCAAATAGTAATGTCCCAACAACACGCCTCAAGCAACAAAAAGTACCAGAGCAATCAAAATGCTTCACGTGCGAGCAATCTCTACGAAACCGCAAGAAAGCACCACAAGAACACGGGTCCAGGTGAACTGCAAACGATTTCAAGGTGCTCGAGAAATCAACAGCGAGCGGCAGCAACGGCTGAGCCTCCCCCGCTGTCTGCTACTCTGTTGCCTCCTCTTTTTGTAAGCTGGCAATTCGCCAATCGCGCACAGTATAGTAGAAGACGAGCGTACCGGCAGGCACCGCACAAGTCAAGGCCCACAAGTGAAGTGGAGTGACCACCACCTCGGCTCCCCCCTCTCTCTTCGCGGCGCACCCACTCATCGATAGCGGCAACGAGACCGGACCGAAAAGACGGCAAGGAGACGAGAGGAACGCCACAACCACTGATCCCTCCATTTCGTGAAATCTTACCTTTCCTAGCTTTCTCATACATCTTTTTTAAATCTAGCTTCATATAAATATAATTATAAAAATAATCTTCTCTTTGATTATGAAAATATCATCATGTTACATATGTATAAGGACTCGGAACCACAGCCTATACCTATCGTGGTAGGACGGCTCGATAGACGTGCTACCACGATGGCTGAACGTGGCATGTTCTTACCGTGCTACCTTAGCTCCGGTAGCACTCACAATGGTACATAAGCACAGCAAGTACATATATCACCTGTCGGTGTTTCGTGATCGAAAAGATAGTTATTTTTGTAATTGTGTTTGTAGAAATAAAAAAAGTGCGGTCAGAAAAAAAAAATTATCAACCCATTTCGTCACACGCCATCGTAACATAACGCCACACCACGCCATTGCCTACCATAAGTCCATAACTCACACGCTTCCCCCTCCCCGTCTGTTCTGCCCACTCGGCCTCTCCCACTCCGACAGCTCCGAGCTCTCCTCTCCGCTCGCGGTTCGTCCGCCCGCCCGCCATTTCCGTCGTTGAGGAGGGGAGCGACCGCGGCGGCGGAGGCAAACCGGCAAGATGTTCGGGCGGGACCCGTGGGGCGGGCCGCTGGAGATCTCCAATGCGGACTCGGCGACGGACGACGACCGGAGCCGGGACCTGGACCGGGCGGCGCTGATGCGGCAGCTGGACGAGACGCAGCAGAGCTGGCTCCTGGCCGGGCCGGGGGACCAGGCCGGCAAGAAGAAGAAGAAGCACGTCGACCTCGGCTGCATGGTCGTCGACCGCAAGATCTTCATGTGGACCGTCGGCACCATCCTCGGCGTCGGCCTCTTCATCGGCTTCGTCATGATGATCGTCAAGCTCGTTCCGCACAAGCGCCCGCCGCAGCCACCGCCCGACCAGTACACGCAGGCCCTGCACAAGGCGCTCATGTTCTTCAACGCGCAGCGATGTGAGTTGCCTTCCTGCCATCGGCCATCTCTGCATCACAAATTCAAAATTCAGATACGTTTTTGCGTAGCAATGGCATGCGCGTAAATTCCGGCGGTTACAGCTGTTTGTCCTGTCACTTCTTGCCTTGCCATGAGGTGGTTGGCTTATACCTCATTCTCTGTTTCAACATTTAGCATGCCTTGGATTCTGGAGATCTGACCATGTCGTGTAAATTACTCTATATATACTCTTCATGCCTATTTAACCAGACCACAATCCACGAGGAAAAAATATCCACAATTGTCTTGCTTCCTGATCTGAAATAAATATACTTGCTTCCTGATCTGAAATAAATATACAAAAAACATTATGAATTTATATGAGCAAAGCAATAAAATGATGAATAAAAAGGCAGCACCGACAAATATACTGTTCGCCTTCTGACGATGTATGGTCTGGGATGCCAGCTGGTCCGCTGCCGAAGCACAACGGCGTCAGCTGGAGAGGCAAATCCGCCATGAAGGACGGCCTCTCCGACAACACCGTCCGGAAGAGCTTGGTCGGAGGCTTCTACGATGCAGGGGACGCCATCAAGTTCAACTACCCCATGGCCTGGTCCATGACCATGCTCAGCTGGAGTGTGATCGAGTACAGGGCCAAGTATGAGGCGATCGGCGAGCTCGACCATATCAAGGAGCTGATCAAGTGGGGCACAGACTACATACTCAAGACCTTCAATTCATCCGCCGACACCATCGACCGGATTGTCGCCCAGGTTCGTAGAGGTTGATAATCTCAATGCGCTGATTTGTTACTGTGCCGAGAAATTAGGCCTCAGATCCACTCCATTGAGTAAACTTCCAGTGTCCTTTCCGCAACACATCAGCAGACTATAGTAGTTTCAGCAAATCACTGATGCCATGTGGAACTTCCTTATTGCAGGTGGGTCTAGGTGACACCTCTAAAGGTCCCATGCCTAATGACCACTACTGCTGGATGAGACCGGAGGATATCGATTACCCCAGACCTGTCTATGAGTGCCACTCTTGCTCAGATCTTGCATCTGAAATGGCTGCTGCCCTTGCTGCAGCTTCCATAGTGTTCAAGGATAGCAAGACCTACTCTGACAAGCTCGTCCATGGTGCAAAGGCCCTATACAAGTTCGGTAGGACGCAGCGTGCGCGATACAGCCCCAATGGTTCTGATCCTGCACTGTTCTACAATTCCACCAGCTATTGGGATGAGTTCGTGTGGGGTGGTACATGGATGTACCTTGCCACAGGGAACACATCATACCTCTCGGTCGCCACAGCTCCAGGAATGGCAAAGCATGCTGGAGCATATTGGTTTGGTAGTCCAAACTATGGAGTATTTACCTGGGATGACAAACTTCCAGGAGCTCAGGTTAGCATACTTCATACCTCTACTCAGTTAACTGGATATGTTGAAATATTTAGCAGTTAGCAACAAAGGAACAACAGCAGTCTAACACAATCTGAATGAGAAAAACAATGATTGTTGTTTTAGAAGGAATTGGAATATTAAGAAAATTGATTTGCGTAGAAAAGGATTATCAATGGTATACTGCAGCATTCTAATGAATAATGATTGAGCGTTAACATAGTTTCTACTTTGTCCAGGTTCTTCTCAGCAGGTTGCGGCTCTTTCTAAGTCCAGGCTACCCTTATGAAGAAATATTAAGGACATTCCACAACCAAACTGACAATGTCATGTGCTCATATTTACCGGTATTCAATTCATTCAACTTCACTAAAGGTTGGTGATGTACCTCTTTGTTTTTCCCTTTCTTTCTAGCTAGCCACAGAAGAAATTTAAGTAACGGAGTTTTTTGCAGGAGGATTGATACAACTCAACCATGGGAGGCCTCAGCCACTTCAGTATGTTGTCAATGCAGCTTTCCTTGCTTCTTTATATAGTGATTACCTTGAAGCTGCAGATACACCAGGGTGGTATTGTGGACCTAATTTCTACACCACAGAAGTCCTCCGCAAGTTTGCAAGGTCACAGGTAAAGTTTTGTTCTCTATGCTCTTGAACTAACTAATGCAGTAATGCTATAGCAGGAATCTGTGAATTGACACTCGAAACCCTTCGATTTGCAGCTTGATTACATCCTAGGTAAGAACCCACTAAAGATGAGCTATGTTGTGGGTTTTGGAAACAAGTACCCCAAGCGTGTTCATCACAGAGGGGCATCAATCCCTCATAATGGCGTCAAGTACGGTTGCAAAGGAGGTTTTAAATGGAGGGAGAGTAAAAAGGCAAACCCTAATATCCTCATCGGAGCAATGGTTGCTGGCCCTGACAGGCATGATGGCTTCAAAGATGTCCGCACGAACTACAATTACACAGAGCCTACTCTTGCAGCAAATGCTGGCTTGGTTGCAGCACTGATTTCTCTATCCGACATCAAGACTGGAATTGATAAGAACACCCTCTTCTCTGCAATTCCTCCAATGTTCCCAACTCCACCACCACCACCATCAGCTTGGAAACCGTGAAAGAGTCAGATCTCTGAATATTTCCTGGGCATCAAATGGAGGGAGCAACAGATGGTTGTTTGGTACAGCGAAGGCCAGAAACAGAAAGCAGACAACATAAGCTTACAGAGCTTCTATTTCTGTATCAGTATGACGGATCGGTATAAAATCATCTGTCAACCATAGACCGGAAGTTGTGTGCAATTTGTGCAACTAATTTTTGGGGTCCTTGTTATTCATATTCGGAGCTGATGTGTGAAGTTCCTTTTGTAGAAATGGCGCCTTTATTAATCTTTTATAGGAGTGACTTTTTTAGTAAAGGATTTATGTGACCTTTATACAGCTTGCTTGTATCTCATTTTATCTCCGCATCTTACATTTACACTGAAAGATCGAAAAAGGCGACTAGAGGGGGGTGAATAGGAGCCAAATAAAATTTTCGAATAAACTCTCCTCCTAAAATTCAAACCACCAAAAGACCAGAAAGAAACTGCACTGGTCGGGTATTTCTGGTCGGATGAGCAGTACCCCGACCTCTGAGTCGGATGAGCGATCTTTCGGAATGAATAGTGTTGGGTGAACAATACCCCGACCGGATCGGTCGGATGAGCGATACTCCCGACGAAGTGGTCGGATGAGCGATACTCGGGTGAATAGTGTTGGGTGAGCAGTACCCTCGACGGATGAGCGGCACCCCGACTGCGGAGGTCGGATGAAGCGATACTCCGACTGAAATGGTCGGATGAGCGATACTCCGACACGAAGTGGTCGGATGAGCGAGACTTGGGTGAATAGTGTTTGTGTAAGCGATAAAATCATCACGATCTCAAAAGCAATCGATGTAACTTTTGATCGGTGATCCAAAAGCAGTGAAAATTGGTGTGCACCTCCCAAAGGATGTCAGAACCTATTTCAATCAACAATCGAAGGAATTAATACCAAGATTCCGTCCTTTTCGATTAACAAATGCAACACCAAAAACAGAGTCACGAACACAGACTTCACCCCTAACTTGTTTGGTGGGAGTTGATGGTCGAAATCCTTGGATGACTCTCCACAAATCATAGCAAGTAAGTACACGAAGAAACAACCCTTCAAACAAATAGAAACACTATCGAAAACTAGGCACGTAAATTGGTTTTTGCAAAACCGAATAGAAGAGGTTGTAGATTGCCTAGATGATTGGGATATGATCTATAAAAGATTCATCCAAACAATCTTTCATCCTTGGCAACAAGAACGAAGCCAATCAAGACTAAAGAAGCGCAAGTCACACGTTACGCACTTTAAGAACACAGATTTACTAACTTGCAACAAGAATGCAAGGATTGCCTAGATGATTGAAAGCACCAAGTCCAGAGAAGAGTTCATCAATCATGAATTTCAACAAAGACTCAATAGCATGTAGAAGGAGATGAGGCAAATCCAAATTACGTAAAGTAAATTGCAAGTAAGTAAATGCGGAATTTAGATAACAGAATTTAAGTGCGTAGTGTATACACGTAAGGGAAATGAAACAAGAATATAAGTGAAGAACATTTCATTTCTGGAAGGGAGGTTTACAAAGCCTCACAACAAAGTGGGCAAAACTCAAATGAGCAGCAAAAATCTCAGAACCTTCAAAGAGGGGAGGCTGCCTCTACCCCTCTATTTATAGTGACCCAGGATCAATTCCCACCTTTGGATGTCTGCTTCAATCCTAAGCCAACATCCAAGAGCCGGATTTGATCCTTACACCGTCACTCTCAACAACTCTCAACTACTCACGTACACTTTCCTCACTGCTCACCCCAAGGAGACACCTCTCCTGTCTATTCATAGCAGGCTTGGAACACCTACCACCCTTGGATGAGCCTCTAAACCCTAGAGCACTCCATCAAGGGTGAGATTTTACCCACTCACAAAGCTATGCATGGGCTCACCCAAACCCAACAACACAACGGGTTTTGCACGCTTTTCAACTCACACTAACTTGACCCGCTACTCTATCTTCCCGACCGCGATCCAACGGTCCTCCTAGATCGAGCAGCTCCAAGTTAGCATCTCATCCATTCCTTTGTCTTCTCGGCTTGTAGCTACTCCACGGCCTCGGTCATCTTTGGCGACACCTTGATCATCTGGACCTCGGCTCTCCCGGCCTAGTCCACGATCCCTTCGCCTCACCATGACCTAGCTCCAAAGTCCACGCAACCATCATAGACAAGGAAACCACATCACATAGCAATGTCCAACAACACATATCCATCTCAGCGAAAGATATACACTACGCCGACCGGCGATAACCCGACCACACGTGGTCCGACCATCGGTCTCCATCCCGACCAACCATGGTGCGACCATCGGTCTCCATCCCGACCAACCATGGTGCGACCATCGGTCTCCATCCCGACCACTCGAGGTCGACCACTAGTCTCCATTCCGACCACTCGAGTCGGCGACCGGTCTCCGACCGGAGAGAGACGACCACTCGGGTCGACGGTCGGTCTCCGACCACCACACCCGGACCTCTACGGGTCGGACAACCGGTCTCCGACCAACCAAAGACGACCACTCGGGGTCGACGACGGTCTCGACCACCAAAGCCCGACCTCTCGGGTCGGACGACCCGACCACTCGGGGTCGGACGGTGATCTGCAACACAGCCAAAGCCCCGACCACTCAGGTCGGACGACCCGACCACTCGGGGTCGGACGACTGGTCTCCAACCAGTCAAAGCCCCGACCACTCAGGTCAGACGACCCGACATCTCGGGGTCGGACGATCCGACCACTCGGGGTCGGACGACTGATCTCCAACCAGTAACTCAAATTGCTCTAGCTCGAAAAACAATCCAAATCAAACTCAAACTTGAGCACACCTTGCTCAAATAAAGTCAAATACTCATCACAAACATGGATGGACCTCCACATGGTCCTTCATACACGCTACAATTCAACGAAGCATGTTCACTAAATTCTCGGTGTTAGGTTAGCATGGAAAAAAAAGGGAGATAAGTTTAACGTGATAAAATCTCGCAAACGAGGAAAAAACTACGTGAGACAATTCATAACCTCTCAATTTACATGTATATGGGAGATGGCTTTATATAGCCGAATGAGTCCAGATTCCTATTAGGATATTTGAGGAATCTTTATCTACAAACTATTTAGATATTTGAGAAAACCATATCTCTAACAAACCTCCCTTAACTCAAAATCCAAAATAAAATTATCTCCGAAAAACTATGAAAGGTAAGAAAGACTGGAACAGTTTTTGCCAAATACTTCTCACGAAGCAAAGAAAGCACCATGAATACCAAGGTGCACCGAAAGTCCAAAAGACTTATCTGAACAAGAAGGATTGGAATAGCCTAATCCAAACGCTTCTTGTGAAGCAAAATTGAGCAAACCACAAGTAGATCCAAACACACAGCTATCAACAAAATAGACGAAGAAATCTTGGTCTTCAATAATTCATAATCCCAGCAAATTCTGAGTCTGTGCAACTGACCTCCTAAAACAAATGCTCAATCATTAAACGATATAAACCAAAACATCAATTATGGTACTTGATAGGTAGCAAATAACTCATATAATAGATTTTTGGCATACTCCACCTGGAAAATAAAATTCGGCAAATAATACTCATTGAAAGAGCAACTTGTACATGTTGTTATCACGTACATCAAATTGTCTACTGAAATTCCATAACATGATTGAAACTGCTTCTGCAAAAATGTCAAGATGAAGAAAAAATTCTCGTACCATTAATAGAGTATAAATTGCAATAGACCCCTCATAGCTAGCAATAACAACTAAAAAATATTGTAGTATTTACGTAGAAATAAACTCCTTTTTGCACTTTAAACCTTTATCTCAAACTGATATTGAAGCAAAAACTTAATTTTTAAACATCAAAACTCCGAAAGTATAATGCTAACTGCCACCAGAGTGTCATCAAATTCTAAATTCAATTATCTCCTTGACTGACATTATTTTTTAAAATCTTCTGGATGAGCATGCCAATAAAGGGTCCGTCCTTGGGGACCATGATGGCGCTTGCTGCCGTGCCTGTCATTGTATTACTCTCAGGTGGAGAGAGCGAGGAGGAGGCTACGCTGAACCTGAACGCCATGAACAAGCTGAGCACTAAGAGTAGCCTAGGAGTTGGACTTGCACCTGGTAAGGAAGGGAAATTAGTGGCATGCATACTGATTAGTGGCGGAACTAAATTTTTTTCGTTGGGTGCATATTTCACGCGTACAACTCTTAGTATTTTACAATTATTTTGTAACATCGTAAATCCAACACATATATTTGAAATTTTCTAAAAACACAATATAAATAGATCTAAGGTCTTAAAAATCCCAAACCATTAAAATCAAAACCAATTCGATCAACAAATTTGACCCATTGGAGAAGTGATATTGTACTCATATGCCCCTAGTACCGCCCCCGAGGGAGACCATAATTAACATCAGTATTTATTTCTGTGTACTGATTATGTTGCTGAATCCTAATAAACACCCAGAAGATTAGGCAAGCTAACTAAGCACATTTCGAGAGCACAAATATTCCTTCTTCTTTTGCTCACATAATTTTTTTGAGTTAATGGTCACATAATTCTTCCCCGTAGTATCGACTGGAAAGCACGGTTACAGATTGACTATCAACATTTTAGCCGTTGTGTTCTTTTAAAGTTGTAAACACTAGAAAAAAGGGGGAACTATCAGTAGGATTGTTACTAATCTTGCTTCAAATGCCTAACATGTAAGCAAAAGTACCAATTAAAGTCTTAAAAAGTTAAGAACTGATGGAAACGGGGAAATGGTAATGCTCAGAAAAACCATCTTGTCCGATACTAAAACTCACCGCTAGTAATTATTGGGTAATAATATTCTTGTGGAAATGTAACACCCTCAAAATTCGCATATTTTTTTGGTTTAATTAATATTTATAATTTTCTTCTAATTTCGCTGATTTTTATGGATTTTATAAAAGCTTTTTGCCATTTTTAGTTTTACACAAAGAATTTTTTTAGAAAATTTAAAGCTAAAAAATTCTAAAAATAATTTTATTGAGTTTCAAATATTCTAAAGTATTTTTGAGAATATTTTTAGAACTTTTGAACCCATTTTGATATTTTATCCGAGCCTATTTCTTTGTTAGCATTAAATAACTCAAAAAAGACCCTCCCCTGACAGTGGGAGCTCGTTCTCTCTTGCCTCTATTAAAGCCGATTTTTAAGCTTCTAAATTACCGTGATTTTCGCATCAAAACACTCTACATAATTATGCAATCAAATCCTCCGTCAAGGAGGCTCGTATTCCTCCTAATTTCTCAAATTTTTAAGGGTGCCAGGCCGGCACCCCCACCGGTTCCTCCCCTGATACTGATAACAGATGTCGCAGGAATTAGAGCTACTCGACCAACCGAAAATTCACAACGCTCGCTCCTGTTCAGAACTAGCTCTGTTCTTGTCTCTGGACGTGTACGCGGGACGTGATGAGCACGACGAACCGCGTGGGCGCGGTGACGTCCACGGAGATGGCCAAGATCGGTTACCAAGTGGGTGTGGAGATTCTCAAGGCTTCGTTGCAGTCTAAGACTGTCCCGACTGATGTCTTCCTGGCCAAGAAGAAAAGGGCATGCACGTCCGGCGACGCCGAGCTTGCTGAGCAGCGCGATGCCGGAGATGTTCGACATGGGCGTGACGGTGAGGTCGTCGGAGATGTAGCTGTACGAGGTGCCATCCTCGGAAATCTCCTCCTCCCGGGGCAACGGCTTGGATCTTGAACCCTATACTCTGATACCACTTAACGTGCGCCACGGATCGGCGGAGAAGGCGCCAGGAGCGGCGCAAAGGCAAAGCCGACTGAGCGGATTGGCGACGCGGCACGGGTGGTCTAGAGCAGAGGTGGCGCCAGGATGACGGGCCTACGTGGGCTTAGAGGTGGAGCCGAGATTGCCGGCGTCGGGTGCGGAAGGAGTGTGAAGGGCCGGAGCGGCGGGGCAATCAGGTGGCTGGTGAGGCGACGGGTCTGAGGTTGCGCCGCGGAGGGTCGACCGAGATGGGCCAGAGCAGGAGCGGCTGGCCCGAAGCGGTGGGCGTCGGGGCAGCCCATAGAGGAACACCTGGAAAGACAGGCGCCGAGGTGGTCGAGGCTCGAGGCCGTCGAGTGGAGGCAGGGCCGACCGAAGCGGCGGAGGTCGACGCAATGTCCGCCTGCGTGGAAGCCTAGGGCGATGAAGATAGAACAATTGAAGATCGATTAGAACTTGCCGTGTGTGTGCCGCCCCGGGAGTCTCCTTCTCCCGAGGCAGCGGCTTGATCTTGAACCACGGCTCTGATACCACTTATTATCCTTGCGGGAAAAAATCATGGAAAATAATTCACTATAATGGTTCCAATGTTTACACGTACAGGAGTTAGCTTATATAGTCAAAAGAGTTCTAGTTGTAGAAGACCTGGACTAACAACCTATTTGGATAAAACCAAAAGATATGGTAAGTCGAGATTTTGAGTTATCTCCAACAGGACTAGGAGAGGAAGGCGAGGGTGAGTGTCGTGGCGAGGCAGCGGTGGTGATCGGAGGATGGGGAAGGGAAGGGGCGCTGCGGGAAGAGGCAGCGTGGGGATCGAGGGAGGAGTCGCGGGATGGCTGCAAGCGTGGTGACGATAGAGGATGGTGAGAAACCACGGAAGGTGGGGGACGGGCGATGTCGAATATCTAAATATGGGGTATGAGTACGTAACAAAAATATGAAGACTATACCATATATGCTCAAACAAGCATTTAGAAACTCCGGATATCACGGGCCCAATTCTATGGGATAAGATATACGCGGAGAGGATAGTTCCATATCAGGAAGGACTTGATAACTTTTTCGTTACAAGAAACCGACTCGAGTACGCCTGGTATCCAGGGAAGTTTGGATATGCTGCGAAGATCACGCGACGATGGACTCCTCATCAGCTATGATCTGGTATCCCAAACCGACTACAACTCAACCTAAGGCCGGGCTACCCCGACTATATAAGGCCAGGGGTAGGTATCCTCAAAAGGAAGACTTCCAAACCAGAGAAGAAGAGAAGACTTTTTAGAGCTTTTAGAAGATGCAGAGCATCCATGAGTTGACGAACCATGCTTCGTCAACCTCTAGCTATAGTTTAGCCATTGCCTAGATCCAATTTTCATTGTAACTAAGGCTAGATAAACTGCTCTGTACTTGATACACCAATACATACATCATCTGCACGGGACGTAGGGTGTTACTCCATCCGAGGGCCTGAACCTGTATACATCGTGTGCCGCTGTCTTCGTGCTTGACTTTGCTAAATCGAAAGTACCCGTAACTATAAGTTTATTGTCGATTTCTAACCTTCGACAGATGAAGTGTGGCGTTGAAGTGGCGACGCTGGAGGAGCGCGGCTAGGAGCTGCGGCACGAAGCAGGGCGGCGACGGAGATGGCAACGACGGTGGCGAGGAAGAGGACAATGGTAATACGGTTGGGTTTCTTGACTTCGTCTGGGGGTTTGAGCGGGAACGTGGCAACCAACCGGCAACTGGCCCCAGAGCGGATATCGATACGGTATCGAATAATTTTTGTCGGATAACGCGCGAAAACAGATACCATAAAACACACACATATAGTACTGATTAACCAACCGTATGAGTTCAATATGTAACAAGATTATCGCAGTCTAACAAGTCATTTTATCGGGCAGTCCAACAAAGTTGCAAAAGTACACTAAATTCGAACGGTACACATACGACAAGTTTCAAAACATAGAATGATATGTAAACATAGAAAAATAAATAAATTGTTCTGTTTTCAACATCTGAATTAAAAATATCATCCGTAAGTATAAGTAGCTTACCTGAAGTCTAAATTTCCTATCTGAACTAGTATAATATTATGGAGTATGGACAAAATGACAATGAAAAAGCTTTTCAAGCTTAATTTTACTTTTTGCAGCTACATCAACAGTACTTAGTAGCTAAGCCAATTTCCATAAGATAGTTCGACTGGTTTATTTCTCAACACAAATTAAGTTCAGGGATGTATTGGCTTAACTTCCAACAGTGAAAACTAAGGATTCAGGTGTTATGCAGCAGATGTTACGATGTTGAGCATGACAAAAAGACCACAAGAACATGATACTGAAGGGAGAAAATAAAAAAGGATCCTCTCATAATTCTGAACAAGATTTCATCAGTACTCATAACATTATGAAGACACATGTAGGAGCAAATGTTATGGTTGTTGGACATGAGTAGATTGCATAAAGCTGCAGCTTTGCATCCAACTTCAATTAGTACGAGCCCAATCATATCCCAGCTGTGAATACCAATCCCTTGTTATGCATTAGCACCTCTAAAACCTCATTAAGCAGTGTGATTGACTGCTACATCTCCCCAAATATATTTCTGAAACAACATCCCGCACCAATACATTCTCCTTCCAAATTAGCATAACCCTTAATCCCAGGATCTGATCTTCTCCCCCGAATCTCCCCCTTCCACCAACAGCAAAACCAATCAAATCCCCATCGAGGGGGAAGAGGCGGCTAGCGTGCGGCGCTACTTCCAGTAGTTGGTGTCCGTCGTCGCCTTCTGCCACGCGTGTGGGGTGTACCACCGGGATTTCAAGACCGAAAACCTCCTCGTCGGTCTCCGACTTCGGGCTCTCTGCCGTCGCCGACAAGATGCGCCACAACAGCCTCTTCCACAACTTCTACGGCACGCTGGCGTACGCCGCACCGGAGGTGCTTTCCCGCCGCGGTTACGCCGCCACCAAGGCCGACCTTTGGTCATGTGGCGTCGTGCTCTTCGTCCTCATGGCCAGCTACCTCCCATTCCAATACCGCAACCTCGTCGGCATGTATAGCAATATCCACAAGGGAGAATTCTGTTGCCCCAAGTGGTTCTCCACGGAGCTCATCCGCCTCCTCCGCCGCGTCCTCAACACCAACCCTCATCGCTGCGTCACCGCCGACAAAATCATGGAGAACAACTGGTGCAAGATCGGCTTCCGCCGCTTCTCCTTCCGCATCGAGGACGACCGCTCCTTCTCCGGCTTCGACTTGGACAACGGCGCCGTTGACCCGTCCATCTCGCCACCCGACACCCTATGGATGGCGGACAACGGGTACGCTCCTTCCGAGCAACAAAGAAATGTGGGAGGCTGTCGTCGTTGCTGGAATTAGGGAGCTCCGATATGGGGGGAGCATGTGGCGAAGGCGAGGGGGCAAGAGGCGGCCGACCAGCGAACCGTGCAAGCTCGATCGAGAGGAATCGGTGAGGGGCGGCAGCGAGGAGCTGAGGGCGGCGCTGAGGGCCGGAGGGAGCGGAGAACTGCGGCGGGGCGTGCGGAGTGCGGCGTGTGAAATGCTGAAAGGGGGCGTTGCGGCTAGAGGAGTCGGGGGACCGAAGGAACTCAACCGGATATTCGATTTGCATTTTTCGGATATATCCGAAAATAGATTCGAAATATTCTAATCCGACAGATAGTGATATCCGGAATCCGAAAAAAAATATCTGAAACTAATTCCAATCCGAAAATTATCCGGAAAACTATTCGAATCCGATCTGAACACATCTGGTCGGTCGAAAATTATCCGATCTGATTGCACCCCTACCCAACACATTCCCTTTCATTTGGACCTTCTTTTTTGCTCTCTAGAATATTTTGAGCTTGGTTCCTGATCCACTTCGATGTATCTCTGATGCTACAGATACTATATGTGTGTAAATTTTAGATAAGTGATACCACTTGGGTGGGTAGACCTTAGGACAGCTACAAATGAAGATAGAATCTAAACATCATCCTTGTATTGCAAATGAGAAGATATCAGATGCATACTCCTTTCTGAAAATTTGATTCAGGCTTTGGTGTCCGCTATTCCACTTCAGATGCAGGAGGCTCTGGGAAGAAATTGAATAGAACAGGCCTTGCCTAGAAGATACACATCGTGAGGTTACCTACTTCTGCCTGCATTTTTCTCTAACCTAAGTGACTTGCTTTCTTTTTTCAGTCTTTTGACAATGCTACCGAACATGAAGCAGCAGAACATATGGAGCTCTATGCCTAGTGTTTGCTGCAACTAGATGAAATTCAGAGCAATCATGATTTTAGTATTTGTAAAATACTCATGTAGTAAAAATTATTCGATTAATAAAAGATGATCAACCTTTTTCAAGGACTTTGTAAAAAAAGAAAAACGAATATGTAACACAACACCGACTGGCGACTACTACGATAGTACTAGTAGTACAAGGAAGAATCCCCCAATTGTAGACTTGACAATTACCATTACTTAATCACAGTACACCAAATCAACCTCCTAAATAAACTACTTGTCGCCTTCAAGGCTTCACCCAAGAGAATACAAAAGTTTACTACATGTAATTCCCATCACTCCAATTTCTTCTCGCACTTCGCTTTAGTGGCGGCCATGCCAAAGTTCTTCACCCATGTAAAACAACACCACACCGGTGCATCCTAGGAAGCCTCTTTGGAACAATGGAAACTTCAACAATACCTAACGACGTAATATACTCCTCTTTGTAAGCTTCTTTCTTCGATTTCTTCCATACACGTAAGAACCAATTCTTTTTTGTCTTTTACATTCCGTAATCCCATTGATCCTATATAAACAACCACGGAAAAGTGCAAAACCCGCATGCTAAGTACTCAAGAAAACACATCAAAAGTACAGTAAAGTATGTGTTTTCTGTTGCACGTCTAGCTAGCTCCGGGAGACTTGGAATTGGGGACATGGACACCATGATGATGGCTTCGCCGTTCCCGACGGTGGAGAAGTGTTCGTCCAAGGACCGCGGCGGTGACACGGTCGTAGCCGACCTGGACGGCACGCTCCTGTGCGGCCGGAGCTCGTTCCCGTACTTCGCGCACATGGCGTTCGAGACAGGCGGCGTGCTCCGGCTCCTACTGCTGATCCTGCTCGCGCCGCTCGCGGGGCTCCTCTACTACTTCGTGTCCGAGCCGGCCGGCATCCAGGTGCTCATCTTGGCGTCCATGGCCGGCGCGAGGGTCGCCGACATCGAGGCGGTGGCGTGCGCCGTGCTGCCCAAGTTCTACTGCTCGGACCTCCACCCGGAGTCGTGGCGCGTGTTCTCGGCGTGCGGGCGCCGGTGCGTGCTCACCGCGAACCCGAGGATCATGGTGGAGGCGTTCTTGAAGGAGTACATCGGCGCGGACATAGTGGTCGGCACGGAGCTCGTGATCTGGCACGGCCGGGCGACGGGGCTCGTCCGGTCCCCCGGCGTGCTCGTCGGGGAGAACAAGGCGGACGCGCTCCGGAAGGCATTTGGCGACGCCGCACCGGACGTCGGCATTGGCGACCGGAGGACCGACTACCCATTCATGAGGCTGTGCAAGGAGGGCTACGTGGTGCCCCCGGCGCCGAAGCTGAAGCCCGTGCCACGGGAGGACCTGCCGAAGCCGGTGATCTTCCACGACGGCCGGCTCATCCAGAAGCCGTCGCCGGCGCTCGCGCTGCTGACCGTGCTATGGATCCCCATCGGATTCGTGCTCGCCTGCCTCCGTATCGCCGCGGGCGCGCTCCTGCCGATGCGCATGGTGTACCACGCCTTCCGCGCCCTCGGCGTACGCGTCACCATCAAGGGCAACCCGCCCCCGCCGGCCAGCCGCGAGACCGGTCAGACCGGCGTGCTCTTCATCTGCTCCCACCGCACCCTCCTCGACCCCATCTTCCTCTCCACCGCCCTCGGCCGGCCGATCACCGCCGTCACCTACTCGGTACATACACTGACAACTTCAACCTCACACTCCATGCAGTTCCTCTAGCCAGATCCATTGACCATGACCACATGTTGACATCAACAGGTGTCGCGGCTGTCGGAGATCTTGTCGCCGATCCGCACGGTGCGGCTGACCCGTGACCGCGCCGCCGACGCAGCGATGATCCGGCGCCTGCTGACGGAGGGCGACCTTGTCATCTGCCCCGAGGGCACGACGTGCCGGGAGCCGTTCCTGCTGCGGTTCTCGGCACTGTTCGCGGAGCTGACGGACGAGATCGTGCCGGTGGCGATGGAGAACCAGATGAGCATGTTCCATGGCACGACGGCGCGCGGGTGGAAAGGGCTGGACCCATTCTACTTCTTCATGAACCCGAGCCCGGGGTACGTAGTCACGTTCCTCAACAAGCTTCCCCACGAGCTCACCTGCAAGGGCGGCAAGACCAGCCACGAGGTGGCCAACTACATCCAGAGGCTCATCGCCTCCACGCTCTCCTACGAGTGCACCAGCTTCACCAGGAAGGACAAGTACAAGGCGCTCGCCGGCAACGACGGCACCGTCGTGTCCAAGCCCAACATCGACAAGAAGGTCATGGGATGCTAGTAACGTGTGATGCTAATAAAGAAGGTTCAAGCTCAACATCGACAGGAACAAGACTACTTCTATGTACTTTCTGAGTTTGGCGCGTGCTTCTGTAATTGGTTGTTTATTTTTGAATTTATATATATACTTCTGAATATATTGGTCACGTAAACTTCTGTACTTGGTTGTTTACCAGGACACACACCCTCCACGCACTGGACACGTGTACACATGTTTGTGCATTAATTCACTCTACGTGCTAAGGATTTTACTAGGGATGGCAATGGGTCCTATATATTCCCCGTCCCCCGACCGAGAATTCCCTTATTAGGGGACGGGGATAGGGGAGTTTTCTTTCCCACGGGAATAGAAAAGGGAAAAAACTGTCCCCATCCTTGATACCCGGCTTTCGACCTCAGTTACTACTATGTACAGTCTCCCATCAGACCATCCCCATCAGTCCATCATGGCCGCACATGACACACCATCCCGAATCACCATTCACCAGCCCTATCCCGAATTCCCCAATCCCTTATCCCTCCCCCGCCGCCTCGCACCGTCGACCCGCCAGCCACCGGCTCGCCGCAATCTCCCTCTAGATCCGCGGGAGCGTGGCCATCCCAAACTCCCAGAGTCCCACGCAGGCAAATCGTCCCTCCCTCGCCGGCTCGCACTGTCCCTCTAGATCCGCAGCTGGCCCGTCGCAGTCTCCCTCTAGATCCGCCACCGCATCCCCTTTATGGTTCCCTCGATCTCCTACTCTCCTTCCTCGACCTCAGATTTAGTCTCCTTCGTCGGCCTCAGACTCCTAGCCCAGCATAGGCACAAGTCCACCGCGTCGCTGCTCGTTGGCCCGCCGCCCTATGGTCTACCTCTGATTTGCCGTTGGTCATCGCCTTGTCTCCTCATCTCTTCCATCTACCCTTGGTACCTGGTACTTGCTCTCTCTCTCTCTCTCAGGCTCTTTCTCTATTGCTTTCACTCGGTTTTTGTTGATCATACCCTGTGTGCTCTTCTGCTAGTTAGCTGTACTTCATATCTTCATGAGGGCAACAAGTTAAATAGCATATTAACATCTAAATTGCATTTATGTGTCCTGTTATGGACAATTAGATATGGATGAAACTAGCAAAAAGAAGAAAGGATGCTGTCTTAGATAGCTCATGTCTTTTGGAACAAGCTGCAGACACACAAGGCTTATATGGCTATATGGGTAGCAAAGATCCAGATTCCAGAACACACACCCTACTGCTACATTAAAATCTTCCAGTAATTTCAAGTGCACTACAAAATAGCTCTTTTTGAATGTCATGAACTGTGCCAACTAATAATGCTAAATCAGCTGACCAAAGAACTAAATATTTTGCTTCACGGTTTAAGTATAGTATGAAAATTTGACTCGTCAAAGCACTTGCCATGTAACTATTTAAGGAACATGAGATGAACATATTAGAGATTGGTTATGAGAAATATCAATTTGGCACAATTATATATATTGGTAGTACTTATTACTTAGTGCTTTGATTTGCAAGAAATACAACATCCAAAGTTTTTCTCTTGTAAATATATGGTTATGTATCTCCTAATAGCATTGCTTTGTAAGTTTGACAAAGTGGCAAATTTGCAGAGCTAGATTTATAATGTCGACCCCTCAGACTGAAAGCAGCAGCCGAGGCTTAGCCTGAGCCTCACCTTCACGGTCACAGAGAGAGTTTGTACCTAAGTCGGTTAATGACTCGGAAGCACCTGGGGAGGGAAACAAGGAGGAGATAGAAATTTCAGATGATGAAGATGAGGATGTTAGTATTGGCTCTAAGAGAAAGTTGACTTCAGTTATTTGGAAGAAGTTTAAGAGAGTGAAATTCATGGGTCGAATCAAGGCGAAATGTAATCATTGATTCAAGAAGCTTGGGGGAGAAACCAAAAATGGAACTAAGCATCTTCACGATCATTCGAAAGTGTGTCCATATCGCAAGAGCAAAATGGTATCACAAAACAAGATATTTTCTTAATCTTCTTTGAGGTTTAGTTTTAAAGAGAAAGGGAAAGTGTCGGTGGAGAACTTCACATTTGATCAAGAAATTGCAAGAAAGGAACTTGTTGCGATGATGGTGTTGCATGAATACCCCTTATCCATGGTTGATCATGGTGGTTTTCAGAGATTTGTTAGTGCACTGCGGACCCTATTCAAAATGGTGTCTAGGAACACTATTAGGTATGAAATGTGTTACTTTTTATTTGCCAATTATCATGTCTCTACTTGCTCTGTATTCTAATGCCTTATTGTCATTTCTCAATTGTTAGAAAGAACATTGCGGACCAATAAAAAAAGAAGAAAGGAAGAAGGCTATTGAGTATATGGCGGGGAATAGATCAAGAGTTGCTATCACTAGTGACATGTGGACACCTGACAACCAAAAGAAAGGATACATGGCTATCACAGGCCATTTCATCGATGACTTATGGAAACTTAGGAGCATTGTCATGAGGTAATGAGTAATATATGACTTTCAGTATTGCTGCTCATGAACTTGCTATGTAACCCATTTCTAACTTTCACACTTTCTTTAATCGTAAGGTTCATTTATTTCCCAGCTCCACATACTGCAAAAGTTATTATCGAAGAAAATTTTGATTCCTTGGTTGCTTGGAATCGTGATGAGAAGCTGCACACATTCTCAACTTGATTGTGAAGGATGAGTTGGATGTGATGACTAAGGCTATTGAAAACATTTGTGATAGTGTAGCTTTTTGGATTGCCACACCAAAAAGAGTAGAGAAGTTTGATGAAATTGCTAAGTTTGTGAAAGTTAAAATAACAAAGAAGATAGCTCTTGATTGCAAAACTAGATGGAACTTTATTTTTACTTGCTTAGTGTTGCTTTACCCTACAAGGCTATTTTTGATTATGAGAAGCGTGTTGAGAAACAATACACTTGTGGTCCTAGTGAAGAAGAATGGAACTTTGCTGCTGATATTGTTGAGAGGTTACGGTTGTTCTGGAACTGACTATGTAGCTACTAATATTTTCTTCCCCAAGATTTGTGAAATTAAAATGAAAATTAGGCTATGGTCAAGTTGTGGCAACCCAATTATAGAAAAAATGATAGTTAGCATGAATCAAAAGTTTGATAAGTATTGGACTAACATTCAAAGCTTAATGGGCATAGCTACACTTCTTGATCCTCAATTTAAGACTGAAATGCTGCTAGTTTGCTTCGAAGTGCTACATGGTGTTAGTGGTGAAAATTGTGAGGACTATGTTCAAGAAGTCACTGCCCCATTATGCAATTTGATTATTGAGTATCAAGTAAATAATCATGAGGATAATACAGAATCATCAGTCACAATACCTACAATCGAAGCTCTAGCTGTTATGTCAATCTTTAATGCACGTGTTGCTAAGAGAAGGCCAGAATATTTTAGGCTGAAATCTGAGTTAGATCATTACTTGGATGATGACTGTATACCAACAACAAAGAAAATTTTTAATGTATTGGATTGGTGGAAGGTTGCTAGGACACGTTATCCTACTTTGAGGATGATTGCATGCGACATCTTTGCTTTTCCAATAAGTACATATGCTTTCGAGTCCACTTTTAGCACAAGTGGGAGAATTCTTAGTGAGCATCATAGCCGTCTCACTTCTAAGATGTTGGAGGCATTAATGTGCACACAGGATTGGCTTTGAAACAAATATAAAGGTATGCATATATGTAACATTCCAAAAAATTGGATTTTAGAATGTTTGAATTTCAAAAATCACCATTTGCAATTTCTTTGAATTAATTTCAGCTTAATTTGAATTTTCAATTTATAAAAAGATTTAATTTGATTAATCTATTCATCAAACAAAAGATTTTCAGTTTTAGTTGGGTTCATTATACCTCAAGGAATTTTTCTGTATTTTTGGAGATTTTTCTGAATTTATTTGCTATCTATTTGAATTTATCTACTTTTATTTGAATTTCTGGAATTATGTTAATTCGAAAAAGGTTTTTATTTTGAAAAATCCTCTGCGGGCCGAATCTTCGCGCGCCGTTTCTTTTCCGACTCGGCCCGCCAGCGCCTCGCTCGACCAACCAGCCGGCCCGCTCGCCTCGGCGCCCGATGCGCGCCACGTGGGCGGCGAGATCTTGCCATGTCGCCCGCCGCCGCCACCGAAAAACCCTAACCCTAACCGCGTCGCCGCCGCGTCCGCGCCGTTTTCGGCGTCCGTGCCGCGCCCGCCTCCCGAGGCTATTTAAAGCCCCGAGGACCCCAGCCTGAGGTTCGCCTCCCCGCGCCGCACCTGCCGCCCCTTTCCTCGTCGCCCGAGACACCGCCGTCTTCACGCACGAGCTCGCCGAAGTCCTCCGCCGCCGCCGAAGCCTTCCGCCGCGTCGATCTCCGCCTCCGGTGAGCCTCCGCCGTTGGTTTTGGTCCCGCCGAATTCCCCGCGTCGTCCTCTTTCTTTTGCCCCTAACCCGGCGCCGCCTCGTCGCGTTTTCCCCCTCGGTCGCGTCGTCTTCTCCGCCTCCGGCGTGCCGCGCCACCGCCGTGATTGCCGACGCCCGCGCCGCGTCTCGGCCGTCGATCCACCTCGGCCACCGGATACGCGCCGCGATGACGGGCCCGATTGAGCCGCGTCGCCTCGCCTCGGCCCAGCGTCGGCGCCGCCTCGTTCCCCGTGCCGCGTCGCGTCACCCGCTCACGTGGCCCAGCCACGTGTGCCCTAGCCCTGCGTGGCAGCTGCGTCAGCCACCACGTCAGCCCTAGCCCGCCGCGTGGTCGCCACCTCAGCGTGGTCCGCCACGTCGGCTTCTCTCCGTCTCGATGCTCCCGGTTCACCGTGGACCGAGCCACTGACATGTGGGCCCCACGTGTCAGCGGAATTTCTTTTTCCTTTTCTTATTTTCCAGAAATCCAAAAATTCCAGCCAGTCGCGTCTCGCCACGTGTCAGCCTCTCTGTTTTCTGATTTTTCTGATCTGGGAATCTTCCAGGAGCCCGTTCTCCTTCGTTCGAGCTCCGATTCCAGTGATTCAAATTTCTAAATTCATCTAAATTCAAGATCTATATTCCAGTACCATTCTTTTCAATTTTTGAATTTTATTTGAATTTGTTTTATTTATTTGCTCTCGTTTCGCGTGTAGGCATTTTGATCGAAGATCAGTCGAATCAACAATCAGAGGTAGAACCAGCAAGAGGCAGCGAAGGCAAGTCTTCCTTGAACATGTTGATCCCAAATTTTATGAAAATGTTATGTTGTTTTTAAATTACGCATGCTTACTTTTATGCAAAGTACTTTAATTTTAGTCTTAAGGTTTAGTTAGATACCAGTTTGTTATACCCTCATTGGTATCGATCATGTCTTGTGGGTGAAGTGTACACACTCTGCAGAGTTAAAACTACTTAAGTAGTCGTGCCCACGGTCAAGGGCAGGCGAGGTACGCTTGCACATTGTAGATTTTATGGTTTTGGTTTGAAAGGAAAATGATGGTTTGAGAATCCGAGAGCAGATGGAACTCTTGGGTTATGGTTTGGCAGATGGAGCCAGTCAGGTAGATGGAACCTGCTTTAATTGTTATATCAAATTCAATTGCTATTCAATTACATTTTGTTCAAACGATGCTTTGTGAAATTACTATTGGTATTTAAAGTTGAACTTCGCTTTATGCTAAAAAGAGCCATATTATGCCTTCAATTGCTTAGCCTTGCATATAGTTATCATGCATTATGTTTCCAAGACTTGCGGAGTACATTTTGTGTTCACCCTTGCAACATCCCCAACCTTCCGCAGCGGAGTGTGCAGAAGCTGAAGCTGACTACGATTTCTACGCTTGTGGTTACGACGAAGGTGATCCGGAATGCTAGGACGCGAACCCATCGATTGCTGTTGGGCAAATGGATGGGCTTACTTACTTTCTTCTTTGTTATTTCGTTTCATTGTTTCTTATTGAACTCTAGCTATGATGCTTCTTATTTGTAATAATTGGCCATAAGGCTAATACTCTTTCGCTTAATTAATATTATTTGATTCGTGATATGGATGTGATGTCATCACTGTTTTCACTGTGTGTGCTAGCTTTTCCTGGACTAGCACAGGTTATACACAGAGGGTTCGGATTTGGAAATCCGGTCCCGACAGAGGTGGTATCAGAGCCATATCGACTATAGGTCGCATCCGTAGTTATTCTGGCCTTCTTAGCAAGAACTTCAAAATTATTTTCTAAATCAAACCAATGAATTGCTGTGAATAGATTATCTTATCTCATCTTATTAGTAGGTTCTTACTTCTTTCCTTTGCTGAAATATTATTTTAAAATTTTAATTTGATCTTATCTCTTGAAACTTCTCAAAGCCTCGAGTCTTCTGCAAGAATCCAGATCAAGGAAGAAGATGATCAAGCTGTCAAAGAGTGTATCCAAGGAGACTCCCATATAGGCTAAGTTAATAGTGCTCAATAGTGTTGGAGCATGTCACCCTTTTTAGTGTAGCAACGTATAGTTCGAGTGTATTAGAATTTTTGTTGCTTGTTTGTTGGGTGTGATGTACACTTTCCCTAGCAGTGTGTTGCGGCCACCTTTCTTTTGGAGTTTTGTAGCTTGTTTGGTCTTGGAATGGCTACCTCCCTAGTCTTCTCATCTTTTGCTCTTTCCCTCTCATCTATTGCTAACCTATCCTTGGCCGTTGCTTCAGATGGAAGGTCAAGGAAGAGGTCGTGGAGCTAGTCGTAGAGGAGGTCGTGTTGGAGGTCGTGGTCGTGGTCGTGGTCAGGCAGAGCCACAAGAGCAGCAGGATGTTCAAGATCAGCAAGTGCTGCCGCCGCCAGTCCAACCCTCAGTTGCAGATATCCAGCAGATGATGGCAATGCAGCTTCAGTTGTTGCAGGCCCTTGCTCAGAATATGGTAAACAATCCGCAGTCAGCACCACCCGCAGTACCAGTGATGCCGCCCCAGTCTAAGCTTGGGGAGTTTATGAGAACTAGACCGCCTACCTTCACGGGAGCAGGTGAACCCTTGGAGGCAGATGACTGGTTAAGAGATGTGGAGAAGAAGCTCCAGTTGGCTCAGTGTGATGACCGTGAGAAGGTTCTCTACGCGAGTCATCAGTTAAAAGGAGTAGCTGCTACTTGGTGGGATAATTTCTGTGCTGCCCATCAGAATGCTCAAACTATAACGTGGGAGGAATTCTCTGAAGCCTTCCGTACTGCTCATGTGCCTGCCAGAATTATTGAAATGAAGAAAAGAGAACTTCGCAAGTTGCATCAGGGAAACCAGAGTGTTTCTGAGTATCTTAACCGGTTTACCCAGTTGTCAAGGTATGCACCAGAAGATGTGGCTACTGAAAGTGCCAAGATCTGGAGGTTCATGGAGGGACTTGACCCTGACATCAAGGTGCAACTAGTTGCTTTGGATTTTCCGAATTTTCAGCATATGGCGAACAAGGCACTAGTGCAAGAGGATGCTCAACGCCAACAGCGAGAGTCCCGCAAGAGAAGGATGGCATTCCAGGCTCAGCATGAAGCAAGTGGTTCTCGTCAGCGCTTTCCATCTCAGCAGGCCAACAAGACACCTGTTCCAGGAGCACCCCGTACTCCTAATTCTGGACCGCGCCCAATCGCTCAAGGACCCTAGCAGAACAATGCCAATGGTCAACAACAAAAAGGGAATTCAAATGCTGCAGGGATCCAGTGTTTTCATTGTCACCAGATGGGACATTATGCTAGTAACTGTCCTCAGAAGCGTCAGCAAGTGACCCCGGTGCCGTTCAACTTGGGATCCAATTCTGCCAGAGCTCCTACGCAAGGACAAGGTCGTGGAAACCCCTAGACGCCAAGAGCTCCGCAATCTTTTGGAAGAGGACGTGTCAACCATGTGACCGCCGAAGAAGCTCAGGAGGCATCAGATGTGGTTTTGGGTAAGTTCCTTGTTAACTCAATACACCTCGGCATTATTTGATTACGAGCATCGCATTCTTTTATATCGAAGAGTTTTGTTGAACAATTTGGTTGGGAAACCTTTACTCTTAAGAGCCCTATGATAGTTCAATCACCGGGAAAAGAATTGAGAACTAGTTCAGTATGCCCAAATGCAACCATAAAAATCAATGGGGTAGAATTCCTAGCGAATCTTATCATCTTGGATTCTAAAGGAATAGATGTCATCCTAGGGATGGATTGGTTAACCAAGTATAAAGGTCAAATAGATTGTGCCAGTAGAGCCATCACCCTCACCAATTCAGAAGGCATTCGAGTGGAGTATATGCCTGATGAGTCTGCAAGTAAGAAGTGCGCTTTGAACAGTTTAAAGGAAGCAACTTTGGAAAGTGTGCCTGTGGTGCAAGAATATCCAGAGGTATTTCCTGAAGATTTGCTGTATGCCGCCGATCGAGATGTAGAGTTCGTCATAGAGCTAGTCCCTGGTACGGCTCCAATTTCCAAGAGACCCTACCGTATGCCAGCCAATGAACTCGCCGAGATGAAGAAACAGATTGAGGAATTGCAAGAAAAAAGATACGTTCGTCCAAGTTCGTCACCTTGGGGAGCGCCAGTTCTTTTCGTAAAGAAGAAGGATAATAGTTTGCGCTTGTGCGTGGATTATAGAGCCCTGAATGAAGTCACAATCAAGAACAAGTACCCGTTGCTCAGGATTGATGACCTGTTTGATCAGTTAAAAGGAGCGTGTATTTTCTCCAAGATCGATCTTCGATCCGGATACCATCAGTTGAAAATAAGGTCACAAGATATTCCGAAGACAGCATTTGCTATCCGATATGGATTATATGAGTTCACAGTTATGTCATTTGGTCTGACCAATGCACCAGCCTATTTTATGAACTTGATGAATAAAGTATTTATGGAATACTTGGACAATTTTGTGGTAGTATTCATAGATGATATTCTTATCTATTCTAAAGATGAAGTAGAACATGAAGGTCACTTGAGGATGGTGTTAGAAAAGCTCAGGAATCATCAGTTATATGCTAAGTTCAGCAAGTGTGAGTTTTGGTTGAAAGAAGTTGCTTTCTTAGGTCATATAATTTCTGCTGGAGGTGTCTCAGTAGACCCTGAAAAAGTGAAATGTGTACTTGATTGGAGGCAACCCAAGTCAGTGCCTGATATCAGAAGTTTTCTTGGTTTAGTGGGATACTACCGAAGATTAATAGAAGGATTTTCAAAGATTGCAAGACCGCTTACCCAGTTGCTGAAGAAGGAAAAGAAGTTTGAATGGTCTGAAGCTTGTGAGCAAAGTTTTCAGGAATTAAAGAAAAGACTGACCTCAGTCTCAGTGCTCATTTTACCAGATATTCGGAAGAACTTTGAGATTTTCTGTGATGCTTCAAGACAGGGTCTTGGATGTGTCTTGATGAAAGAAGGCAAAGTAGTTGCATACGCCTCGCGGCAATTGCGACCACATGAGGAAAACTATCCAACCCATGACTTGGAAATGGCTGCAGTTGTGCATGCACTAAAGTTGTGGAGGCATTATCTCATCGGGAATCAATGTGAGATCTTCACAGATCATAAGAGTTTGAAGTATATCTTCACTCAAGCAGACCTCAACCTAAGACAAAGAAGATGGTTAGAATTAATCAAGGATTATGATGTGGGAATACATTACCATCCTGGCAAGGCTAATGTAGTTGCCGATGCCTTAAGCCGGAAGAGCTATTGCAATAATTTGATGATTCAAGAAGGTCAACCTGCTCTTCACGAGGAGTTTCAGCGTTTGAATTTGGAATTAGTGGATGAAGGTTCCGTTGCTGCTTTAGAGATTCAACCAACTTTGGGGGATCAGATCAAAAAGCTGCAAAAAGTCAGATAAATAAGCTACTAAGATCAAAGATAGAATAAAGGAAGGTAAAGCCCCAGGATTTTCCGAGGATGAAGAAGGAACAGTTTGGCTTGGAAAAAGTATTTATGTGCCGAATCAAAAAGAGATCAAGGAGTTGATATTAAAGGAGGCGCATGAGTCAGCGTACTCAATTCATCCAGGTAATACTAAAATGTATCAAGATCTTCGTGGTATATATTGGTGGCCAAGGATGAGAAAGGAAATCGCAGAGTATATAGCTATGTGTGATGTGTGCCGTGAGTTAAAGTGAACATCAAAGACCCGCAGGATTGCTACAAATAGTTAAAGGTGCTCGAATGGAAGTGGGAAGAAATTGGAATGGATTTCATTATAGGACTTAGAGAACCAGTCGAGTTATGATTCAATATGGGTTGTAGTGGATCGATTGACAAAAGTTGCACATTTCATTCCTGTGAGAACAACTTACCAGGGAGATCAACTTGTAGAGTTGTATATGTCAAGAATCGTGTGTTTGCATGGTGTGCCAAAGAGAATTGTATCAGATCGAGGCACTCAATTCACCTCAAGGTTCTGGCAAAAGTTGCAAGAAGCATTGGGTACCAACCTGAATTTCAACACAGCTTATCATCCTCAGACTGATGGACAAACTGAGCGAGTAAACCAAATCCTTGAAGATATGTTAAGGTCTTGTGCATTGTCCAATGCGGCAAGTTGGGATCAAAGTTTACCCTATGCAGAGTTCTCATATAACAATAGTTATCAAGCAAGTTTGCAGATGTCGCCATTTGAAGCCTTGTATGGAAGAAAGTGCAGAACACCTCTTTGTTGGAATGAAACGGGAGATCGCCAAGTCTTTGGTCCTGATATTTTGCAAAAGGCCGAAGAACAAGTAAAAATGATTCAAGAAAGATTGAGAACAGCGAAGTCTAGGCAAAAGAGCTACGCTGATAATCGTCGGAGAGAGTTAACCTTTGCTCCTGATGACTATGTGTACTTGAAAGTCTCGCCGCTCAGAGGAATGCGTCGATTTCAAGTTCGTGGAAAGTTAGCACCAAGATTTATTGGACCGTTCCCAATCCTAGCCGAAGTGGTCAAGTTGCCTATCGCTTGAGCCGCCACGCAGATTGTCAAATGTGCACAATGTGTTCCATGTGTCAATCGAAGAAGTGTCTCGAGGTACCGTAAGAGCAAATGCAAATTGAGAATGTTGAGCTACGAGTTGATCTTACCTACCCGAATATCCGATCGTAATTTTGGATGAGGCAGAGCGCAGAACAAGAAAGCAGGACAATCAAGTTTTGCAAAGTTCGATTGGAGCAACGTTCAAAAGGAAGCAACCTCGGAACGTGAAGAAGATCTTAGAGAAGAGTACCCCAACCTTTTCCCTAGTCCGTCCAAATCTCGTGGTCGAGATTTCTTTTAAGGAGGGAGGTTTGTAACATTCCAAAAGTTGGATTTTAGAATGTTTGAATTTCAAAATTCACCATTTGCAATTTCTTTGAATTAATTTCACTTAATTTGAATTTTCAATTTATAAAAGATTTAATTTGATTAATCTATTCATCAAACAAAAGATTTTCAGTTTTAGTTGGGTTCATTATGCCTCAAGGAATTTTTCTGTATTTTTGGAGATTTTTTCAATTTATTTGCTATCTATTTGAATTTATTTACTTTTATTTGAATTTCGGAATTATGTTAATTCGAAAAGGTTTTATTTTGAAAAATCCTCCATGGGCGAATCTTCGCCGGCCGTTTTTTTCGCAGCCGGCCGCTTTGCGCCTCGCTCGAAACCAGCCGGCCCGCTCGCCTCGGCCGCCGATGCGCGCCACGTGGATGGCGAGATGTCGCCACGTCGCCCCGCCGCCGCCGCCGAAAAACCATAACCGCGTCGCCGCCGCGTTCGCACCATTTTTGGCGTCCGTGCCGCGCCCGCCTCCCGAGGCTATTTAAAGCCCCGAGGACCCCAGCCCGAGGTTCGCCTCCCCGCGCCGCACCTGCCGCCCCTTTCCTCGTCGCTCGAGACACCGCCGTCTTCGTGCACGAGCTCGCCAAAGTCCTCCGCCGCCGCCGAAGCCTTCCGCCGCGTCGATCTCCGCCTCCGGTGAGCCTCCGCCGTTGGTTTTGGTCCCGCCGAATTCCCGCGTCGTCCTCTTTCTTTTGCCCTAACGGCGCCGCCTTGTCGCGTTTTCCCCTCGGCGCGCCGTCTTCTCCGCCTCGGCGTCTTGCGCGCCGTCGTCGTGCTTGCCACGCGCCGCCGCGCGTCTCGGCGTCGATCCACCTCGGCCGCTAGATACGCGCCGCGTGGGCGGGCCCGATTGAGCCGCGTCGCCTCGCCTCGCCGCGTCGTGCCGCCTCGTTCCGCTTGGCGCACCCGCCCACGTGGCCCAGCCACGTGTGCCCTAGCCCCGCATGGCAGCTGCGTCAGCCACCACGTCAGCCCTAGCCCGCCGCGTGGTCGCCACCTCAGCGTGGTCCGCCACGTCGGCTTCTCTCCGCCTCGGTGCTCCCGGTTCACCGTGGACCGAGCCACTGACATGTAGGCCCCACGTGTCAGCGGAATTTCTTTTTCCTTTTCTTATTTTCCAGAAATCCGAAAATTCCAGCCAGTCGCGTCTCGCCACGTGTCAGCCTCTCTGTTTTCTGATTTTTCTGATCTAGGAATCTTCCAGGAGCCTGTTCTCCTTCGTTCGAGCTCCGATTCCAGTGATTCAAATTTCTAAATTCATCTAAATTCAAGATCTATCTTCCAGTACCATTCTTTCCAATTTTTGAATTTTATTTGAATTTGTTTTATTTATTTGCTCGTTTGGCGTGTAGGCAGACGATGATCGAAGATCAGTCGAATCAACAATCAGAGGTAGAACCAGCAAGAGGCAGCGAAGGCAAGTCTTCCTTGAACATGTTGATCCCAAATTTTATGTTGTTTTTAAATTACGCATGCTTACTTTTATGCAAAGTACTTTAATTTTAGTCTTAAGGTTTAGTTAGATACCAGTTTGTTATACCCTCATTGGTATCGATCATGTCTTGTGGGTGAAGTGTACACACTCTGCAGAGTTAAAACTACTTAAGTAGCCGTGCCCACGGTCAAGGGCAGGCGAGGTACGCTTGCACATTGTAGATTTTATGGTTTTGGTTTCAAAGGAAAATGATGGTTTGGGAATCTGAGAGCGGATGGAACTCTTGGGTTATGGTTTGGCGATGGAGCGGTCGGTAGATGGAACCTGCTTTAATTGTTATATCAAATTCAATTGCTATTCAATTACATTTTGTTCAAACGATGCTTTGTGAAATTACTATTGGTATTTAAAGTTGAACTTCGCTTTATGCTAAAAAGAGCCATATTATGCCTTCAATTGCTTAGCCTTGCATATAGTTATCATGCATTATGTTTCCAAGACTTGCGGAGTACATTTTGTGCTCACCCTTGCAACATCCCCAACCTTCCGCAGCAGAGTGTGCAGAAGCTGAAGCTGACTACGATTTCTACGCTTGTGGTTACGACGAAGGTGATCCGGAATGCTAGGACGCGAACCCCAGTCGATTGCCTGTTGGGCAAATGGATGGGCTTACTTACTTTGCTGCTGTTATTTCGTTTCCGCTGTTTCTTATTGAACTCTAGCTATGATGCTTCTTATTTGTAATAATTGGCCATAAGGCTAATACTCTTTCGCTTAATTAATATTATTTGATTCGTGATATGGATGTGATGTCATCACTGTTTTCACTGTGTGTGCTAGCTTTTCCTGGACTAGCACAGGTTATACACAGAGGGTTCGGATTTGGAAATCCGATCTCGACAATATAGAAGAATTCATATTCATATATATTTTATCAGTTATCAACAAAAGAAAATATTTTTTTACATTTGTATCTTACAGATGAAGAAAAGGGAGACCCTTCGAGCTTCTGGACTTGTCTTCAAGATATTTAGAAAGGGCTATAGGTGGAGTACTTACAAAATAAATCGCAATTTCATAGAATCATAGATGTAGACATGTAGTAATGTGCTTATATTTCAAATGGTTAACTTTATGTCTTATATAGGAGATGGCATTGTGAGTTGGACATTCTAAAATTGTTGAGTTCTCAAGACTCAAACGGAAATGTGCAATTCATCTACTGCCTAGTGTTGGTCACTAGTACTACTCACTACGTCCTTTATTGTTGTTATTTGGTTTGTTTTGTGAATTGGTATGTGTACTATTTAAGAGGTTTTATTATGTGATTTCTGCTGGAACTTGGATTCTTGGAAGCTATGCGTTGCTTGTGTACTATTTATGGGGTTGTATTATGTGATTATGAACCATGGTCTATTAAGTGATGTTAGATGAACCTTTTAATCATCTATTAATTGTTGAAGTTGTTTCTGCTGTGCTGAGTGTTGCTGCTGTGTTGAGTGCTACCATGCTACCATGGTGGAAAGAAGAAAGGCTAAGAAAGAATGGATTAAATCACAAGAGTGATCTGGCATGTTGTAATGATCCTTCTTCTCTTGCTCTTTTCTATCTGAGGATGCACCAGATACGATAGTTATCCCTTCATTGGTACTTACGGGTACCGATATTATCTATGATGATATTTGAAGCATGTCTTTGTTTGAGAATTAGGTATATAATCTCACAGTGTTAATCTGTTAATGCATATATCATCTCTATGAAATTTGCTGGTCAGTTAGTCTTCCCCTTGTGGACTATATAATGTATATTGCTTACACCTGTTCATACTATCATTTCTTAATGGTCGCCTACAAGGCATTCCAGGAGACAGGAATGTTGTGAAGGACTACATGTTAGCTTCACTTACATTGAAATAATTTCATTTTGAGCTCGCCCTGCTGAAATCATGGTTCACCTTCGACTCTTTCCTACATCCTAGCATGCTTTTATTCTGCATCTACATGATAGTAATTGTTACTGTAAAATATCACTGAAGCCGTTAACTAATTACCTGAGTTTTAGTCCAATAATTCTGAAGGACTCTCAAGAAGTTGAGGATCTCAATGGGGATAATGACTTAATGAGTAGCTTTAACTGCTTAATAAGCTGTCTCAATATTGTTTTGAAGATCTACTTGAGTTTTCTGTTTTACAGAATGCCTTGCATAAATCTAATTTTTCTTCGCATTGTCTTCTTTACTTTTTATTGAACCCCTTGTTCTACCTATGATTCTTTTTATCTCTGCAGTACTACATTGATCCAGTCAATGGTTAATTGGTTATGAATTCTGTTCTCTAAAGGATGTGCACCCGGGTATGGCTCCCTACGAGGACCCGATACCCTGACGGGGTAGGGGAACGGGGTGAGGTGGCCCCCGATACTGAGGTCGGGGCTGAGGAATGGGGTTTTTTCGCTATCGGGGACGGGGACGGAGGGATCTCCCCGCCGGGGAACATCCTGGTTGCCATCCTTAGATTTTACAGAGCCATGGAGGCTCTAGGACAACATGCGAAGTTTAAGAGTAAGTAAGACGTGGCATGTAGGGGTGAAAACGGATACGGAATTTCCGACCGTTCCGGAGAAAAACGGAAACGGAAGTCATTTTTCGGAAACGGAAACGGAAACGGAAACGAAATTTTTTTGTCGGAAATGAAAACGGAAACGGGATAGCCATTTCCGTCAGAAACGGAAACGGAATCGGAAATTCCATATGAGTGAAACCGAAAATTCCGTCGGAAACTTGGCCCACTTGGCCCAAAAAGGAGAATGGAGAATTTACATTTATTTTCGAATTAAAATAATTTCATAAATACAAATGGCTTTATAGAAAATATCAAATAGAGTTCAAAAATTCTGAAAAAAATCTCAAAAATACTTTGGAACATTTTGAACCTAGGAAAATTATTTTTAGCATAATTTTGGCTTCATTTTTAATGAATAAATTAATTATATAAATCTAAAAAATAGTAAAATGGTATTTATAAACTCCAGAAAATCCAGGATAAATCTCAAAAAATCATAAATGAACATTGAACAATAATATGCAAATTTTAGGGCATTACATCTTTATAGTTGGAGGAGCAAGAGGATGTCGATGATAATGATATGTAGGACATGATGGTCTGATCTAGGAGACAAATAGCGAGCCTTCAACTGACAAACTTGAGAAAAAACTTTCTAGTGATACCGGTGAACATAACATTGTTCTTGTATCCGCCTTTGAGGTGGAATGATTTACATTGTTTTTGCGGTAATGTATATTGTGATCATATACTACGTTCTTGTGGAATTTTCCACTTTCGTTTCCGTATTCGCTCCGTTCCGTTCCGCATCCGTTTTTGTCATTATTCGTTTTCGTATCCGTTTCCGGGGTTTTTGATTTCGTTTCTGTTACCGGTAAAAGATGTTGAAACGGAAACGAAATAACTATTTACCGACCATTTCCGTTCTGTTTTCATCACTAGTGGCATGTATGTTTTTGCCCATTAGATGCGCATAAGTTGCTTCCGTATTTAAAAAGTGCATGCATATATAGCTACCCGCTGCAATTAGAAAAATAAAACTTCTACACAAATGTAATGTCATTAGTCCATCTTTCTTTTGACTTAAGAAAGGTGATTAATTATTAACTTTTCTTTGAGTGCCACGAAATGAAAGAACAACTTATCCATAAAGGAACACCAAGAATACTAATAAAATTATATAATGTGTCATACCATAAGCCTTTTTTCGGTTTCTTTCTCGAGTACAAGAATGACACAAACCATAAAAGATCATGTGGAGGTCTATCCATGCTTGTGATGAGTTACTAACTGTGTTGAGCATGTGGCACTCGAGTTTGAGTTTGATTTGAATTCAATTTTGAATTTAAAGCAATTTAAGGTGTTGTCAGGTTAGGGCGGCACTACCGGCCTTGTAGAGGGAGTAGTGCTGGCTAGGCGGCACTACCGGCCTGGTATGATGGTAGTGTCAGCCGGTACTACTGGCCTGTAGGTGGCGGTAGTTATTTTTCAGATGGTGTTTGTGCTGAGTTTCAGAGGGAGCGGTAGTACCGGACTTGCGGTACTATCGGTCTCTGGCGCGGTAGTACCGGGATTGACAACAATTTGTGAATTGTTGTTGCATTATGTGATGGTTAATGCATATATTGTGAACAGTGCTCATCGAGTTCGACTTGACGTATGAATCGGCTAAAGCTGTTAAGGGTCAAGTGATTGCCGATTTTATAACAAGACACAAAACTAATACCAATGTCGATCTAGTATTTGTTGCCCCATGGCAATTATTCTTCGATGGATCGGTATGTCGAGAGGGCGATGGTATCGGAATAGTGTTGATTTCGCCAAAGTGACATAGTTTTGAGTTCGCATTCAAGTTGAATTTAAGATGTTCCAATAATCAAGCCGAATACGAAGTATTGCTTAAAGGCCTACGGCTACTTTATAATATCAGAGTTGATTCTGTTGAGGCTTATGGTGATTCTCTGTTGGTTGTCCAGCAGATTAAGGGAGAATATAACTGCGATGATGAAATTTTGATTAAATATTTGGAGCAGTGTCTCGCTATAATCAGCTCATTCACTTCTTTTTCAATTTGCTATATTCCTCGTGAGTTAAATAACAAGGCCAACTTGTTAGCTCAACAAGCATCGGGCTATAAAGTTTTTGGCCGATTAGAGGAATTCGAGTCGATAGAAAAAATGGTTATGTTCATTACCACCCATGATTGAAGAACAAAAATAGTTGAGTATTTGACCGATCCCTCAAAATCTACTGATCGGAGAATCAATTAATGACCTTAAAGTATGTCCTCTTCGATAGTATACTCTATTATCAGACTTTAGAGGGTTTGTTACTAAGATGTCTTGAAGCCGAAGAAGTTAAAGTGGCCATGGGAGAAGTGCACGAAGGCATTTGTGGATCCCATCGATTGTCTCATAAAATGAAATGGCTGTTAAGGCGCATTGGGTATTTTTGGTCGGCAATATTGGAAGATTGTTTCAAGTATTATAAAGGATGCCAGACTTGTCAGAGATTTGACAACGTGCAATTGGCTCCAACGTCGGCTTTGCATCCAATTATCAAGCCTTGGCCATTTAGAGGATGGAGAATAGATGTAATCGGACAAATATTTCCTACATCGAGTAAAGACCATAAATTCATATTAGCCGCAACCGATTATTTTTCTAAATGGGTTGAGGCAACCCCGCTTAAAAAGGTTACAAGTGTTGAAGGTATAGGATTTGTTACATAACATGTTATCCATCGGTTTGGGATTCCACAGACTATTACGACCGATCAGGGGAACTGTGTTTATGTTCGATGAATTTCAAGGTTTTGCCAGGACTTTGGGTATAAAGTTATTGAATTCATCACCTTATTATGCTTAGGCTAATGGTCAAACCGAGTCATCAAATAAAACGTTGATTAAGTTAATTAAGAGGAAAATTGAAGAAAAGCCGATGAATTGGCATATGACATTATCAGAGTGATTATTGGCGTATCGGATTGCGTACCATGGTGCGACAAAGTTATCACCCTATCAATTGGTCTATAGACAAGAGGCTGTGTTGCCCTTGGAAATCAACATTGACTCGGTAAGAACGGCTAGGCAAAATGGTTTGTCGGCTCAAGATTATAAAGATTTGATGACCGACAATTTGAACGACTTGGCAGAGTTACGTTTACATACGCTGGATCGGCTTAAGAAGAATAAGGCAAGAGTTACAAGGGCTTATAATAAAAAGTGACGCGTAAGTTATTTTATGAAGCCGATTTGGTTTGGAGAATTATATTGCCTGTTGGCTTTAGAGATAGTTGATTTGGCAAGTGGTCTCCAACATTGGAAGGACCGTATAGAATTCATCGGCTTGTAGATGGAAATTCTTACATTTTGGAGACACTTGAAGAGGTGGTATTTTCTAAGCCGATTAATGGCAAGTACTTGAAGAAGTATCACCCAAGTATTTGGGTTGGTTCCTAATCGACAAACAATAGCTATCGGTTGTGAAAAGCCAAATTAACTTGTTGCGGTTAATTCTGACTATATACTATAATAGTAAAAGTAAACTACATCCGATTACAAATATCACACTTAGGCAATAAAGAAGAAAGCATAAAAAACAACCGATTATTACAAACATTGAAGCCATTGTTTCCTTACCAAGCATTCATCTTATTTCACAAATTCATCCGATTACATAAAATGCAGTGCAAAGATGATAAAGTTTGCCTCTAGGGTTTTAAATATCTTGAATAGGTCCAAACAAGGCAGCTATCGCCTTGGCAATGGTGCCTTGAATGTCATCCAAAATCTCTTGATCAGCTTCATCACTCTCGGGCACTTGGACGACTTTAGCTGATTATTTTTTGACTGTAACCACTGACGAGGCGATGGGAGTTTTTTTATTCTTGAGGGTCGATGCACCATCTGTCAGTTGTTGTTGGGCTCTGACGAGCTCGGTGTTTACCTTAATTAGCTCATCCTCTAAAGATTTTTTGGTCGATTCCAGATTAGCATAGGACTGTTTAATGTCCTTCAGCTCTTTCACCTATTCATCGTATTTTGCTTTTAAAGCTTTTGCGTCGACCACCAGCCTTTCCAGGAGATTTTTGTCTTCCCTTTGAGCCGATTGGAGTTGCATCCTAGGTTTAGCATCTTTTACCATTTCTTTCTTATCATCTAGGAAGCAGACATCCATCAAAGCTACAGCAGCCTCTTCTGGCAGCTCTGTCTTAACTACGTTCATGGCATCACGTATCGGTTGAGAGTTTTCCAACAATGAAGCCGATGGACTATGGAGCAGTTTGAAATGATGCCTCAGTTTTTCCTTAATTTGTATCTGGGGCTGATGCAACCGTAGCTGATGCGCCTTTCGATGCGACGATGATGTTTTGAATTGTCTCTAGGAAGGATTCGGTGCCGATTTCTGGTTCGTCCAAATCCAACAAGTCAAAGCCCAGCATACTTGTCATGGATTCGGCCAGTTTGGACGGCTGCACAACAGTAGTGATAGCCTAAGGCATCGACTGTGATTGAGGAGGAGGCAAGCCTGTTTTTGTTGGAGGATCAGCCAAAATATTGGCCATAGATGCTGATGTAGAAAGAGGATGCAGGAGAATAAAAAAACAAGTTGAGCCGATTTATTCAATTAGTCTGGTGAATTAAATTGGTGTAGAAGGCATTTTTACCTGGCCTGTGCCCGATGCTTGTGGAGAACTCCCGTCAAATTGTTCTTGGGGCTTATTTCCTCTACTGGCTAACACCTTCTTATTGGGTCGATCGCGCTTCTTCTCTGTTAAACAATTGGCTAAAGAATTAGTAAATGAAAAAAATGATAGAAATATGAAATAAAGCATATGAATACTTACTGGGTTGTTATTTTTCCACGTCCAATAGAGAAGGCGATTGGATGCCCAGAGAAGTTGATGAGTAGCCAGCAACGCCTACTCCGATGTTAGGGCGAGGGCATTTATTGGATGGGTCGGTGCCTAGTGTATCACTTGCAACCTTCTTGCTTGCCTGCTTGACCTGAGAATAAAAGGGAGAAGCCGATCAGTGAAGTTCAACAAATATTTAAAAAATGCCAACAAGAAGTATCTACCTTAGTCGATACATCCCCCGTTATGTTGACAAAACTGGAGTTAGTATAGCCTGAACTAGCACTGCTACTAGAGCTACTACTACTATCGGAATTAGTAGGCTTTGTCAGCTCAGACGCGAGATCTAGGAAGAAATAGGGCACAACAGATGAAACTGTACGATCTGATGGGTACAAGGCTGCCTAGATAGCTGACCACCATGTAATGAAGCTATCAGCTGATCGAGTTTGCAACATGAAATGAGGCAATATCTGAATCTGAAGATCATCGGCTATATGAAGGACAATTTTAACCGCAGAAGCCCGACATACCCAGTCTCTTGGCCTAAACCGATCCAAAAGCTGAAAGCTTGATGGCACTTGTGAAAACCCCAATTGTCTTGCGTAAATTGAAGGATAATAGAATTCATAAGATGGTTGGAACGTTCGGCCCTTGGGGTGCAAGCCGACAGACAAAATGCTTGGTGAGATGAAGATCTTGAATAACTTGAGTGTTTTCTCAGGCATATCATTGCTATCAATTGTTAGATGCAAAAAAGCAAGGCCAAGGAAAAGCATTGGCTGCTCTGTAACTAAAGAAGTCACGCTGACAAGAATCATCTTGGTCAAGCCAGAAGAAGAATTCTAGGTACTTTCTTGCTCCGATGGGTGTGATTTTTGTTTCGGCTTCCAGAACACATAATGTATCTCTCGTCATATGATTGGCTGTTCTTGTACTCGATTTCCTGAGACTCCGGGATATCTTCACGTGGGAAAGGGGTCATGGTGGCTGCATCGATCTCAAACGATCGACTAAACATGCTATAAAGCCAAATTTGGATAAACCAGAGGGGCCCACCAACAGTACCCACTGTATACTGGCCCAAACTAGTGAATAGCCGACAACGAACGATGTGCATCATTTGGTACACTGCTGAAATGATTGGCCCCCAAGTTGGTTTGGTTTTGATAATTAATGACAACCTTGGTTAAAGGACTAATATTTTCCTTGATAATGTTGAAAATAGGTTAGTCCCAAGTTTGGTGATCATGGAAGCATAAAGAATGGTGCAAAAGAAGATCAATACGTCAAGAAAGTGAAAATGTATAAATATAAGGACCGTTCTCTAGCTTTTTGCCGATCTCGGAGTTTGGAGAAAAGATCGGATTGCTAGAATTAGGGCTGTCCTATAAAGAGGGGTCTTGACGATTGTCTTGATGTCATCTAGGGTTTAAAGGCTCAAATCTATTCTTAAGATCATGCATCATGTCATACAAAAAATCAGATTGAAAATTCATATTTGTCGAAAGAAAAGAATCTGTAAGTCCGATGCTACCGCCCATGGTAGCCCGGTGCTACCGGGGAAGCGGTAGCACCGGCCCGAGAACGGTGTGTAAAAACCCGAGAAGAGTATTTTTGGGGACCAGGCAGGGCGGTGCTACCGCCCATGGTAGCGCGGTGCTACCGGGCAAGCGGTAGCACCGGCCCCTTAGCTCGGTGCTATAATTCCAAAGGACTTGTTTTTTAGCAGTCAGGCGGTCCGGTGTTACCACCCATGGTAGCGCAGTGCTACCGGGCAAGCGGTAGCACCGGCCCCTCAGCTCGGTGCTATAATTCCAGAGGACTTATTTTTGAGTAGTCGAGCGATCCGGTGCTACCGCCCATGGTAGCGCGGTGCTACCGGGCGAGCGGTAGCACCGGCTTTTGAGCCCGGTGTAAAAATTACAGAGAAGCTCCTTTTCAGAGCAAAAATCTAAAGGAGTCCGGTGCTACCGGTCCCAGTTGGGCGGTAGCACCGGACCACCAGTACAACGGTCTCTGGCAGTGCATTTAATGCACTGTTTCAACCGTTGAGTTGGAGCCCGGTGCTACCGGTCCTACATGGGCGGTAGCACCGAAAATTCTGGTTTCAGCCCATTTCGAGCTCCAACGGCTAAAAAAATTGGTGGAGGCTATAAATACACCCCCACCTGCACTCTAGAGTGCTTTTGGTATTCTTTGATGATATTTTGAGCTCTAGCAAATCTTCTCCTCTCTATAAGAGCATTCAATTTTCATTTAAGAGAGTGAAGAGCAAAAGATTGAGTGTTGCATTTAGTTTGAGCCTTTACATACTCAATTCAACCTCAAGCAAGCGTCAAGAGTTTGTTACTCTTGGAGGTTGCCGTCTCCTAGACGACTTGGAGGCGATCGTGCGTGGTGAGCTTCTCAACGGAGATTGTGAGAAGCCCCGACAAGTTGTGAAGGCCGAAGTTCGCCTACCCGGAGCGGAGAAGAACTACCATAGTGATCGAGGAAGGCTCAAGCGAGTGGAGTCGGATTGAAGTTGTTCAAGTCACCTCAACATGGAGTAGGGGAGACCGGCAAGTCTCTGAGACCACGGGTCAAAAATCTTGTCTCTTGTTCTTTTGTGATTTGCATTTACTCTTCTAGTGTTTAGTTCAATCTTCTAGTTTTCTCAAGTATATTATTTGTGCTTAGATTTCAACTTGATTCATACTTAAATTGCTAGAGTACATGATATTTACTAGAGAACTTAGTTGCATAGTTGAAGGAGATAGCAATTTTTGTTTAGTGTTTTAATTGTTTGTGCTTAAAATTGAAAAATTTAGAAACCTCCTATTCACCCCCCTCTAGTCGGTTATCTTTGATCCTACAACTGCTCCCAAGAAAAGTTTTCCTAGAGCCAGCCGACGACCCTCTATAAGTTGTTCAACTATAATTTGATATGTTTGAGTCAGGCCTAAGGCAGCGCCATAGAAGATATATCGATCGAGCCACATATTTAAGAAGGTAATGTGCTCTTTTTGTCCGACACTAGCCTAGTTCCTTTGCTGTTCTCTATATACTTGCTCCAGCCTTCGCCTTTGGTTGAGACTAGCTTATACTGTGGATTGGCGCTAAAAGCCGATATCTGGTCCCCATCGGGTCTAAGGCAACAAAGTTGTGCCACGTCCAAAAGTGTCGGGCCGATGGGACCTGTTCTGAACAGAAATGCATTCAAAGAGTCCGACCAAAAATAGCAAGACATGGCTACCAAGGACTCATTGGCCTCCCGATCGGCTAAGACACTCTGCAATACCCATCCACTCCCATTGAGGTATTTTTTGTGCGGCTATCTGATTGAACCAGTCTCTCCAGCCCTTCAATGCCATCGGCCATGCTCTAAAGCTCTTACTCTATCCATGTATATTGTATTCACGAGCATGTAAGAGAAGTCTAGGAACATCCTTTTCTATTATAGTCGACGGATCCGGGTCACCTAGGGGGCCTAAATAATATCTATCTTCACAATCGGGCACAGGGATAAATACCTGTTTTGGGTCCATTGTTCTTCGGCCGACGAGATGAAGTGGTGGCATGAGTGGTGTTGAAAATAGATGGTGAAGCCGATGGCAGGAGAGTCGAGAGCTTGTGTGCGTGAAAATGACGGGTGAATGGACCTCATATTTATAGGGGGTAAAAAAGGTGAAAAAGGCGGGAAACATTTTCAGCAGTTTGTGAGCGGTTAATGGTGAAGATACGTGTCTTAAGATTTTATGACGTCATAAATGGGGCAGTTACCAAAGACGATGGTGAGAGTATTATGCAAATCATGGTTGAGCCGATGGTGGATGAAGCCGACGAAGAAGATTTTTGGAAGATTGTAACATCCCGAAAAATATAATAAAATGAAAATGAATATTTTGGATTTGAATATATTTATTTCTGAGTTTTCTGAGAATTATTGGTTTTATCTGGATTTTCTTTGGATTATGCTTTATATGAAAAGTCCAATAAATAGAATTATTAAATGGGAAATGGTAAGAATGTAAAGAGGTAAAAGTAAAAATGGGAAAAATTACCATGAGACCTTATTCATGCTGGTAAACTAATAAGAACATCTAGTAAAAATTCTAGGTGCTGAAATGTAATTAAATAAAATAATTAATCACCTCCTTTTGACTAAAAACAGTGAAGTCAGAATTAATGAAAAATAATCGAAATTTATCAGGAGCGAAAAAAATTACCATATTACCCTCAGAGCATTATATACATCTGGTAAAACTATCAGGAACTTATCATGTCGGAAAAGCCTTATAAAAATTCAAAAACATAGGAAAATAAAAACTGAAAATCCTCATGTCGGAATTTTTATAAAATATTTACTTTATATTTAGACTTGCAATTTTTATGGAGATATCCATAAATCAAACAAAACTCTTATAATTTTTTTTGAAAATAACTAATATGATTTACACCCCCAAATAAATAAACTACTGAAATGCAAATCCTGTACAATCTACAGTGTTAGAATTTTAATTAACTCATTATAGGGTGTTTTAGTCAAAAATTTTCTGGGGGATAAGAACACCCAGAGGATGTCGGTAAAAAAAATTAGAAATTTTTTTCACTATTTGATAGCAGTTTAATGCCCATCTTGAGCTGTCTGGCGGCGAGTCTATCTCTGAGGTTTGGAGTCACTCGCTGACAGGTGGGCCCCACGGCGAACAGCCCCATTTTTTGGCGCAGGTGGTGCCGAAGCGCACTCACTGACCGGTGGACCTCGGGCACAGCAGTCAGTTGCTGTTTTCCCTTCTCCCCTTCTCCTTCTCCTCTGCGCGGTGACTGAGCTCGCTCGCCCGCGTCCTCGCCGCCATGTGCCCCGACAATCCGAGCCAGCCACCCCGTCAGCTAACGCCACGGCTTGTCCTCGGTCTGTCCACGCCATGCCTTGACCATGCCGCGCTGCCCTGAACCCTCAAAACGCGCGGCGACTCGCCCCTCGCGCAGAACCGAGCAGCCGCAACCTTTCTCTTGCGTTCAAATGCTGTGGGTCGTCTCAAGCCACCTATAAATGCTTCAGCAGCATCGCCTGAGGGCTCCCTCTCATTTCCCCAGTCGTTCACTGAACCAAGAGCAAGAGAGCCGAAGCTCTTCGCTGTTTTCGCAAGAGAAACCGAAAAGAGGGGAAACATCAAATTGAGCCAATCTGGTAATATCCACTCGAATCAATTCGTTCTAGAGCTTCGTCTAGCATCCTAGTTTGCTAATCACACCTTGTTTTCAGTTCTTCTCCCGTCCATTTTCGCCACCGCACTCGCCATCTTCTCCACGACCGGCCGCTCGGCTCCCCATCACTGCAACCTTTCTCCGACCAAGCCAGGTGAGGAAATGGAGCCCCCTTGGTCCCCTGATGCTTAGAGTGCTACTCATTTGGCCTAGAACACCGTCGGTCTTGCTCCCGGCGAGCCACCATTTCCGCCGCCGCACCCCCACGGTGGTGACCTATTTTCTGGCCACCTCTGACCGAATGGCCACCACCATTAGATGCGCGACGTCGTATTGAAGCCGTAGGTGCCACCCATTCCGTTGCGGTGAGGTTAGTTCGGCCGTGGAGCGGAGAACGAGCCTGCTTTGGTCACGGCCGGAGGGCCCCACCGTCGATCTCGGCCACCATCATGCGCTGCTGCTTGCGTCGTTGACAGGTGGGGTCGACCTGTCAGTCAGACCGAGCAGAGTTCAAAGCATCGCGCGCCAAAAACCAAAAGACGCTTTCCCTGAGGCGAAAGCGTATTTTGGATTTTTGTTGATTTTCAGAAGTTGAACTAATTCATTTGTCCATAACTTTTGAATTATAGCTCCGAAATTAGTGAAATAAAGTTCTATATTCATGAAAAAATTAGTTATTTCATAATATGCAAAAAATATTTTGAAAATTATCTTTGGGTAATTTTGAAATTCAAATTTGAATAAAAGGCCTAAAGATATGCTTCATACAAAATTTTTAAACAAACTTAGAATTTAATGAAACTAAAATTTTATAGGATCCTCATGTTTCCAGGAGCTCAAATATATAAAAATATTTAATTGTCATGCATGTTGGAATTACTTTCTATTTAAGTCCCGTTTTCAATACATTAAGAATTTAAATATGTGTAATGGTATGAAAGCATTATGGAATAAGTAAAAATTCATTCCCTGGATACTAGGGTGGCAGTAAAATAATTGAATTTGATTAAGGATTAATTTTGATTTGGATTAACTTTAAGATGTGAAGTAATTATTGTGCCAAATGCACTCACACATATATATGTATATATATGTGCATAGGAAATTAAATAATTAGGATATAGATTAAATGGTTTTAAATCATGATCAAACCTAGTATCATAGCTTAATAAGATTTAGCGCAATCAACCCCTTTATCTTATGTTTTGAGTTTTATTAGTTTATATAATTTTAGCATCTATAATTCGTAGTTGGAAATATAAGAATTCACAATTTTAGCCTCTTGAATTCGTAATATAAGAATAAATAATCCACAAGAAAAACTCATGTTGTTCATTACAAAAAGTATTAACACTTTGAATATATAATTATTTACATCACGAAGTCTTAAAATGTTATGATCCAAACCCTAAGACACACCCCTGTTTTCTGCAGTTAATCTTTATTTGGTTTACTGTCTGTTTTCTTTTTGCCCTTATTGAAATTTAATAATTGCTATATTTCCGGTTGATCGACGTGTAGAATCCGACGTGCTCGAAGAAGAAGACGACGCCGTCGCTGATCCAGATCCGGAGCTAGACAGCGAGTTGCAAGGCAAGCAACCCCTTGATCATGTCGAGCATGATACTTTACCTACATTATGTTGTTTTTGTCTATGTACTATGCATCCGGATAATTCTCCCTAGAAATGTTAATTTGGGTTGGAACTGTAGTTAATCCTGTAAATTATGGTTTACCTCAATTTGTATGAATATGTGAACCTTGCGAACCTTAGTTTGAACTAGACATGCTAAATGTCATTTTGGGTATAACCGCTAGCATAATATACCTGCTTAAGCTGCTTAATGATGCTTTCAGTCTTTTCAACAAATGTATGGTCCTCATTTGGAAAATGTTGCTGGTATTTGGTTAAAAACCCAAAATAAAACTATGGTTTGACGCGGGCGATTATTAGCAATAGCCGGAGGTGCAAAGGGAGTCGCACGTAGCATAGGGTGGAATATCGTCCGTGTCGGATTAAGGACCGAGCAATGGGACGCTATAGATCCAAGAATTTCGTACAACCACGAGGGCTTGTATGGGCGGATCTTAGCCTATTAAGTTGTTTAGATGTAGCTTTGCATCTAAGGAAGGCGGGAGATTTGCACAGGCATTCCGGTTTGGGTTGCTTGTAGGGGTTTCTACATACCAATGCAACGGTGTACGCCTTGCCATGGACAGAAATGTGGTGTTGGGTGTGATGAAAATGGATCCACGACTTGGGTGAGTGTTTCTGTTTTCATGGCGAGGGTTAAACGTCCCGGGCTGGTTCAAAGCCACATCTAGATAATGTAACGGCTCAGATGATCTCCTTGCCGACACACCAAAGGAAGTGTGTTATCCGGCCCGCAAAAGAGGTTGATCATTCCTTGTGGGTAAAGCTGTACTCTCTGCAGTGTAAATCTAATCGATTAGCCGCGCCCACGGTCAAGGACACTTGGTGAAGTCATTCCAATGTTAGAGTCTTTTGGTATTTTCGAAAATGGATTTGGGATGGAAACCAAGTTTGCAACTAGCTTTTGTGTCAAAGGACGACACAGGGATTTCTTTTGCGATCGGGTAGACTGGTTGGAAGACTTGAATATTTACTTATCAAATTATGCTTTGACTTGTCTATTTAAATATGCGACATTTCAATCATCTGATTGGTATTTTAAATGTTTCGCAATCGCAAAATAACTTGTAACTGCCTTTGCTTAACTCGCATGATTAATTATTTGCATTTGTTAAACACTATAAGTCTTGCTGAGTACCAATGTACTCAATCTTGCATCTGCTGTCTAAGAGGACGAAGCCTGCGAAGTGCCAGACGATTCTTGCTTTAACGCAGGGTACGGGGTGTTGGGCGATGATTTCCCCTAGGTTTGCCAAGTCAGTTGCCTGAGGGTTAGCGGGCAAACCACGAGGCTTTTGGAGTTCTTTAAAACTCTCTATTTTTCGCTGTTTGATCTTTGTAAATTTTAAACTCTTTATAATTATTCTGCTTGTAATATATGCTTATCAGTTTTATATCTTGTGGTTGTGATATGAATGTTGTAAACATGTGAGTGCTAGCCACTGATCATGGGACTAGTACAGTAATCACATGGAGGTTCCTGTTTGCAAGAACAGGGTCTCACAAAGATAATATATTATCTCTCAAAAATAGGGGGCATATGTTAGCGCCAAAATTTGGCAAGGCATGACCAATTTGTCACGCGAAGGATAAAAAAGGATATTTCTGGCCGATATCGGTTAAAAAGGGATGTTTAAGTTAAAGATAGAATTATGGCCGATATTGATTCAGAGATAGAATTGTATCTGTACAAAGGTCGATACGGACCGCGGTTAGTGACGTGTTGGAGAAGGATACGATCGACCAATACACTATAAAAAGAGGATCGAGGGCAAGCAGAAATATCAACTCAACCAATCAAACAACTCGCATCTACTTTTTATTTACTTTCATGTCAATTAGGAGTAGCTTTGTAATTTAGAATCTCCCTTTTAATCCGATTTTGATCAATAAAGTTGCGCATCACCGATTGTTGATCATCCTTAATTATGCCAATCAGGTTTGATTTTTCTCCAATATTGTTACGCATCGCCTTTTTCGGGAAAATCTACCTTTATCAATCATCTAATCAGCTGTAAAAAGCTATTTAGATTTATCGTTAACTTTGATTTAATCGGCTTTGCGTAGCTGTTTAGATATTTACCGGTTATCACATTATATCGGTTTTGAGCATATTTTTTCATCTATCTTGTCGACTATAGGATTAAATTGGCTGATACACCTCGAATCAACTTGAATCCGACGTTCTCATGTGTTTAAGCCAATTAATCCATCGACATATTTGTCGGTGCAACAGTAGGGTAGACTCTGGACAGGATGCTCATCTTGCCGTGGCCTCCAAAGCTCTCCACCACTGGGTGGTCTATCAGCACACGCCATTACACATCAATTAACAACATCTCATGATCATGTTAAGCAATGCAGGGACATATTGAGATGGTCTAGGTGATGTACCAAGGTTCTGACGGGAATCTTGCCGCCAGTCTCCGTGATGTCGACGTCGATGAAGCCGGCGAAGGTCGGCTTGTAGAGGTGGTCCGCGTAGGACGACCTGGAGGGGTCGATGCACATGAGGACGACGTGCTTGCAGCCGTTGTCGCCCTTGAACACCCTGAAAAAAATGGCCGTCTTCTCCTTGAGCTCGTCGGACGCAAGCACCCACAGCCCTAACTGCCCGACGCCGCCCTTAGCGTCCGCGCCGCACATACCGTCTGCGCGTCGGCAGCACGCCACGCCGGGTTGAACGGCTCGGCCTTATCCAGGTCCATCACCTGGAACGACACCTCCGCGTCGGCCTGCGCGGGCGACGCGAGCCCCGTGACCTCGAAGTACTTGCCGCCCTTGACAATCCTGTCGGCCGGTGTTGTACGACGTGGTTGCAGCGGAGGGACTCGATCTCGGGGACCGGCTACTGCATGAGCTGCTTGCCGTCCGGCGTGAGCCAGATCTTCCTCGGGACGGCCTGCACGCCGGCCCAGCCCTTGTTGACGTCGTCGGCCGGAGAGTCTGACTCGTTGGGCCACCCCCACAGGATACGGCGCTGCATCGCCGGGTCGAGGAACGTCTTGGACGCGTAGAAGTTGCCGTAGTCGTACCGGAGCCCGTCCTTGCCGTCGGCGAGGGCCGTGTCCGGCACGTACGTCAGGTGGCGTGGTCGTACTCCCCAAACGTGTAGTACTCGATCGAACCGCGCCAGGTCAAGGCTCACCTTGAGCACGTGCTTCTTGCCGCAATGGACGCCGGGCGAGGTCACGGGATATATAGAAGTCTGGGCACTCCCACATGCCGGTGTCGACGGAGTGCATGTCGGGGAAAAGCTGGCGCGACGCCTCCGCCGTCCGCCACGAGGACGACGGCAGCAGCGCGAGCAGCAAGAAAACCATGTCGTCGAAGCAAATAAAATCAAAGCGTCCGTTGGCTCAACTAATTGCTATATATTGAGAAGTACGTGGGTGAAGGGCGCAGGTACATGCAGAGGCCAGCCAGGATAGCAATCGGGTACGGCAGACACGATAGTTTTTTTGTTTATATTCATACCCACCATTCAAAATCTCCCCTATAGGTATATTTGCGAAGGGTGATAAGCGAAGAATCTTGTCTATACCTATCGTCTGCGACAGCAGGTACCTAATACTCACGGGCATACCCGTTTACCCGCCACCATCAACAAACCTTACAACCAAGGGCTCTAGAGCTAATGAGCTATGATATTGATACAATTCTTTTGATGAAATTGTGCATCATCAATCACAACTTGCTAATATGAGGCACCACAAATTAGGGATCTGATGGCCGACTGGGTGTCTGTTGTGGCCTATATGTCAGTAGAAGGTGACGGGTAATCGGGCGAAACGGGTACGGATGGAGCTCCCTCATACTCATACCCATACCCATTTGCCGTTGGACAAAGTTTGACCCTTATAAATATAACCACGGGCAACAAAAGAGGAACATACCTACTTCTATTAGAGTTTTTACCCACAGGTACGTTACATGAGTAATCGGGTTAGATTGCCATCCTTAGGCGTAGCCAGCAGGAGGCTCCTACCCCTATATTCAACACAACCAAGTAGAACAAGAAACACCAGGGGAAAAAACAATGTGGAAGCACTTGACATTAGAGTTCCCACACCTTAGAAACGTCTTATGATATCCTAGCAATATTCAAAAGCCAAATTTGCATCATATATGTATTAATTCGTCCCATGTTCACATCGATAAAACTCCAAACTGCACACGTTTTCTGGTTATATATAGGGTATTGCTTGATACGTATGTTCGATACGAATATTTTCGTATGCCTCAGTAGCTGCGGACGTCTCTCCACTGCTCATTCCTTATCCACCCATCAGTTTCTTTCCTTTGCTGCACACTCATTTCCTTTTTTCGCTTCACGCTGGATGCCTCTATCCACTAGTCCCTTTCCTTACTACTTAGTACACATTGCTCTCCTTACCTCGATCATGGTTGCTTTCTTCTCTTAGCCCGGCTGATCTTGTCTCTCACAACGCAACCGCAGCTCGCGCTCGTGCTTCACCCCACGTTGCAACAGTAGAGGCAGCGAACCCCCCCCCCCCCCCCCCTAACGCTACAACGTGGGAGCAACAAGCGCTACCACCTCCTCCGAGTTCATATGTTGCCTTCTCAAGCTTCCATGTGGACGTTGCCTCTGCCTTGTCTTGTCCGGCACCGATGCCAAGGCTGAGTTAGTCGAGATTATTGCAGTAATTTGCAGCTTTTTCAGCCCTATAAAATTCGTTTTTAACAGATTTATCCTCGTTCCTTTGAATTTGCGAAATAGCCCCCTTGGTGAGTATGAAAGGTGTGGCAGGTGACACGAGTCACATGCATGCCAGGAGAGCTCGGTAGCTTCATCGGTAGGCAGAATCGATGCTTGGTTGGAGTGGAAGGAAGAACACGCACTTTCCATGCTTGGGTGTGACGGAAGAAATCAGAGGCGTCTCCCACGCTTGGTTGCCTGAATAGTCACTGAATTTGATTAATTAGCATTTTAATTAAGTAAATATTAAGAAATACAATTAAATTAGTGATTAATTAGCGGAGTTTATTCCTACCATAGAAGGGGAGCTCAACAAGAATCTTGGTACAACCAGTAGCTTGCTGAGCTCCTCGAGCGCGGCAGTTGACTCATGGGGCTAAAACTGCAAATGATTTTAGATGAAGGCTATATTTGAAAGAAAAAAAAAACCGTTCGCAACGGGGCTAGAAAAGCGGAAATTTCTAATTTGCATTCTTTGTTACACTAAGTGATTTGAGATGTTGGGGCTATATCTTTTCAATGTTGCGATCACAAATCTTTCAAAATGTTGCACTTTGTCATCCAAAATGTTGCGTGATTTCTATCTATAAGTTGATGCTATTATTTTTCAATGTTGCAATAGCTTTTTTTTCTTTGAGAGAATTGGATTTTCCTTGAAGTTTCCTGCGATGTTGCAATTGTTGTTGCACATGCAAAATTAGAACGTTGCGACAAATTTACGAGATCGGGTGAGCCATTAGGTGGGGTTTTGCCATTAATTTTGAAGTGAGAGAGGTGACGCTGGTGGGCGAGGAGGAGGCTCAATGAGACGAGGCTCCGCAAGATGTTTATTGCGTGTAGTTTTTATTTTGGTGCTCATTTCTCTCTCTATCTCTCTCACCACAAAGCAAGCTCTGATGATCGAGTCACCTCCGCGGCCGACTAGCTCTAAGTTTTTAACTGCTTCTCCTCCTTCTCGGCATCACAAGCTACACCGTCGCGCGTCGGTCCAAACTCACCACTACCTGCGCTCGAGGGGCGGCCGTCTGCCACGGCCATAGCTCATGCAGAGCTCTCCCCTTCTAAGGAGCAACCCCTAGTGGTGACGCTGCCTAAGATTGACCAACGCTTGTTGCATCACAAGAAGGAGATCGGACGGTTGCTGTTGCGCTCGACATAAATCCAACGATGAAAGCAATATATGGAGCTAGTGCTCAAATGGGACATCGGAGCACTACTCGCTCCCATATTCATATCCACTTCTATATTCAAGGGGGGGAAATACGGATTAGATGGAGAAAAGCAACATTTGAGTGTATTTCCGATTTTTGCTCATTTTGAGAAAGTATTTTTCACCTCCAATACCTAGATATGGGTTGCATATAATATTCATGCGAGCTCCTTTTATATTTGCCCATGGTGTATTGTTCTGTTCATGCTTTCTCCCTTGTAAACTTGTTCATTATTCTGTTGATTAGGCGTCTAAGTTGGTGGCAACATTGCACAACCAGATCTGTCGCAAACTCCTGCCATAGGGAAACAAAAATGGGCATATTCAGTGTAAACTTTGTGAAAATCATATGTACAAATTTTCAAAAAAATTCAAAACATTACCATACATAGGGGAGGTGAGCTTCTACAACTCTATAAAATTTCAAGAGCAAAATCAATCGCATTTGAAAGATATGAAATTGACAAGCAACGATATGAATAGTGCTTAACAGTTGAAAATCACTATTTAGACTGAATTTATCTTTTTCATATCTTCCAGATGTGATTGTGTTTGATCTTGAAATTTTATAGGGTTGTAGAAGCTCACTTCCCTATGTACGATAATTTTTTGAGAATTTTTTAAAATTTTTATATATGATTTTCATAAAGTTTGCATGATAAAAGTGGTTTACAGTGGATATTGATCTGAACAAAAAAATTGCACTGCCTTGACCACACTTCCAGTCTCTACTCTCTAGTCCTACATACTTACAGAGTATGAAATCATTTTCATTTATATATATATATATATTATGAATTAGTTGTAGGTAGATATTTATGTCCACATGTTGATAGAGAATTTTAGAGATGTTGTATTTGTTTGTTTATATATTGCTTTTTTATGTTTTGGTTAAAGTTTTTTTAGTAAGATCCATGTATCATGTAATTCTTACGTGAAGGAACGAAGAAAAAAGATAGATTACTTTTTCTATTATTTTGTTAAAGATTTTAGAAAGACTAATATATCAGCACGTTATTATTTTGTTTCAGAAGTGAAGAAGAGATAGACTAGACCACTGAGTTGTTTTAAGTAGTAACGATTTTCTCAATCCCATTTTTCCTCTTCCCTAGAAAATAAAAGCCTACTTCGTGTAACCCGAGCCCCCCACGAGTCGTATCGTTGGCTCCGTCTAGGGTTTTAGCCCTCACCGCCGCACCCCCCTCGGCCCCTCGCCGCACAAATCCCCCTCCCAATCCCTCCCCCGACCAGCACCCGCCGAGCGACGAGCGGCGCCGGCGCCGGCGGCAGAGATGGACCGGTACCAGAGGGTGGAGCGGCCGCGGCCCGAGTCGGCCATCGAGGAGAACGAGATCCGCATCACCGCGCAGGGGCTCATCCGCAACTATGTCTCCTACGCCACATCTCTCCTCCAGGTGCGTTCCCCTCTCCCCTGCCGTTCTATCGGCTTTATACGTGTGCGTCGATTCGAATACGGGTGTTTGGTGGTGGAAGGGTGCGAGGTAGCGGTGGGCTTGGTCCGTTTGGCTTGAGAGGTGGAGTGATTTTCTAAAGGCTAGTTTTTTGTGAGTTTTGATGGTGAGGTTGTTGGGTTGGTGTGGTTTAGATGTGAAGGGCGGTGATTGGTGCGCAAGTTCGATGCTGGTGTGTTAATTTTGGCCTATTGAATGGGATAGGTGGGTTACTTATTGGTTGGTGTTTTTAATCGTATGAAGAAATTTGTTGAACATGTGCAATTTAGCTGTTAATTCACTGGAAATCCAATTTGATGTGTCTGCTGTTGAGGTTGCTAAGCCTATGTGCTGTTCAGTGGATAAATGCGAGCTTAACTCGCCAGTCTGATATGTTCGTGCAAATTTGGTTATCCAGGATAGAAATGCATCTGTGTAGGGCAATTTGGGGAGTGGCGTTTTCCGTTGCTAATACGCTGGACATAGTTTGATATGTCTGTTGCTGAGATTGTGAAGTCTGTACTGTTCAGTTGAGAAGCGTGGAGGTTAATGCACCAATCTAATCTGCTAATGAAATTTTTTGTTTAGTATTGGAAATATAAATGCAGCTATATAGGGTTATTTGTGGAGTTTGGTGTTTTCAGTTGCTAATTTCGTGCCAAACTATTGTGATCTGCGCAACGGTGCATGCTGATGTTGTTCGTTTGCGTTTAAATTATTTGGGCTCTGTAGGAGGGTTTAAGGTGTCTAAGTCTGATTTTTCAGTGGTTAATTCAGTTCTATGTTATAATTACCTGCTATCTAAGGTTTTCACTGTGCTAAAATTAGTTCCAACCGTGTGTGTGTGCTGTATGTGTTTTTTTGGGTGTTTGTTTTGCTACTAATCAGGCCCTATGATGACAAAGGAGAGGTGTAGTGTTCGATTCGGGGTGCCAAAGATTCGATAAAATACTGCTTCTACTTTTTTTGCTAGTTTTTTTAGCCCCAGTGGTCTACAAGTAGCTAGATTGGCATTGAAGGGTGTGAACTGTGAACTCTGTTTTTTCCATGGTCATACCAATTAGTATTCTTCTATAGTTACTAAATGTTTTAGTTAGTTTCTGAATATCACACATGGACTTCGCTCCATCATTTCAGTTTTTGCAGTAAATCATTAATATATTGTCCTAGGAAGTATTGCCTATTATCAGGGTTTACACTGCGGAACCAAGCTTGGAAGCCCCCCCCGGGGGGCACTATTGATTTTCGTCGAAAATCGGTACAAACCGAATGAAATTCAAAGTCAAACTTTTTGAACTCGGCGGTCAAATAGCGGCCGAAATAAATCGAAAACCGACCAGTTTTACATTGAAAATTGGCACACTCAACGGAATTTGGAAAAAAACAAGGAAAATTGGGGGAAAATTGCAGAAAATGCTGGATATTCAAGTAAAAGTAATGTGAGAACTTAAAACAATGACCTCTTATACTAAAGCTCTGTTTTGTGATGACATGATAAAAGGTTAGGGCAATCAAGGATATTCGATGAATGATTAGCACTACTAGGAAAACAATTATTAATGACACGACACGAGATGTAGTCATTAAAAGTCACTAACAACCACAGAATTATAGTCGTTAGCCGTCGTTAAAGGCTCCACAGTTAATAGTACTAACGACCATGTACAATTTTTTCTAACAACGGGATAGTGTGCTATCATTAATTATGAAGAAACAATGACCACTTTTCTAGTATTAATAACCACTTTTTGGTCACCGCTCTGCTTGATATTGTTTAGTATTAACGACCACTTTATAGTATTAATAACAACTGATTATTTCATCACATCTGGTACCACATTTATATTAAAACAATAGCCTAGCTATTTTATCCCCGTTCATTTCTTAGAAACAAAGACATAATTCCGATTTTGTGAAAACATCCTGGATCAATACCATGAACCAAAAATTGCATTATTGCATTTTAAATGTACAATTAGAATGTATACATGTCCATATACATGAAAGTTTTTCTCTTTTTTCCCCTTTTCTATTATCTATATTCGGATTTGCTAAAAAAATGTCTCCCAAATTCGGTTTTTCGAAAAAAAATCATGCCAGATGTCAAAAAGCTATTAATACTAATTTTAGGGGAATTTTGGATAAATTTTTCCAAATTTCTGGAATTTTTTAAATTTGAATTTGAATTGGACTGGTTTACCGACTGGTTCCAAATTTCGAGCCGGACCGATATGGTCAAAAATCACGATTTGTGAGTGATTTTCATCGATTTTTCAAATCCTGCCTATTATATCATGTTCATCCATACTTTAGCTCCTGTTTACTTAATGTTGTGTTTTCTATAATCGATCTGCTGTTTCATAGATCCTGTTCACTATTTTTGAATCAGGATCGGAGGATTAAAGAGATTGTTCTGAAGGCTATGGGGCAGGCAATCAGTAAGTCTGTTGCTGTTGCAGAGATTATCAAGGTAATTCTTCATTATTATTTTTTTGTCATTTTGTTACAAATGCAAACATGTCTGACAGCTTTCTTGAAAACAGAAAAGAGTCCCTGGGTTGTATCAGAATACCAACATCAGTTCTGTCAGCATCACCGATGTGTGGGAACCTATTGAAGAAGGCCTCGTCCCGTTATGTTTCTGTTTCATTATACCATTTCTATTCATATGCATTCTTCTCTTGCATTGAGAATTCTAACTTTTTGAAGGTTTTCCCAATTTGCAGACTGGAGATGACTCGCCACGTTTCCATGATTTCAATTACCTTCTCTCCCAGAGAGCTGGATAGGAACTCTCCTGGGTAAGTTAGATGCATGTATCTGTTAATTCTTTAGAATTCTTGGTGATGGACATGAATTGCATTTCTAACATAAATTAAAAACACTTGTGGACGATACAGGTTTGGAACAATAATACATTTTTTGGTTCTAAAAAAATACTAGTACATTTCCTTGTAGGTATCAAACCCCAGCTTTTGTTGAACAGCCCAGGCAACAGCAACGCCTCCAGCAGGCACCGCCACCACAACGCCTACCTCGCCAGCCACCACCTGATTATGAAGGTATGATAGTGATTGTTCACACTGATTTTTTTATATGTTGTTCATTCTTTTGATAATCATCGCTTTGTTAGACACCTATGTGCGGGGTCGTGGCAGAGGAAGGGGCCGTGGCCGTGGAAGAGGTTGGGGCAGAGGAGGTTATGGTGGTTATGGTGGATATGGAAACAGCCAAGGTGGGTATAACCAAGGTGGCTACGACCAAGGTGGTGGCTACTATGATAATCAAGGTGGATATGGTGGTAATCAAGGCGGGTATGGTGGTAATCAAGGCGGATATGGTGGATATGATAATCAAGGCGGGTATGGTGGAGGATATGGCTACAACCAAGGCAGATATGGAAACTATCAAGGTATTGAAGGGTTGCTTGTATAGTTGTATCACTTATCTTGCTTATTCAAGAAGTTATTCTGGATGCTCACTTATCTTGATTTGTTGAATCAGAAAATGGTGGCTATAACCGAGGGCGGGGTGGTATGCGTGGAAGGGGCAATTGGAATTACCGTGGGGGTATTTCCTGTTATAACATATTAACATACTTGTTTCAATATCGAGTACTTCTAACTCATTTTCTGATCTACCATTTGGTTATACATGAGCATACATGCTTTTCTACCTGTGCAGCACGAGCCTTACACACTGACATCCTACCTTGTCGTACTACCCACTTAAAGCACTGTAGGTTTAACATATAAACAATTCCTATGCATCCCAAGAGGCCAAGACTATTCACATCCCTTGCACACTCACTATCACCTGTGACCTGTCACACTTATTGTTCAAATTCCATGCCTAGTTCCTTTTTTCTTGTTATTGCAAGCTGGTACTCCGTAAATATGCGGTGGTTGATCTGATAAGCTTATCAAAACTTTCACAAAACTGTTTTTAGCTTTTAGGGTAATGTAACCAAAGAACTACTTTTTCCTGGAAACACCTCATTTTTCTCCATATACATTTATGGTTCCCTAACCATTTTCCTCTTCCACACATGTAAGATAGAACATTATTTTTCTGAGATGTTATGTTTGCCTGTTACTTGTATAGTAGTATCATTTGTGTTGGCTTGTCATGCAAATCATCTACTGTTGTGCTGAATAACTATGCACAAAGATCCATAAAACTGGTCTGAATTTTCTTCTCTGCACACAGGGTATGAGCGTGGCAGAGGTGGTGGTGCTCCTGGTGGAAGGGGATACGGTGGCCGTGGATGGGGAAGAATGGGTGGCCGTGGGCGAGGGAACTGAGCACAGGCGAAAAAAAAATCCATGGGCTTCTGGTGTTACTTAAATGCATGCTTTATTAATATCAGGGGAGGGAGAAGTTTTCTAAGGATTTGTGTTGGAAGCCGTCAGTCATGTGTGGATGTTTGTTGTTTTCCCTGTGCGCGAGGTTTGGTTGTGAGCATAATGCTTTTCCCAAGGTATCCTGTAGTCATCTTTGGATGTTGCTGCTGGCGAGGTTTGCTTGTTTTCCCAATGGTCGATGAATGCTGAGCATGCTGCTCTATGTTCATGCCCGTCCTATTACCTGATGAAACTCTCTACATTAAATTGTTCATTCTATTTGTGCAGTTTTGCCTTTGTCGATGCATTGTTCTGTTTTTATGTTCATGATGATTGACTGCGTCAAAGCGAAGTTGCGCATCTTCCCTGTGCGAAATGTGGGTGGTTGGGTGTACGTGAGAAGCTAGCAGCGTGAGTTACCAAATGCTCAGAAGCAGGAATTTGTAGTCGTAAGCAGAGGGATTACGATACCCTTTTGAGCTCAGAAATTGCTCATCTTCCTCCACCGATTTTTGTCGAAAATCGGTGGAAACCAAACTGCTTCTAAGACACTTTTTGAACTTAGTGGTAAATTTTTTTTTCGAAATTTGACCAATTTTGTCAATTTTGACCAACATTTTTCGAAAAATCAGCAAACTAAGTGCAACAATTCAAAAATCAATTTTTGACCGGTTTACATCACATAAAAATTCTCAATTTTTTCGAATTTTTTTTAATTGGACCGGTTTATCGATCGGTATAATTTATTAAGCCACCTGAATATGGTCGAAAATCGTGATTTTCAAGCGATTTTCGTCGATTTTTGAAACCCTGGTCGTAAGCATAATGGTTCCTCAAACGCCGCTTAGGTGCTCAGGACTTGCATTTGGTAAGGTAGGCCTGACGTCTTGCGTTTGGTAAAGAGTGAGGGCTGCCTAAGCCTAATCGCTCCTTATGCCATTGTGGACCATTTTACCCCTCTTCCCCTAATTCTTCTTCCTGGTCCTCTTCCAACCTGAAGGACCGAAATGGCGAACAGAGGGGGGTGAATGGTCGCAAATAAAAATTTTTCCAAAATACTCCAACAAAAACCTCGACAAGATCGCTCAAAAGGAATTGTGAAAAACCCGAAAAACTAGACAACTATGTGTACCCCAAGCTTGCATGGATAAGTACCATAAAATATGTGGGGATTTTTGAGTCACAATCCTGGTTGTCTAGTGTCCAAGATAAAGAGGAATCAATTCAAACTCTTGCTTTTAGAAAGGACATCAATTCAAATCACAAAAGTCACTTTCGGAAAAGCAAAAGCAGAATTCCCAAAACTTGTCCTCAATTTGCACAGGAGGTTGGTGGGTTTCTGTAGCTCACAAAATTTTGAGACTTTTTCTCCTGTGAGCATCAGAGTCTTGAAGAACTCCACCAAATTTTCCTCAAAAGCCTTACAGAAAAAACACGAAAAATCGAAGAACACAGTCTGGTCAAGAACTTGAGCAGAACGTTTGGGGCTCGGTTTTCACCTCATGGCGCCCAAACGGTACAACAAGTGAACTCCAAAATTTTTTTGCAAGCGGATATCAGAGTCCCGCACCTCCTCCAACAAGAATCACTCAAAAGGATTTTTCTATATTTTTACAAAATCAAACACTGACTGCTGCGCTAAGAACAAGTTCAGAACAAAGTTGGAACTTGAAAGAAAAGATGTTCTCTACTCAATCCAAGAGTGCAAAAGAGATGTAAAACCATATGAACACACTCAAAACATCCAAGAACAGCAGCATTTAGAAGGAGGGGAGGCAAATCCAAATTACTTGAAAGTAAATTATGGAATGTAATTATGAAAGTAAATGCTGAATTTAAATTGCGTAAAGTAAAGACATAATGTAAATCATAAAATAAATTCAGAGGTGGATGAATAAAACTTTCATTTCTGGAAGGAGGTTACAAAGCCTCACATTCATGTGGGCAAAACTCAAATGAGCATCAAAAACCTCAACACCTTCAAGGGAAGGAGGCTACCCTCCACCCCTATTTATACTACTCTTGGGCCACCTACCACCCTTGGATGAGTCCTCAACCCTAGAGCACTCATCTAAGGGCTAGGATTAACCCACACACACAGCCATGCAAGGCTAACCCAAAACCCACACACATACCGGGTTTTCTTGCACGGTTTTCAAAGCATACTACCTAGACCCGCTAACCTATCAACTAGACCTCAATCCGACGGTCCTCATTGATCCACGCGCATCTAGCTAGCATCATCTCCTTTCCTTGTCTTCTTGACTTGCCCGGACTCCGTCTCCGATCATCTTCCGCGATCTCCCAACCGTCTGGACCTCCGCGCGCCTCGCCTAGTCCGGTCATCCTTCGCCTCACCATGACCTAGCACCGTCATCCCGCAACCATAAAAACAAGGAAACTCCTCACATAGCAATGCCCACAAAGATGTGCAATAAACCATGCAACTCACCACTACTGTCCATACTACGGTACAACTCAAATTGCTTCATTTTGAAAATCAATCCAAATCAAACTCAAACTTGAGCACACCTTGCTCAAATAAAGTCAAATACTCATCACAAACATGGATGGACCTCCACATGGTCCTTCAATCTCCCCTTGATGAGTATATTGACAAACCATACAAAAGGCATAAATTTGAGTTTGAAGAAAATGAAGAAGAAAGCAATTTTCAGTTGCAAAGTCAAACTTGGTCCAAAGATAGAAATTAGAACCATGACCAAGTTGACGAAGAGGAATTCAGATTTTAGAGTTAAATTTAAGAAAGAGCAAGTTTTCAACAAAACTCTAAAATCCAACTAAACATGTCAAATGTGATTATGAGATTATGATCCAACAAAAGTAGTAGCATAGTTTTACAAAGATCATAATAACCAAATAAGCATTCACATTTTTATCTTTTAGTGATGCCTTTCTACGTTATCTCCCCTTTTGGCAATATAGGCATCAATTTTTTTATGTATGCATGAAATGCAATCGAAAGAGCTTTGAGGATTATCCAATTGATCAAAATGGAAGGATATTACACCAAGCTTGTCAATTTCGAAGATGACTAAACTAAGACATGTCCAAGTGCAAATACGAGCTTAGTTTTGAATATTTCATTTTAGCAAGAATTGACAAGTGCAACACTTAGCTTTAGTTTCAAAAATAGAAGAATAGCCACTCTAAGGATCAAAAGGAAAACCTAGAGTTCAACCTACTCAACACGTTGGGAATCTAGAAGAGCATACAAGGTCCTTCGGCTCATTTATCACTTAATGCAAATTTTGATTTATCATCATACAAGACATAGCGGGTGCAAATGTTTGACATTATTTGCATTCTTTACCCACATATGTCTTTGTTTTTAATTTATTTGCATTTTCTTTTGACAACCAATTGACTCAAGCCGTATCGACCATCTCAAGATGAGCTCTTAAGAGGATGGTCTAGGTCAAACACGATGTATTCCAAGTTCATCCCAAGTGCAATGGGAAGCGGTCTTGTGAATACAAGGTGTTGAGTCGTATGTGCACAAGAAGAGTCAATTTTGTTTAATTTTCATTTTTAGCACAACGATTCATGAGCAATTGAAGGACTCGCATGGATCAAACTAGTTTCACCCAAGTTGCTATAGGGACTCTAGAGAACTCCTAAATTTCTCAAATTATGGCACAAACCTCTAGAGAAGAAACCTAGCAAGTAAAAGCAACAAGTTTCATCAAGTTTTTCATTTAAGGCTTATTTCATTTTTAAGCTTAGCAAGTTAAATGAACTTGGACATACCTAAGCTAGTGATTTTCTTCAAATGATGTAGCATGGTGTATAGCATGAAGAAGAAATCAATTGCATAATAGACAAAGCTCATAAAGCAGAAAATGCAGTCTAAATGCAATGCATGAACAGATTCCCAAACTCCCCTCAACAAATGAATCAATTTTAAGCTCAAATCTGGTTAAAGTTGAGTTATTATCAAGATTAGGCATAAAGAAAACCGAATGAACTCAATAATACGAGAAAAACAGAATGAGGAGAAGAAGTCGAAAGCGCAAAGCTGGATGGCTATAGAGCATAGAAAGATAGAAGAGACTCACTACGGCTCAGACGCTCTTATCTTCCCAATGGTGACATAGGGAAGTGACTCTAGATCCCAACTAAGGAGTGCACATGCACTCGTCTACCGGAGGCCCAATACCGCTAGACTTATAAGACTGTGAGGGAACTCAATCTAGAGAGAAGAGAGAACAGCTAATCACGCATGATAGCAACCTAAAGCACAAGATAAGAGGTCAATGCAAGGCATGCCAGAAGTCTAAGTGAGTGAACTCAACTCAAGAAAACAAGCCCAAAGTCACCCAGAAGAAATACAAAGAAAAGAAAAGCTAGAAGAAAACATATAATACATAATATACAAACCGGCTCCCCTCACGAAGGCCGTAAGGGCTCACGACTCAAGCTCACTCCTCAAGGCAACAAACTGGAGCTATCCAAAGGCTTGGTGAAGATATCGCTAATCAAGGTCACTCTCTACGAATCAAGCGCGATATCTCCCTTCTCCACATGGTCTCTAAGGAAGTGATATCTAATATCAATGTGCTTGGTCCGGAATGTTGCATCGGGTTTTTAGCAATGCAAATAGCTGAAGTGTTGTCACGAGAAAAGTGGCACACTCTCTATCTCTAACCCATAGTCCCGTAAGGTCGATCTCATCCAGAGCACTGCTACAAAGAATCGGTGCTGACAACATACTCGGCCTCGCCGTGGATCGTGCAACTCGGATCGCTTCCTAGATGACCAAGAAACAAGAGAAGTGCCAATGAATTGGCAAGTGCCAGAAGTGCTCTTCCTATCTATCCTACAGCCAGCAAAGTCGGCATCGGAAAAGGCTCTAAGAGATAGACAAGAAGACGAAGAGTACCAAATACCATAATCAGTGGTAGCACGAAGGTACCTGAAGATGCGCTTGACCGCCTGGCGGTGAGAGCGCGAGGAGAAGCTTGAAATCGAGCGCGGATGACACGGCAAAATGTATGTCCGGCCTCAAGCGTTGAGGTACAAGAGGGAGCCGATCATGCTCAAACTCCTTTTGATCGCGAGCTCACCATCCTCATCGGGCTCGAGGACAGCGATGGTGGCCATAGAGTCATCACCGCTTCCCATCGACATGTCGAAACGCCTCAGAGGTCACGGGTATATTTGCCTTGATGCAAGAAAGTACCTCCCGAGTCCGCTTGATTTGGAAGCCAAGAAAGTAGCTCAACTCGCCCATCATACTCATCTCAAACTCAGTGCTCATCACCTCGTAAAACCGAGACACAAGCGAATGAGACGAGCCACCAAAATGATATCGCCCACATAAACTGGACAAGAAGAAAATGAGACTCATGGTGTCCGATGAACAGAGTTTTGTCTACTATGCCCATTTTGAAGTCATGGTGAGAAGATAAGACTTGAGCCTCTCATACCATGCTCTGGGGCTCGCTTGAGTCCATACAAAGCTTTGGAGAGCTTGTATACATGACTCGGAAACTTGGGGTTCTCGAATCTCGAGGTTGTTTGACATAAACCTCTTCCTCAATATAGCCATTGAGGAATGCACTCTTGACATCCATTTGATAGAGCTTGAAGCCCTGGGATGCAGAGAATGCAAGCGGGATCCTAATAGCCTCTAGTCTAGCTACGGGGCAAAGGTCTCCTCAAAGTCAAGACCCTCAACCTCGAGAAAACCCCTGCAACTAGCCTAGCCTTGTTGCGAATGACAACCCCATCCTCACTCTGCTTGTTTTTGAACACCCACTTGGTCCCAATGACATTATGACCAGATGGGGCTCGACAAGTCGCCATACCTTGTTCCTCTCAAAGTTCTCAAGTTCTCATGCATAGCATTAATCCACGATTCATCGGATAATGCATGAGAAACATCTTCGGCTCAAAGGAGGCAACGAAGGCGAGTGGAGGCGGCGGACAAACCTGATTTTGAGCGAGTGACGCGCTCAAGCAGATCACCAATGATCCGATTAGGTGGATGAGCTTTCGGATATGACGGGAGGACTGTATGTATGGCCTCTACCTCATGCACGTAAGAGGTAGGAGCAGAGCCACTCACCAAGGAGAGTCAAGGCAGAAATGGTCTCCCGAGGTGCGTAAATGGAAACAGGAGGCACCTCGGTATAAAGGGAACTGGATCGGTGGAACACCATCATCTCCATCATCCTCATCTTCTACAAAGATGGTCTCGAGGGATAAGAAGAGCTCAAATATCGTGTCTAGCTCACAGGCTAGCCTCATCAAAGGTCACATCACAGTCTCTATGATCCTATGCGCATCAACACTCTGCACCCTATAGCTACGAGAAGAAGTCGAGTAACCTAGAAAGATACCATCGGAAGAGCGAGACTCAAACTTATCTAGGTTACTGGACTTCAAGATAAAACACTTGCAACCAAAACGCGAAAATGAGACACACCGGGCTTTCGCCCATACCTCAACTCATAAGAAGTGCGATGCAAATGTGCTCTCAAAAACACGCGATTAGAAACATGGCAAGCAAGAGCTATAGCCTCATTAAAACTTCCTAGGAGTATCAGACTGCCTAGCATCGCCACGCCATCTCAACCAGGTCCTCGTTCTTCCTTTCCACTACGCCATTCTCACGAGGGGCGAGGGAGAAGAGAAGCGATGCTCTAAAACTGCACTCCACACAAAAACTCTCAAAGTAGGAATTCTTGAACTCCGTGCCATTATCATCACAGATAGCTCAGAATGCACCTGGAGCTCAATAGACAACCCATCGATCAAACCCCAAGTGAGAAAAGTCTCATCCTTCGAGGCCATGAAGAATACCCAAGAGAATCTAGAAAATCATCAACGATGACAAGAACATACCACTTCCCTCCTGCCGATCGCACTCTAGCCGACCAACAAAGGTCCATATGTAAAAGCTGTCTCGGTGCATCACCATCACTACTGGATCGGAGGATGAGAAGCGAGAACCATCTTGCCATGTCGGCAAGGAGAGCAAACTAAGTCTTTGACCATCTTGAGTTTGGGCAAACCCCGAATGAGATCATGGTCGCTAACTCGGTCAAATGATCAAAACCAATGTGACCAAGTCTCCTATGCCGTAAGGAGAGATCACGGACTCGTATAATCAAACATCAAGAGAGTCTCCAAAAGAAGTAAAAATCAAAGACGAAAGACTCTCCCAAATCTAGAAATCCCAAGAACTAACCTCCGATGAATCAAGGATTCTACAGCATTACTCTTGAAGCTTACCTCGAAAGAGTCATCGATAAGTTGAGAAACAGAGAGCGGATTGTATTGCAGCCACTTACTAAGGCAACATCTTTAAGAATGAAATTTTGGTTAATGCAGATGGTACCTTTAGCAATGACTCTACTCAAGATGCATCCCCAAAAGTGATTAACTCATCACCGGGGCTCGGACTAGGAAGAGAACCAACGAGAATCTCCGGTCATATGACGAGAACAACCGAGTCAACAATCCAAACATCGCCTTCCCATCCGATTTAACCCGATCAAGACACAAGAGAGAAAGATGACTCAAGATCTTGGGATAGAGTGAAGACTTAGGAACCCAATATCAACCATACGACACCTCTCAGTACCACCACGTAAGAAGATCGACTCGAGTGTCTCTCTGACGCCAACTCTCACACGATCAGAGCAACTCGTAGATAATCTAGGAGTCAAATCGGGTTGGCACGTGGTGCAAAAGCCGACCATCCCCAAGAAGGCTGCTCGATCTCCTACCAGAAAATCTCACGCCACGATATCTACCTCGATGGAAAAACGAGGAATATCAAGAGGACGGCGAAAGATCGACTACGAACACTCCGTGACTAAAACTCAAGAACTAGCATGAAAACCAAGTCCCGGACGCCCAAAAACAAAGCGACTCTCTAACTCGCCTAGAAGTAGTGTGTGTCTTAGGAGCACTCAAAGTCCGGGATGACCTCAATACCCTAAGAGCAAGAACACGCCACACCGAGTGATCTTGGCGCGCTCAAGCGTAAATCTACTAGGTGACCATCCTTCTTACAGAAGGTGCATGTGTACTTCGCCTTGCTAGAGCGTATAATAGGAGTAACACCCTTCGGTCAAGTCCTATGGACAACCCCAAGAGACCTAAACACGGTGGTACTCACTCGAGCTACCACAATCTCACCACTCTTGGAGCCACGCACAATGGTGGGAGGATGCGCCGAGCGTGCTCCAAGGATCAAATCCTAGACCTTGATTGAATCTACTAATCTTGGATTGGTCTAGAATAAGATTGAGCTTCTTCTTGCCTCCAACAAACTTCTCGAGAGTGCTCATAAGATACCGCAATCTAAGAAAGAAGCACAAGAAGAACAGGGGAAGGAGAGGAAGAAGAACCGTAAAGATGAGCTCTCTCAAAGACGTGCATTTTTCTCCTCAAAGACGCACGCCTCAATCTTGAGGGCCTCACAAGAAACGCAAGGAGCATCTCTAATTCTATGGGCTTGGTCTTCTAATTTCTTCCTAAGCTCGACATGGATTTTATCCAAGTCCCCACAATCTCAAGACATCATAAGCAATATTTTTGTGACTTATCTAGTAAGTCCTTAGCAAGTTTAGCACACTTGACATTCTGTGGTTTCATTGTCAAGTTTTAATTGCTTACACCCTCACATGAGCCGTGGGTCCTTAGAAGCATGTGATTCAAGTTCATTGTTTCTAGCAGAAAGCTTCCTAAGGTGTTCGCCATGGCATCAATTTCGCAAGCAATTTAGGCAATTAGAGCATGATGGAGTGGAGTGAGCATGAAGAAAACTAGCCTCAACAGAATAGCATCAACGTAACTAGTGCTAGCATTCTTCAACCTAAGACCATCAAGTTCAACAAGCACACTATCATGTATGGTCCTTAGGTTCTCCAACTCCACAAGAATAGCATCACACAAAGAGCAATCATCGGTGACTCGGGAGGAGAAGATCTAAGTGAAGCTAACTCCCGAGTCAAGGTACCTACTTCCTTCTCAAGCTCAGTACACCTAGCTCTAGCTCTAGCATGAAATTTTCCTAATTTGCGTAAAGCTTCGCTGAGCTGGTCATAGGAGGGTACGTCCCAGTCGTCAGAGAGCCTGAGTCGCCGATGTCGCTGGTGTCGGCCATGAAGCACATGCCGAGAAGTCGTCGCCGCTTTCTTCTCTTGCGGATCATCCTCGCCTCGCCGCCCATGTCTCCGTGTCGGAGAGGTTGATGTCGCAAGCGCCGCAAGGACGCGTGGAAGAGCTTTGTTCTTGGAGAAGTTGCGGTACTTCTTCTCGTGCGCGCAGTTCACGAACTGGAGGCTTCTTGTTGCGGTTCTTGTCGGTGTAGTCGTTTTGCCCGAACCGCCAACGTCATTCTTGCCCTTCTCCGGCTTGGGACACTTCGCCGAATGTGGTTGGGGCCACCACACTCAAGCAGTGATCATGCCACCTCTTCCTCTCTCACACCCTCTTGTATGCATGAGAAAACTTATGAGCGAGAAGAGCAAGCTCATTTTCGAAATTTTTCCAGATTGGTCATCGCTAGCTCGCAAAGGGCGGAAAGAGAGAAACCAATAGAAGGATCAAGAAGAAGATCCAATGGGATCGGTGACCAAAGCCATCGATCGAGATTTCGTTTTCCGAGAGACGACATCGATCTCATGAGTCTTGAGGCGGAATAAAGCCCGCCAAGAGTCGAGTCGATAAGTCGGTGGTGTCCTTGATGGTGGTCACCTTCATCTCCCAAACCCAAGGTCGAGTGCGGTCAAGAAATGCCGAGCATTGTCCGAGTCGTATATGCAACCAATCGCCGGAGGTCGCCAAAATCTTTGTAAACCGACCAAAACACTCGCCGAGACTCTCACCAGCGTTGATCAAACTTGTTGTACTCGCTTGAATCGTCTGCCGCCACGCCTTGATTTGAGTAGAGCCCTCATGGTAAGCATCGAGGGTTACCCAAATCTCGTGAGCGGAGCGAAGGTGAGAAATCCTATCATACTCACCGCGCTAAGACCTCAGATGAGAATGTTCCTTGCCTTAGCATTCGCCTCAACGCCAACCATATTGATGGCCGTGACATTTTCATCGCCAGAACCTCATACGGAGTTTCACCTTCGCCATATCGTAGCCCCGGCGTGATGTATGACTCCATCCGGATTTCCAAAAGGAAAATCAACTCCATTAAAGATGGGAGGCTTGGTGGAATATTTGTCCGTCGCCATGGCTCTTGAGACCGGTCAAGATCTAGAAAGAGCGAACCGGCTCGATACCAATTGAAGGACCGAAATGGCGAGCAGAGGGGGTGAATGGTCGCAAATAAAAATTCCCAAAATACTCCAACAAAAACCTCGACAAGATCGCTCAAAAGGAATTGTGAAAACCCGAAAAACTAGACAACTATGTGTACCCCAAGCTTGCATGGATAAGTACCATAAAATATGTGGGGATTTTGAGTCACAATCCTGGTTGTCTAGTGTCCAAGATAAAGAGGAATCAATTCAAACTCTTGCTTTTAGAAAGGACATCAATTCAAATCACAAAAGTCACTTTCTAAAAGCAAAAGCAGAATTCCCAAAACTTGTCCTCAATTTGCACAGGAGGTTGGTGGGTTTCTGTAGCTCACAAAATTTTGAGACTTTTTCTCCTGTGAGCATCAGAGTCTTGAAGAACTCCACCAAATTTTCCTCAAAAAGCCTTACAGAAAAAACACGAAAAATCGAAGAACACAGTCTGGTCAAGAACTTGAGCAGAACGTTTGGGGCTCGGTTTTCACCTCATGGCGCCCAAACGGTACAACAAGTGAACTCCAAAATTTTTCTGCAAGCGGATATCAGAGTCCTGCACCTCCTCCAACAAGAATCACTCAAAAGGATTTTTCTATATTTTTACAAAAATCAAACACTGACTGTTATGCAAGAACAAGTTCAGAACAAAGTTGGAACTTGAAAGAAAAGATGTTCTCTACTCAATCCAAGAGTGCAAAAGAGATGTAAAACCATATGAACACACTCAAAACATCCAAGAACAGCAGCATTTAGAAGGAGGAGGCAAATCCAAATTACTTGAAAGTAAATTTATGGAATGTAATTATGGGAAAGTAAATGCTGAATTTAAATTGCGTAAAGTAAAGACATAATGTAAATGCAAAATAAATTCAGAGGTGGATGAATAAAACTTTCATTTCTGGAAGGAGGTTACAAAGCCTCACATTCATGTGGGCAAAGCTCAAATGAGCATCAAAACCTCAACACCTTCAAGGGAAGGAGGCTACCCTCCACCCCTATTTATACTACTCTTGGGCCACCTACCACCCTTGGATGAGTCCCTCAACCCTAGAGCACTCATCTAAGGGCTAGGATTAACCCACACACACAGCCATGCAAGGGCTAACCCAAAACTCACACACATACCGGGTTTTCTTGCACGGTTTTCAAAGCATACTACCTAGACCCGCTAACCTATCAACTAGACCTCAATCCGACGGTCCTCATTGATCCACGCGGCATCTAGCTAGCATCATCTCCTTTCCTTGTCTTCTTGACTTGCCCGGACTCCGCCTCCGATCATCTTCCGCGATCTCCCAACCGTCGACCTCCGACGCCTCGCCTAGTCCTGGCCATCCTTCGCCTCACCATGACCTAGCACCGCATCCCGCAACCATCAAAAACAAGGAAACTCCTCACATAGCAATGCCCACAAAGATGTGCAATAAACCATCCAACTCACCACTCACCGTGTCCATACGGCTGGAGACAACTCAAATTGCTTCATTTTGAAAATCAATCCAAATCAAACTCAAACTTGAGCACACCTTGCTCAAATAAAGTCAAATACTCATCACAAACATGGATGGACCTCCACATGGTCCTTCACAACC
>JAYEVK010000206.1:0-213676 GCA_036346275.1 Otatea glauca
CCTCAAGACGCTCTTGGGGACGAGTCGCCGAGGTGTAGGAAAGGACGCCCCAACACCTCAGATGCACGTCGCCACCCAAGATTCCGCCAGCCCGCAGGAAATGAAAATGGGGGTGGCCGTTAGAATGGAGTTCAATCAGGCTCGAGAAGGATTAAAGTCGGAAGAGACTTACCCCTGGTGCCTTCCCGAGTGGGGTCGTCCCTCCCTCGAATCTCAAAGAATGGTTGCACCCTCTTTCGTAGAGGGGACACTCGACACCGCAGGTAGTCGACGACTACTGCCTGGCTGGAGAGGCCGCACGTCGCACAGATGTGGATGGCGGCGAGGGCCTCCTGGTCGGCCGCCTAGTCTTCGAGCCCGGTCTCGTGGCTTGTCGCCGCGGTGGTGCCATTGACGCGAGACCGCCTCCTCACCCTTCTTCGTAAAACCACTTCTCCGCCCACGGCCGAGGAGTCCTGTGCCGGGACTTGAAGAAAAGTGCAAGAAGCCCATTCCAAGAACCGAAAGCACAGCACCACCACGGGTCCTTTATGTGCGTAACAAGGAGTAAAATGAAAAAGAGAGGGCGGAAGGATCCCCAAAAATCCTCGCAAAGATGGGAAAAGATAGAAAGAAGAAGGATCGATTTTGGTACTGTGATTGACGAGCTCGATCTCAGACAGCGAGAACGCCGCTAAGAAGTCACTCTCGGGATCGCAGCTCAAAGAGCGTGTAACGCCCGTGCTAACGATCTCGCCTCTCCCGGTGCGCTCGATCTCCCGATCAGAGTCGCTGTGTCTGCTGGGTCCAATGTACCAGCCTCTCAACTCTTTCATCCTCTCCGCGGTCAGAGTGCTTTTCCTGAACTTTGCCATGGCGTTTGGAGGAAAGATGTTGGTTCGAAGGTGGAGGAAGACGGCAAGTGGAGACCAGGAAAGCTAGGGCACGGCGCAGAGATGGGGAATTCCTGAAGTATGCATTGGCTTCGAGTTTTAAAGAAGCCCGATCTCCAACAGCTAGCGCCGGTTACTCCTCAAAAGGCGCGCCGAGACTTTCGGGCAGGGAACGCGAAGCGCTGTGGTCGCGCCCCTTCGACTTTTTTCCCGTTCGAAAGCGCGAACGTCGCGTCCCGTGTCCTCCGTCCTCCCTGTTAGGACTCGAGGCGTCGCGAACCACCTCCTCGACTCCTCCGAAGGGAATCAAAGGGACAAAGCCCGAGCATTTCCCGGCATGACCACATCGAAAACCTCCGGGGGATCCCCGGACGCGAGGTCGCACTCGAGAGATTTCGAGCTTGACCAGGGAGCCGACCCTTCCTCAAGGACATCAGACTGAAGAACGCCTCGAGCTTCACGATCGTTCCATGAGCCTCGAGGGATAGCTATCGGGGATCGGTAGCCCCGCCACGTGTAAAGCATCCCCCCGGATCTCGTAGCCGCTTCCCACGAGCCCGGGGGCTTGTCTCCGACCTAGAGGGTGCACTCCCCAAGCCTGGGCCTGGGTCCAGCGAGCTCAGGCTCGAGCGTAAGGACAGGCCACGGTTCGAGCTTGGCACCATGACCTCTACACCTCCCGGGATAAACAACATTTGTAATAATTTATCTTTCTCGTGTAAAAACTCTCCCCTGCGTGGGAATCAGCGCCAAACTTGCCCCTGCACGGGAACTAGGGCCAAGCAACTCCCGTTAACTCCCAGCGACTACCGTCGCCTCCAAGCAACTCCCGTCAACCCCCAATAACTACCGTCGCCTCTCAGCAACTCCCGTCTACTCGCCACGGTAACCTAACGTTAGCCTCGGGACCAGGCGGCGAAGCCCCCAGCAGATCACCCCGACAAAGGGGGTGGCTCGGAAGAAAACGAACATCTCCAACCAAGACTACCTAGACTCCGAGAAGACACGTTCCAGAACTCTCCCTCGCAGCTTTGCTTCCGATCGGCTCCAAGCTTGGGCCCGGCTTGTACTCTCCCGCGGAGCTTCATATACATCTTTCGCCTCTGGGCAAGACTGGAGTAGAGCTATTACTCGAATCCGGGGGCTTGAACCAGTATAAACCTTGTGTTCATTTTTTCTTCCCCGACGTACATCCCCGCGACGCGCACCATTCCCGAACGAGCATGACCTCGGGCCTCGCCCTCACACGATCTTCCCCATCCCCCCTTTGCGGTCGGCGGTTCTGATCGTCGACACTTATGTTCTTGTTGGACCATAAGTTGCATAATCTAAAGTTACACGGTGTTAGCAGTCGTACATGGGAGTGCATGTACTGAGAGTTAGTGGAATTGAAAGGACCAAATTAGTGGAGCTTATACATATGATTAGCAAAGGAGCGAGGATGCCCTCTAGTGTTGTTGGCACAATCATTTTAGAAAGTCACTTTCGGCCCTACGATACAGGAGGAGGCAATTGCTGGTGAAGCAGAAGAAGTTGGGAAGTTAAGTCGTAGTCATACATACTTATTGAGTCAGGATGTGGGAGGGGCGATGAGTCAGTGGAAGGAGAGGAAGTAGATGTTCCTCTGCTGGAGGTGCAGCAAGCAATGGCCATTGCAGATGAAGGGGAACACATCAAATGCTTGGTGGAACGAATAGAGGCTGAGGATCGTAACTACGAGGCTTTATCTAATGATGAAGGTTACGATGATGAGGGCATTGGAGTTGAAGAGGGTATCCGTGCAGAGTGGAATGAGTACCAGTTTGACAAGCTGGTTGTTTTGGCATGCTTCATATACTGTCCTCCTCACAATGGCTCTCTTGTTCACGAATTTTAGTAATTCCGGTGCTTCCAATTCCACCCGGGATCCCTGGATCCAATTCTCCTTCCAGAAGAGGGTTTGGTAGACATTGCTCAACACCATGGATGTGGAGATTTTGAACATGTCGGACACCTACATTCTGAAATTAATCTACAGTCCTAGCCACCGTTTCTCCAGTCACTCTTCACAACCAAAGCCATCGCATCAATGTAGAGAAACAACAAAAGCCACCTGAAAGATGGATTCCTTATAGGCAAGACTTCCTGAAGATCAATATAGACGGGTGCATTTTTTTGATGAATCAAAGGAAGGAGGATGGGGATTTTGTTGGAGATATACCATAGATGCAATTATAGAGATTATTATATTTCCTTATGTTTATGATTTTTATTATCTTGTTTCTTGAATAATGTCATTATTATTTATTAGCAAGTATGTGACTTGTTTGTGAAACTCTATATATAACCTTGTGATGACTATTCTAAAAGTGATCCCTAGTCGATAAACATATGACGACACATATGTATAGACTAGTATATTTATTGGTTGATGACCATGTTTCACAGGTAATAGATATGAATATATCAAACCAATAATACCTACCTTGAGATACTGCGAGAATGTTGTAATCTTACTTGTCATCAGTTGGTCTCATATACAATATATATGCTATATCCTTAGATTTGATGTTGTCGCATGTACTTCAAATGTGTAATGACTAACTTAGGGGTTGCCAAAGACTACTCCGTAACTAGGTAGTTATAAAGGTGACATTCGGGTTTGTCGTTGATGCATGTACTTCAGATGTGTAATAACTAACTTAGGGGTTGCCAATGACTACTCCATAACTAGGTAGTTATAAAAGTGACTTTCGGGTTTGTCGTAAAGCATGCTACGAGGCATGGTCGATCAAGATGTGATTTGCCTCTCCATATAACAGGAGAGATATTTCTAGGCCTCTCGTGTGGTCGAATTCCAGAAATGTATGGCTGTGCTACTCTATGGTTAAAGAGTTAACCGTAGTTTGGGATTCCAAGTCACGTAATTGAGAAAGAGTGGTCAAGCTAACTAAATAAGGATGACACATACTCGCCTTGAGTTTGATCGATATCATGAGGCAAAGGGAAATGCATATAACTAAGCATTGTTAAGATCCGTCCAATGTGATCTTTACATATACTCGGGAGTCAGCACATCCTGGTAGGGACCGCTACCGATTAATGGTCGAGTAAGAGTACTCGAGTCATGTATAAGTATATGTGAATAAATAGGGTCACATGCTTAAAGGGTTAAGACTTAATTCGGATGATGATTCAAATTCTAATGGGCTTTGAGTTCCTAATGGGCCTCTAATGTAGAGACCCATTGTGAGGCGTCTATATAAAGGGAGGGGTGGTGGCTTTAGGGTTAAGAGACACCACAGGAATTCAGAATTTTCCAAACCCTAGCCATCAGACCTCCTTCGCCCAAAACCGCGAAGCTAGCGCTAGCACTTCGGCATGTGGCATCCCTGTCGCGTACATGTGGATACCTTAGAGGCGTTGCTACAAAGCTTCAATGTTAGGATGATCCGCAACCTTTTATGGTGACAAGAACAGTCTGCAACATGTGATAGTCACGAGGAGCTATTGGAGGAGTGAGGCTAGTACGACAACAACTGCACCAATGGGCTACATCAACTCTACTTCCATAATTGGCATGGCGTTTAGAGGTAATTTATTATCTATAACTTGTAGTGGTTCCTTGGTTTCGCGGTAGAAAATTTTGAATTTGCGCTAGAATAGCCTACCCGTTCCCCTTCAGTGGTATCAGAGCCGGCCTACCTAGTTCTAGATTCGGGATAGATGCATATGGTAATATGCGGTAATAGTAGTAGATGTGATCTATTGTTGTTTTGTTGGTCGTTATATTTGATAGATCAGTTTTGGCACAGGTCAATAAGATCGATTCGTGTTTGGTGGCCATAGATGGGTTCAAGATCATTGTTCTGTGATTGTGCTGTTGTGGTCGTACCACTACTTATCCCTACTGGTCGGTTTTCTCCATCGTGGTAGACTGTGAGACGTAAACCCACATGAAATATACGAAGATCAATAGGATTGATCGAAACATATCTATGGTCGGAAACAGGGTTAATGTGATTAATTCGATGGGATTTCCAAGGTCGAATTCATGGATTTAACATGTGTCTTCGAAGAGGTTTCGGGCACTGCCCGAACCCACAAGGGCTCTACCCTTGACCTGCGAGGGACGCTGCCCCTTCGAACCCCACCCGCTAACCGGCTAGCACGACCACCGTATGCTTACAGTGCCTTATAGTTTGTTATGAGTTCACATCATTCGGTAGAATGCGATTATATCCATAACATTTTTTTGCAGGATTGATGTGAATAGTATGGCCCCTTGTGTACATGATGTATGTGTGTAATTTTTTATGGCCTGTGTGTCATGCTTGATTGCAGCCCAAGGCTGTCTATATCTGTATTAACGGTCTGCGTGTTGACTTGTGATATTTCTACACTCCTTGTAATTTATTACTAGTACTATTAGGAGTAATAGCTTAGTGATAGTACTTGGAGGACTTGACCACTTGGAGGCATGACGAACAAGAAACGTGGTTATGGAGATCACCATTTGAAGAGCAATACTATGTCGCAGTTAATGTGATTATTTATGATTGCTTTTATGTTCCTATTTATTTATTTCTATGTATGATATATAGTTGTTCTGAATGCTTTTAATATGGTAGAAGTAAAGATCCCTCGTATAATATTAAGCAAAATTGACACTCCCAATTAGCTGTACCATCCAATATCATTTTAAATTAATGGTTGGTTTGCTAAAGTTGGATGCCATTAACTTTCCTTGCTTAGATGGGTTTGTGTCAAACACTCAAATGCATAGCATTGGTTACACTTGACGAGGTCATCATAACAATTATGGACCTTGGGGTATAGGGTTGGGGCCACGGCATACAGATGCCACCCAACAACAAGAATCATATAGAGATATAATTAGCAATGGGTTTCTTACCAAATTCATTAGCCTTCTATCAGTGACGCTAAAGCTCACTAGTAGACTAATTAATTGTGGGTCTTGAATCACTAAATATCATAAGAGTGATATGGAATTTAGTGGGAGTATCTTTATTAAATTGTTTAATACAAGTTACTTTTCGTGAATATTTATCTCAGTATTTTTGCATATATTTTCTATCTTGGATCATGACACCACCTGCTGCTACATCCACTTCTAGTTTTGCTCTACGTTCGATAGTTGAAAAGGAAAAACTTAATGTAATAAACTTTACGAATTGGTCCTGCAACCTAAGAATTGTTCTCAGGCAAGTTAAAAAGGAACACAATCTAGGGTAACCAATTCCAGATGTGCCTAATGAGAATGCTACTAGTACTGTTAAAGCAGCTTACAAAAAGGCGTATGATGAGTCCCTCGATGTTAGCTGTCACATGCTTATTGTTATGAACTCAGACCTTTAAAAGCAATTTAAGAACATAGAGGCCTACGATATGATCGTGACTCTCAAAGACATGTTTGAGACACTAGACTAAGAGATATGAGATCTCAAATTCCTTGTTTGTATGCAAGCTGGCCAAGGGTAGTCTGATGAGCTCTCATGTAATCAAGATGTTTAGTTACACACAGAGATTAGAAAAAACTTGGTTTTCCCCTTAGCCAAGAGTTGGCTACTGATTTGATTCTTCCCCGCTTCCTCCGAGCTTCGGGCAATTCATTATGACTTTTCATATGAATGACATGGATAAGAATCTCATCGAGCTACATATGATGTTCAAGATAACAGACAACAGCAATAAGAAAAGCACTAGTTATGTGATGGTGCAGAAAAATACTAGCTTCAAGAAGAAGGATAAGACTAAAGAAAAAGGTAAGGCTAAAGCTTTGGATAAAATCCCCAACAACAAGCCTAAGTCTAAGCCCAAGTCTGACCCTACTTCAGAGTGTAAATGCTTCTACTGCAATGAGTCCGGCCATTAGAAGAGAAATTACAAAAAGTACCTACAGATCTATAAAGAATGGTGGAACTAAGTCATCCACTGTAACATCCCAAAATTTGAGTTTTGGAATGTTTGAATTCAAAAATAAACCATTTGCATTTTCTTGAATTAATTCCAGCTTAATTTGAATTTTCCATGAATAAAAGGATTTAATTTGACTAAACTATTCATCAAACTAAAGAATTTCAGTTTTAGTTGGGTTCCTTGTGCTCCAAGGAATTTTTCGTATTTTGGGGATTTTTTGAATTTATTTGACATTTATTTGAAGTTATTTGGTTTTATTCTGATGTCCGGAATTATTTAAAATCGAAAAATGTTTTAATTTCCAAACGCCTGCCGCTTCCTTTCTCTGCTGCCCAACCCGCTTCCCGCCCGCTTCCGCGCATACGGCCCGCTTCGCCGCCGCGGCCAGCTTGGTCCAGCACGGCCGCCATCCGCCGTCGGATCTGCGGCCGCGTGGGCGGCCACGATGCGCCGCGCCGCTAAAACCCTAACCCTAGCGCCGCTCGAGTCCGCCACAGACGACGTCAATCTCGGATTCCGCGCTTACGCGCTTCCGAGGGCTATAAAGCCCAGCCGCACCCTTTCGAGGATCCTCGCGCCGCTTGTTTTGCCTCTCTTTGTCGCTCGAGCCGCCTCCGCTGAAGTTCTTGCTCTCGCCGACCGCTGTGCCCGAGCTCTTCCGTCGCTTTTCTTCGCCTCGGCTGGTCTCCGCTGTCCCCGACAGATCTTCGAAGTCGGCGGCCCTTTTTCCGATCCGCCCGAGCCGTGCCGCTCTGTCGCGTTTCCGCCGCGGGCCTCGTCTTCTTCTTCGTTTTCGGTAAACCTCGCGCCACCGCTCGCTGCCGTCTGCTCCGCTTGATCCGGGCCGTCGGATTCCGCGCTGGCGCTTTGGATTGTGCCGCGTCACCTCCGGCCACTGCGTCGCTCCTCGGCCGTCCGATTGGGTCGAGTGGCCGGATGCTTGACGCGTGGCGTGGCCGCTTGCGTCAACCGAGCCGCCCGCGTCAGCGATGACGTCAGCGGTGCGCCGGGTGCACGGTGAACCGGCGCAATGCCGTGGACCCAGTCCACCGTGAACCCGCTGACGTCAGCGATTGCGCAATAAATCGCTTTTCAAGACAAAAATAAATCCGAAATTCGAATTTATGATTTTCAGCCTTTTTCTCTGATTTAATTTTCCAGAAGCTCGTTCTCCCTCATACGAACTCCGATTGAGGCGATTCAAGTTTCTAAATTTTTCTAAAATCAAGATCTATCTTCCAGAGCTATTTATTTTCAGTTTTGAACTTGTTTGAGTCTCTGTTTTGTATTTATTTTGTTTCGTTGCTTTCTTTTCTGGTAGACGCTAATTACGAGGGAGCGAACGAAGACTTCGAAGACCAAGATTCAGCACTAGATCAGCAAGGCAAGTCGTAACCTTTGATCATATTGATCCTATGTTTGCAAAGTAATTTATTTTATACACTTGCATGCTATTTACGTATCAATGTTTATTTAATGGGAGTAGATGTATACCTAGTTGATATTATGCCACCTTGATTGGTTGTATGCCATGTATCCATTGTTAAACCTAGGTTGGGACATTACTAGTTGGACATAATCATTATACCAACATTGGGTTATCGTAGCTATGCTTAGACATGCTTACATATACGTTGGGATTCATGTCACATGTGAATAATGTTAATATTGACTTAATAAGATATTGAATCGTGGCCGTTAGCCACCGTTGTAAATTTGTTGTACCATGGCGGGTTTGCCATTGGTCTTGGTTGAACGCAATTGTTTTCCCTCTGCAAGTGATCGTGAAATAAAGGGGTGCTTTCTAGCACATTGGGATGTGGATGTCTTGCCCGAGACAACTTAAGGACTTAATCTTGTGCGCCATTGAACTGGCCTAACTGTACTACCACATGTCCGGAATGGGACAGACCTAGCCGATTAATTTGCAATGTTTAGTCTTGAGTAACGCTGATTGGTGGTGTGGGTTCCGGATGGACGGGTAGATTCGCAAGGCGCAAGAGGGGCCCTAAAGGGCGAAACCTTAGCGAGCGATCGAAGTTTAGGCGATTGCATTGTAAAGGCTTTGTCATGATATCTCTGCGACACACCAAAGGAAGTGTGTTAAGATCGATTGCACAAAGAGATGTTCATGTCTTGTGGGTAAAGTTGTACAACCTCTGCAGAGTGTAACACTATTCGAATAGCCGCGTCCGCGGTCATGGACAAAGCCCGGGAATTTCACACGGGGTATAGAGTGTTTCATAAAATGTGGAATGTGGAATTGTTGGGTTGTGAACGGGGAGTTCACTGTTGTTTTGTTGTCTATCATTGATCTATCATTTATTTATTTATCTTTTCATAAATATGCTTTCAATCTATTTATTGTATTTTAATTCAAGTTACTGCTTTCTGCAAATGAACTATATAGCCATCCTTATCAAGCCGTGCATAAATATATTGCATCAACTCCCTACGGCTTGCTGAGTACCTTTGTATTCACGGCTTTATGCCCTTGTTGATCAGTTGCTGAAGGAGATAATGAATCTCATGAGGAGAAATTCTATGAAAACTACGTGGATTAGGAAGGCGTTCTCAGCACGATTGCCACGTGGCATGTCGAATGGTTCAAGTTATCTTTTCCGCTGCAATAGTATTTGTTTCTTAAGCCCTTAAGGCATAATGGTGTAAACATTGACCATAAGTTCGTTTGCTTTATTTAATAATAATTTGCTTCTTCTTAGTTAATTCGTTGTATGGAATGGTATTTCATCTATGTTTCCACTGTGTGCACTAGCGTGATCCTGGACTAGTGCAGTATACACAGAGGGTTTCGGATTTGCAAATCCGGGTCCTGACATCCACTTCAGGTATTAATGTTATATATGTATTTCTTGCCGATTCTCCTATTAACTCTTGGGTATTTGATACCAGATCTGTTACTTGTATTTAAAATTTGATGCAGGGGTTGATAAGGAGTAGGAGTGTTGCAAGACACGAGGTTGATCTCCGCGTAAGGAATAAAGAAAGGGTTGCTACATTGGCCATCGGGATATTGCCACTACATTTACCTTCAGTATTTATTATAGAATTAAATAATTGTTATTATGTTCCAGCATTAAGTAGAAACATTATCTTTGCCTCATGTTTGTTGGCAGAGGGTTATAAATTCATTATTAAGGACAATGATTGTCCTATAATTTTGAATAAGATGTTTTATGGATATGCTGTTGTTATGAACGGATTGTTTATTTTAAATCTTGATGATGCACCTATCTATAATATTGATACTAAGAGGCTTCGGCCCAATGATTTGAATCCCACTTACTTTTGGCATTGTCGCTTGGGTCATATTAGTCAGAAATGCATGATGAAGCTCCATAGAGATGGTTTTCTAAAATAATTTGATTTTGAGTTATTTGAAATGTGTGAGTCTTGTCTACTTAATAAGATGACCAAGACACCTGCCCAGAGGGCGTCTGACTTATTGAAACTTGTACATACTGATGTATATGAACCAATGAAGACAACAGCTAGAGGTGGTTTTTAGTACTTAATACTTTTACCGATGACTATAGTAGATATAGTTATGTCTACTTGATGAGGCATGCCTCAGTTTTTGGGGGATTTAAGGCCATGAATGGCAAGAGGAAGTCGACGGGATTCTGCTGCGGAAATTTGGAAGGTTTTTGGCGCACGAATCGCGTAGATTTTGAAGCTTCCAAATCGGTTTTAATGGAGGGAAGAGAGAACGAGCTCTCTGGACTTGGTCTGGACTCTGGAGCTTGAAGAAAGGCTTGACAGGTGGGGTCCAGTCCCACCTGTCATTTGCATTTTTTTCGAATTAAATAGTGCTGAGAAAGAAAAAGGCTTGGATAAAATATCAAAATGGGTCTAAAAATTCTGTAAAAAGTCCCAAAAATACTATGGATTATTTGGGACTTACTATAATTATTTTAGGAATTTTATGGTTTTAATTGTTCTGCAGTAATTCTTTTAATAAATATGAAAATAGCAAAAATATTTATAAAATACTGAAAATAAAAACAAATTGCAGAAAATCAGAAATAAAAGATTAATTAATAATTTACTAATTTTTAGGGTGTTTCAACTCTTCTAAGGTTGTTCTTAAAGAATATATGATTGGCTTTGTGAAGTATTTTCTCTCTCATCATAGTTGCTTCTTCACCGTTACTTTGGTTCTCTACGACATTCATTTTCTTCATTGCTGAGACCGTAGAAGCTCATATTGTATCTCACAAAATTTTGATCGATCCGAAAACTGTTGCGCATAAGAAGGGTTGTAGCAACAAACATAATATAAACTTTTCTCTATAGAGACTCGGGACTTACAACAGTTGAGCCTACACATGCCAATTTTGGACCAATTTAAAACGCAGATATTTCATAACAATTTTATAATAACTTCGTATGAGATGTAGTGCTAATCGTAAGAGGCGACAGAACACGAGATTTTTCATGAATCCTATGAATTGTTTCAAATAGAACTTCCGTGTTCCATACGGCCCTTGAAATTCCCATGGCATTCCAAGCAAGCCCGAACCAAGTAAAATCATCATTAGTCAAACTAGTCGTCATCCCGTGCATCTGCCGGGCTAGCGATTTTCTACCTATTTTTTAAAAAAATCATTTTTAGCATAAGTTACGTGCACATGTACAATGGATACTATTGGCGTCAAAAACTTGAAGTAGGGTTTCTAACGATAGCACACTAGACGAACACCTGATTCAGAACGTGCCAGTTGATTTGTCATGTAATCGACAAGGTAAAAATATGAAATTCACTCAAAGCCGATCGTAACGATCAATCGGTTTAAACTCAATCAGCTTGAAGCCGATTAAGATCAAAGTAACAAGGTAAGTCTAACTAGCCGATTAAACCTAATCAGAGGATAAAGGCAGATCGATTCTGAAGAAGGCGATGCGCAACAAAATCAGAATAAATCAAACCTGGGGCGTAATTTGAAGAAGATCAACAATCGGCGATGCACAACTTTATTGATCAAGATCGAATTACAAAGGCTAAATTATAAGAACTACTCCTAGTCGACAGGAAAAAGTAATGTAGATTGGTGTGTTGATTGTGTTGTTTTTTTCGCAACTTGCTTTGACCCTTCTTTTATACCCATCGGCCGATCGTGTTCTATTACAACATGTTTCGAAACCTGATCCGTGTCGGCCTTGTTTTTGGATAGCCTTTCCTCAAAGATCTTACCGTTTGCCAAATATCTTCAAATCTTTCCAAATCGTCTGTTAGTTTCCGTATGTTTGACTTTCTTGTCGATTCCGACTGACTTGCCAAATTCTGGTGCAAACATATGACCCCCATTTTTGAGAGATGACTTGTCATCTTTCAAAAATTACAACTGTCGGCTTTTCTCCATCGGCTAACTGTTAACCTTCACCCAGTAACTGCTGCTTTAATTGCGCCGTAATTTTCTGATATGCAGGTGGTGCGTTTTAACTGCTCGTGTCCTTTCATATTCACTTCCCGCCACTTCAGATTTTTATCTCGCTATAAAATGCGGCCCCCACACTATCATTCTTTACGCGCTCAAGCTTTCGTGACCTTCATAATCGGCTTCTTCCTTCTACTTCTTGCCAGCCTCTCATCGGCACACCAACCTTTTGACTCAGTCGGCTTTTGCATCAAGATCGACTGAATGGATCCTTCTGAGGTACTCATCCCAATTCCCAACAGTGTTGATCAGTTTTTCCTTGGCCCACTAAGAACTATAGATACTGCTACGGTTATTGATCAAGAGGTAACTCGCCTTCCCTTGTCGGCCAGAGGATATAACATTGAGGGTTGGAGTAAAAGTTTTAGGGCTTGGCCGACTGTACTGAAAGGGTGAAAAAGTTGGTATAACCGAGTAGCGGCTCAAAAAAGGGAATTTTGGGAAAGAATAGGCATAGCCAAGTGCATTCCTCTGAGTTTAGCCGATCCAGAGGCCAATGAGCCCTTAGTGGCCACGGCTTGTTATTTCTGGTCGGACACCTTCAATGCCTTCATGTTTCGCACCGGCCCAGTTGGCCCAACCTTGCTGGAGTCGCTCAACTTTGCTACCTGAGACCAGATGGGGAACAAATATCGGTCTTTAGTGCCAAACCCAAGTATAAACTTATTCGGTCCAAAGGTAAAGGCTGGTCTAAGTATATTGCCAATAATAATAAAGTAAATGGATTAGTATCGGACGAGGAGCACGTTGCTTTCCTTAATCTCTAGCTTGACCGATTTTTGTTCTGCGGGGCTTCTTTAGGACTAACTCAAGTATATCAGACAATTGCAGAACGATTGGTAGAAGGCCGTCAGCTGGCGCTTGGAAAAACATTTCTGGGAGCGGTATACCAAATGATGCATATTATTAGAAGTCGGCTTTATACGGGTTTTGCCGATTTCACTGTAGGCAATGTGGGCGGTCCCTTATGGTTTATTCAGGTTTGGTTGTATTGCTTCTTTAGCCGACCCTTTGATTTAGAGCCTGCCGATGACACGGCCTTCCCAAGAGAAGACAACCCGGAGAACGCCATTCCTCAATATCAAGCAAGCCGATCATTTGGTGAACGGTTCATTATGTGTTTTGGCAACGAGGCAAAAATCACAGCTGCCGATTCGAAAAAGTACATGTCTTTCTTCCTTCACTTGAGCGATGAAGATCTGAGACAGCGAGACTTTTTTAGTTATAGTGGTGTGGCCGATTTTCCATGGCCTTCGTTTCTGCATCTTGAAGCCGACAGTTCTTCAATACCCCAGGAGACACTTGACTTATATAAAATTTTCATTTCTCCTTGCATTCTCCACGCTGGTCTCCACACAAGAAATCGGACATACCAGCCTTCATATGAATTCTATCATCCGTCTGTTTATGCAAGACAACTGGGATTTGGTCAAGTAATCCCAAGTTTCCAACTTCTTGATTGGCTTCAGCCTAGAGCCAGAGTTCAAAATGTTGCATCGGCAGATTGTCCTAGAAGTAGCTGATGACCTTCAAGTCCAATCTTTGCCGCACTTTTTCCTGACCGCCAGACGAGCAGGGGGTTATACTACATGGTGGTCAACCATTGCAGAAGCTCTATATCGGTCCAAATCTTCGTCGACTATTATTAGTGAATTCTTTCCAAATCTTTCGAAGCCTTCATTACAGTCTAATGCCGATTCTAGCAGTGATGCTACTTCGTCTGGATACACTAATACGAACGTAGATTTTTCTGGAGAGGTATCGGCTTAGAGTTTAATTTTTTCTTTTCACTATTTTCTGACGTATGTCTGGAATCTAATCTTGTTTCACTTTCCTTGCAGAATAAAGCTACTGGAAAGAGGGCGCCCTCAGGCCCATCGGGCGATGGCCAACAGAAAAAACAGAAACAATCGATCGCTATCACGGGTTATGCTTTAGAATCTCTAGGTATTCAGAGCCCAACTTTATCAGACTTGGAAAAGAAATAACCAAGTAAGCATAATATAATCGGTTATCATTTCCTTCTCTCTTTATCGAACTGACCATTTAGCCGATTATATTTTCATAAAAGAAGAAGACCAAATATACCAAAGCTCCTGCAAAGAGGGGATCTAAGCCCCAGGAGCAGAGCCGCGAGAGTTCGCCACATGCGTCGGCTACTACATAGGTGAGTTAATCGTACCTTTAATTGGCCACATGTGTTGGCTACTTATCCCGCAATACGTTGGCTTACTTTTCATTTACTTCCTCTTAGCTGACGCAATCAATCCAAGTGGCGAAGATTTTGGCTGATCTCCCCAACATTTCATTTGGGCCACTCTCTCTACCATAGCCGACTCCAACAGCTCCAATCGCCGACCTGCCGGAGTTCTCTGACCCGACAAATTTGTTGGGCTTCTCCTTGGTCGATCTTGATGACCCGGAGATCATGGCCACCGACGACTGTGAGTTGAGATCAGGAAGATCCTTGAAGTGTCGAAGGAAGCATCGGCTGCCGTTACCTCTGCTCCAGGCATGAAAGAAAAACTCAACAAGCTTTTTGACCTGGTTACGAGGCCGCAATTGGAGATTCTGGCGAACAATCAGCCGATCCGTGATGCTATGGCGGCTGTTGAAGCCGATCTGCCTCTAGAAGCCATGGAAGCTCTTCTCAATGTGTGTCACCTAGACGAGAGGAGGTCTGAAGTGGAGGCAGCGTAGGCTAGAATCAATTGCCGTGAAGCTCAAGAAGTCGATCAAAAGCTCCTGGATGAGTTGGTCGCTGACGCCAAGGCGAAGAAGCGCAAATTTGATGCTGATGCACAACAATTGAAGTCGACCAAAGAGTCCCTCTCCAAACTCGAGAATACAAGGAAGTTTTTTTTGGAAGAGTTGGCCAAGACTGAAAAGCAAATCCAAGAAGGCCAGCAAACCATGGAAAAAACTGCATCGGAGATCAAGGACCAGAAGCTTGGTATCGCCATGGTCGTGGTGAGCGTAAAAAAGCAATCGGCCAAAGTAGTACCGGTGCCAGGATCTGCAAAGGAAGACGATCGCATCATTAACGAAGTTCAATGTGTGATCGCGAAGGCTGCTGGCGCTCTCTCGGTTTTGGGCGCAACTCTCCCAGGCTCAGGCATTCAAAACTAGTCTTTAAAGATGTAAAACTTTGTCGGCTGTTTTTTGGAAATACTTATCTGCATACTTTGTAACTATTTATAATCGGTTGTTTAACCGATTTAAGTTTACCTCTATAATTTCATCTTTTATAAATCTGCAATCTTTTTTTTAGCCGATTAACAGCACCGTGTTAACTTGGCTTTTAACGCAATTCTCAGTTGGCTAGGCTCCAATCCAAACTCTAGGATAGTCTTTCTTCAAATATTTCCCGTTAATAGCCTTAGGCAAAACGTTCCCCTCCAACGTTTCCAGTATATACGAATTTCCACCGACTAGCCGATTAACCTTGTATGGCCCTTCCCACGTAGGTGACCATTTTCCAAATTGGCTATCTTTCGAACCAACAGGTAGTATCGTTTTCCACACTAAATCGGCTTGATCAAAAGATTTAGGCATGACCTTCTTATTATATGCTTTTGCAACTCTGACTTTATTCTTCTTAAGCCGATCAAGCGTAGACAAATGCAATTCTGCTAATTCGTCCAAGTTATCGATCATCAAATCGTTATACTCCTGAGCTGACAAACCATTTTGCCTGGCCGTTCGTATAGACTCGATGTTAATCTCCACGGGTAAAACGGCTTCCTGACCATATACCAACTGGTAAGGTGAGAGCTTCGTTGCTCCGTGATAAGCTAATCGATAGGCCCAAAGTGACTCCGATAGGGTCGAGTGCCAATTCCTTGGTCTTTCATAGATTTTTCTTTTGATCAACTTAATTAACGTTTTGTTGGACGACTCGGCTTGTTCGTTAGCCGAGCGTAATATGGGGATGAGTTCAATAACTTAATTCCCAGACTTGTCGCTTAACTCTGAAATTCATTAGACATGAACACCGTACCTTGATCGGTCGTGATTGTTTGTGGTATTCCAAACCGATGGACAATATTTTCATTAACAAAACCGATTGCTTCAACACTGGTCACTTTCTTAAGCAGTATAGCTTCAACCCATTTAGAGAAATAATCGGTCGCAGCCAAAATAAACTTGTGGCCTTTACTCGAAGCAGGAAATATTTGGCCGATTACATCTATTCCCCAACCTCTAAACGGCCATGGCTTGATAATTGGGTGCAAGGCCGATGCTGGTGCTAGTTGTATATTGCCAAATTTCTGACAAATCTGACATCCTTTATAATATTTGAAACAATCCTCTAGCATTGTCGGCCAAAAATAACCCGTTCGTCTAAGTATCCATTTCATCTTATGAGCCGATTGGTGATAGATCCGCAAATACCTTCATGTACATCGCCCATTGCTACCCGTGTTTCTTCGGCTCCGAGACATCTAAACAGCAAGCCTTCCATCGTCCGATAATACAACGTGTCGTCCATAACAATGTACTTTAAAGCTTGTTGCCTAATCTTGCGTTCTGTCGGCTTAGATGGGTCGATCAGGTAATTCTTTATTTGCGTTCTCAAATCCACAGTATCTATGCACATGACGGCTTTATCTACTAATTCGGTTACCTGATATCGGCCAAAATCTTTGTACCCCTGATGGCTGTTGGGCTAAGGCGTTAGCTCTATCGTTCAATTCTCGAGGGACATGACCGATAGAATATGATGTAAATGAGCCGATAATCTCGAAATATTGTTCCAAATATTTCAGCAGTATTTCGTCTTGGCATTGGTATTCTCCTTTTATTTGCGCACAATCAACATTGAATCCCCGTATGCCTCAACAGCATTCACTCCGATGTTTTCTAACAATTGCAAGCCCTTGAGCAATGCTTCATACTCTGCCTAGTTGTTTGAGCATCAACTGTTTAATCGAAATGCAAATTCAAAATTATACCCTTTGGGTGATATGAGCACAATACCGATTCCGTCACCTTCTCTGCACACAGACCCGTCAAAAAACAATTGCCAAGGGGCTACAGATACCAAATCGGCAGCATTATCATGTCCTGTTATAAAATCGGCCAGAACTTGTCCCTTAACTGCTTTAGCCGATTCGTAAATTAGGTCGAACTCTACCAAGGCATAAGCCCATTTGCCAAGTCAACCTCGTAAAATCAGAGCTGATAACATATATTTTATAACATCGGTTTTACAGACCACCTTACAGGCCGATGCTAAAATATAATGTCTTAGCTTTGTACATGAGAAATATAAAGACAAGCACAATTTCTCAATGAAAGGGTACCTGACTTCAGCGTCAAGAAGGCATCGGCTTAAATAAAAGATAACCCTTTCCTTACCATCGATTTCCTGTGCTAAAACAGATCCGATAGTTTCCTCCTCAGTCGATATATATAGTCTGAAAGGAATCCCTTTTTGTGGCACGGCCAAAAGTGGAGGATTAGCTAGATATCCTTTGACGTCGTCAAAAGCCTTTTGCTGATCGATTCCCCACACAAATTCTTGATTATCCTTTAATTTCAACAGTGGGGTAAAAGCTCGGATCCGACTGGAGAGATTTGAGATAAACCTTCGGAGATAGTTAATCTTGCCGATCAACTTTTGTAATTCATTTTGCATGTTGGCAGCATTGTTTTGACTAAGGCTTTAACTCTTGCTTGATTAACTTCAATACCTCTTTCATGTACCATAAAGCCCAAAAATTGCCCAGCCGACACGCCAAACGCAAATTTGAAAGGATTCATCTTCAAGCCATGCGATCTTATGTTCTGGAAAACTTTTTCTAAATCTGCCAAATGTTGTGAGTCATCTGCAGACTTCACTACGACATCATCGATATATATTTCGACGATGTGACCGATTAAGTCATGAAAAATTAGATTCATGGCTCGCTGGTATGTTGCCCCAGCGTTCTTTAAACCGAAAGTCATAACCGTCCACTCGAATAAACCTATGGCACCAGGACATCTAAAAGCTGTTTTTGGTATATCGGCTTCTGCCATGAATATCTGATTGTATCCGGCATTCCCGTCCAGGAAACTTATGATTTTATTCCCTGATGCATCATCGATAAGCATATCGGCTATTGGCATCGGGTATTCATCATTTGGTGTCGCCTTATTCAAATCTCTAAAGTCGACACATACTCAAAGTTTTTTGTTTTTCTTCATGACTGGAACAATGTTGGAAACCCATTCCGCATATCGGCAAGGCCTTATAAATTTTGCTTCCAACAATGGTTCTATTTCCTCTTTTATAATATTATACAGGGCTGGATTAAAACGCCTAGGGTACTGTTTAAACGACCGATATCCTGGTTTAATAGGTAGCTGATGTTCTACCAATTGTCAGCTTAAACCAGGCATCTCATGATACTCCCAAGCAAAACAATCTTTATAATCTCTAAGAATTTTGATCAACCTTTCTTTGTATTTTACATCTAATTTTGCGCTAACAAAAGTTGGTTTTTTCCTATCACCGCTACCTATATCGACTTCTTCAAGCAGATCTGTGGACGTGAAGCCTTAACCCAACTTTTCAATCTCTTGAAAATCTTCTATAGCCTCATAGCTATCTGTTATCTGCCGATAGCTTTGCATTTTATCTTGTAATGCCATCATTGCTTTTCCTGACCCCATCGGCGAATACTTCATTTGTCCGATCAAACGTGCCTGGCTTGACACTGATCGGCATAAGTCCTGACTTACTTACGCAGATGAAGTTGCAGTCATCCAGTGTTTTTCCCGATATACACCCAGCTTCTTCGTGTTGCCAATTCGCATCAGAACTGGCCATGGAGATGTGAGCCGATGTGTCGGCTGTAACAACTTCAACTTCCTCTCCATTCCATTGGACAAGCGCTTGATGCATCGTCGATGGGATGCAGCAGTTGGCGTGAATCCAATCTCTTCCAAGCAAAACATTGTAATTTCCTTTGGCGTCATGACAAAGAATGCGGTCGGCAAAGTTTTACTGCCGACAGTCAATTCTGTAACCATAACGCATTTGGCCTCTGTGGGATCGCCTGTGAAGTCGTTTAAAACCATATTAGTTTTAATCAAGTCTTCATCGGACTTATCCAATTTCTTGCAAGTCGTATAGGGCATCAGGTTTACTGTAGCTCCACCGTCTACCAGCATTCTTGATATCGGCTTGCCATTTATGTATCCTTTCAGATACAATGGTTTTAGATGCCAATGATCATCCCTTGGTTTCTCGAAGATTGCATTTTGGACGCCTGAACATGACTGAGCAAAAGTCTCTTTAGCCGACTTGGTTTTGATTTTGAATTCGGATGGTAATGTGAACACCATATTGATATCCATCGGGGGTGTATCGTCCCTAATCATAAGAGAATATAGATCATCCGCCGACTCAAAATCTTCCTCGACCTGTTCCTTTTTTTCTCCATTCTTTCTTAATAACCTTGATCAGACGAAGCTCATTGAAAGTCTCATCCCTCTGTTTTTCTGCGTCGGCTTCTCGGATCTCTTGAGTCCTTAGTCTCTGAAGCCGTCTGCGTTACGATTGGCTAAGGCCAGATGGACACCACCTAGGTTTGGGCTCTACTGGCTTTCGTATCTGGCCAGCCAAATTTTCCCGGTCTGAACTAGGCCTTTGTGTTTCGACCTGATCTGGTGCCTGATTTGGTTCGGATATTCTTTCGTGAACAGGCCTTCTGTAACTTTTGCCATGATCTCGAATCGGCCCAGACAGCCTATCTCTAGCCAATTGTCTTGGCCAATCGTCTCGGGGATAATGCTCCATCGGGCATGTATACGGAGATGGCAACGCTACTCCCCTTTCCCAACAAAACTGCCAAAAAGGACACCTTCTATGTGCTCTCTCCACGTTTTCGATGTGATATAAATTATCCGACCGACGAGTAGGATATCGTGGTCAATTATTTGTTCTTTCATATTTCTCCATCAATTGAGAAAACGTCGGTCCCGACCTTTTTGTTGGCTGCCTTGATGGTGATTTTTCGGCTTTATACAATTTACCCACCTGAGGATTTCCTTTGGGTTTAATGGTTCTTGAATTCTTCCCTTCATGATCGGCTTCTATTTGTAATGAGCCGATTGTGATCTTCAATGTCTGGCTACCATCTAAAGTTGACTGAATGTCAACTTGCCGATCCTTTTTTGGCACATCATGCATCGGCTTTTTCCCTTTAGCCGAACATTGAACCATGTTGATTGGGAATGGATCAGCGTCAACTTGCATAGTCGGCTCATCAGCAAATTTTAACCAACCATCCTCGATAGCTGTCTGGATCTGTTGACGAAAAATATTGCAGTCATTAGTATTGTGAGAAAAAGAATGGTGTCACTTGCAATACCTGCGTTTCTTGATCTCATCAGCCAATGGTATGACATGTCCTTCGGGCAACCATATTATTTTCTCTTGCAATAATAAATCAAAAATACGATCACACTTGGAGACGTCAAAGGCGTAATTGACTTCCGACTTATTCCTAGTCGGCTTGAGCCAAGAACAGACTAAGGATTTTTTGGATCCTTTTATCAATTCGGCTATGTTTATCTCTGCTTCATCGTCTTCTGAAGAATCGCTCGGACAATAATCGACCATGTTAACTTTAGCTTTATCTTTTTCCTTATTACTGCTATTTTTAAATGTATCTTTAAATGCTTTATTATCTGGGAATCGACTTTCTTGAGCCAACACGCGATGAAGCAGATGACTTAGATCAGCAAACTCTTGCCCTCCAAACTTCTCTCTAAGCGGTGGAATTAATCCTTGAAAAGCCAAATCAGCGAGCTGATTATCGGGCAATGTAACACTGAAACATCGGTTTCTGATTTCTCTGAATCTTTTAATGTAATCAGTCACCGATTCTCCAAATCTCTGGCGAACAGAGCTTAGGTCAAAAATTCTGAGCTCTAAACTGCCTGAGAAAAAGTATTCGTGGAATCGGCTTTCCAAATCGTTCCATAAATGGACCGAATTTGGAGGCAGACAAGTGAACCAAGTAAAAGCTGTCCCGGACAATGATAACGAGAACAGTCTTATTTTCAGCCCATCGGACTGAGCTGCTTCGCCGCATTGCGCGATAAAGCGTCCGATATACTCCAGGGTAGTAATTGAGTCGTCACCAGAGAATTTCGCAAAATCTGGGACTCTGAAATTGTGGGGGTAAGTCATGCGATCTATGTAATCGGATACGGCTTTCAGAGCGATAACCTTTCCTTTTGGTCAGATGCCGAATTGATCCTCAAGATGGCGTAGATTTGATCACCAGCCGCATTATCGGCCACTGGAACAACAGGCCATTGATAATGTTGGTCATAGTTGGCATTCTGCCCCCCGAGTGCAAACTCGGGTTGCCAATTAGGTTGAGCCGATGGTATACGAGCGTACTGATCGTACCTATTGTGTCTGATTTGGGGTTCTGGTACAGGGACAAAAGGTTCTGAATAAGTTACTACCCTATGTGGACCTGGATTTCTAGGTAGGGTAGAATCATGTGGGTATCTCTCAGGCCCAATCGGTTGTGAAACCGATTGCGGAAATGCATAGAATGGGGCCGACGGTGGCAAATTTGTTGATGCATCTAATTTGGCGGCGTCGGTGTAGGCATGGTGATGGTTCACCCCACTTGGCCGAGGATTTCTAAGCAATATGATGGTGGGCTGAGTAGGCATCATGGTAGGGGGTGAGGTTATAACCGATGGTTTAGGATCGGCTATCGTGCTCGGCGCGTTTTGAGCTACTGAACAAACAGGGTAATTTGGCAGAGCTTGTAATGGGTCAAGCAAACTACCGGACGAGGCCAATTCCTGGGCGATAGTTTTAACACTATTTGCTATCATCGGCTTAACCGTGGTGACGAGAGCCGATGATTGATTTATTAAAGCGTGGTGCACAGATTGATTAATCATAGAATTCGGCTTGAGCATGTAGATATCGGCTTATCGGTTCAGTGACACCCGCATCTCCCAGGGCGTTGACCGTCGGCAAGGTGGATTTTTGAGTGACGCCACGTCTAGTTTTCTGATAACAGCTTAGCATTACCTCTTCTAGCGCAGTTTTTCGATCTTTGATTTCTTGACGTTGTTCTGGAGTCAAATCGTCCATTGTTGGGATGATTATAGCTTCTGTGTTGAGATCGGATGGCGGAATTGACTTTCCTGATGAAGACATTGGTCCCATCGGGCGTGCCAAGAGTGTGTTAGCGTCAAAAATTTGAAGTAGGGTTTCTAATGACAGCACACCGCATTTAACACCGTTCGAGCGTGCGGTCGATTTGACTCAGAATCGACAAGGTAAAAATATGAAATTCACTCAAAGCCGATCGTAACGATCAATCGGTTTACACTCAATCAGCTTAAAGCCGATTAAGATCAAAGTAACAAGGTAAGTCTAACTAGCCGATTAAGGCTAATCAGAGGATAAAGGCAGATCGATTATGAAGAAAGCGATGCGCAACAAAATCAGAATAAATCAAACCTGGGGCGTAATTTGAAGAAGATCAACAATCGGCGATGCGCAACTTTATTGATCAAGATCGAATTACAAAGGCTAAATTACAAGAACTACTCCTAGCCGACAGGAAAAAGTAATGTAGGCTGGTGTGTTGATTGTGTTGTTTTTTTCGCAACTTGCTTTGGCCTTTCTTTTATACGCATCGGCCGATCGTGTCCTATTACAACACGTTTCAAAACCTGATCCGTATCGGCCTTGTTTTTGGATAGCCTTTCCTCAAAGATTTTACCGTTTGCCAAATATCTTCAAATCTTTCCAAATCATCTGTTAGTTTCCGTATGTTTGACTTTCTTGCCGATTCCGACTGACTTGCCAAATTCTGGTGCAAACAGATACTAACTTTGAAGGACTGTTAGGTACTTTTGAAAATATTTTTTGATGAAGAGAAAATAGTATAATATGAATTTATCAAAATCAATTAGTAAATTAAGATAAATACATATAAATTGGTGGTTGTTATTTCAGAATCTCTAGGCTCCATTCAGAAAGTGAGATTGTTTTTGCCGGTCCTACGGAGGTTGAACTTTTTTTTTTTGTAAAATTCATACGTTACGAACACCCCTTAGCTCAAGAAAATTAATTGGATTTGAAATAGAAAAAGATTTGCTATGACTATGATACAAACAACTTTTGGCGAAGCACTCTTATATACAAAACCTTATGATCTTAGCCTTAGATTGTATTTATCTGGAAAACTTTAATATTTATTTCCTTTTTCTTCTCCCGATTAACGGGAGAATTTTTTCTTGCCATCCACTGTGCATTGCATGGCCTAATATTTCCATTGGTTTTTATTTTAATGCGGCAAAGAGTATCGAACTTTCTATACATGACCAATGAACACAGTTTCAAAACTCTATTTCTCCTCTTTTTTTATGGTCAGGCTCTATTTAAAAATCACACTATTTTATCATAGCCGTAGATTATACTTATTGTATGTATTGCATGGCTAAATATTTCTGAACTTTAATTTCAAGAATAATGCTACCCTACACTATACCATTAGAATCAATTCCAACGGTATATGCATGTTTCACTAGGTTTGAAGGCATCCATCTACTTTCATAGGTTTCATAGGAGTTCCAAACGGGTTTTATAAATGTTTCAGCGTGTTTCAACAAATTTCAATGAGTTTCTAATATGAAACTATAAGTTTCGTCCAGTTTCAAACTTTTCAGAGAGGTCCAACGAGTTTAAAAATTGAATAGATTCTATTGAATCTTAGTCGTGAGAGCTATTAAGAGCTGAGAAACTAAATTATGTTGAAACCTAATGAAACTTATCTGTGAAATATCATGAAATTTATCCGTGAAACATCATGAAACATATCTGTGAACCTCTTGAAAATCAAGAAACTTGACGAAACTTAATTATGAGACCTATCTGAGAACTTCATGTAACCACCATAAGCTCCTAAAACTCATTAAGCCATGTGAAACTTTATCATGAAACCTAGTAAAAACTGAATGAAATCTATTGATACTTAGTCGTGAAAGCTTTTAATAGCTAAGGAAACTAAATTATGTTGATAAAACACTATAAAACCAAGTGAAACTTATCTGCGAAACATCATAAAACTTATCCGTGAAACATCATGAAACACTATAAAACCTAATAAACTTAACCACGAATCTCGTGATCGAGTTTCACGAAACCATGTGAAACTTTATCATGAAACTTAGTAAAAACTAAATGAAATCTATTGAAACCTAGTCATGAAAGCTATTAAGAGTTAAGGAAACTGAATTATGTTGATGGAACACTATGAAACCTAGTGAAACTTATATGTGAAACATCATGAAACCTAATAAAACTTAGCCACAAACCTCGTGATCAGATCCGTTAAGAATAAGTTAGATCTGGCCATGAAATGCTTGTATATGAAGACAACATGAGCAATATATAGCCTCTGCATTGTATGATCAATTGGCTACCTCCTGGCATATATCACTTTGGCGATCTTGGTGTCACTGCCATGGACCATCATGTGGGGCCTACCGCGAGGTCGGCATCCTCCTTCTCCATGACTGTTGTCGCCTCATCTCCATTCTCTGCGGCTACCACCGGGGAGGGCCCCTCGAGGTTGTCATTGACGCGAAAGGAGGCGTGGATCACGATGATTGGGATGCCCGAGGAAAAACTTTATCATGAAACCTAGTAAAAACTAAATAAAAAGGCGGTTTTTATTGTAAACTTAGCATTTCGTCGAACAGGTTGAGAACACTAGAAACAGATTATGCGTAGCAAAACTGATTGCCTAAACCAATATAATTTAGGAAATTAACTATCAATTGAACTCAGGTGGGTGGAAGTTTTCATCTGAGATCAAGGTGAGGTGGAACTTGAGTTTGGTAGCAAGGTTGGGTGGAGGTCAAGGGTGAGGCGCTCTTGTTTGTTGTGTCTGCACGCAGATGGAGTTTACATATACTAGCACTCATATATGGGACAAACGCCATTACTGCTGTTAGTTGCACCCTCATGCCAGGTGCATCCGTCGACTGTCACCTCTCGTAGTGCCCGCAGGCCACCATCGCTCTGGATCAAAATGCTGAGTAGATAGAGAAGGGGAGTGAGTTCGGAATTGGGGATGAAGTTAGTAGAGTTAAGTAGTTTAGGATATGTGCTAGAGAAATTAGATTCACTTGCCAATATCTATCTCGTTGGTTTGCTAGGGAACGGTATTTCACTAATTTCAATGAGGAGAAGAGTCTATCGAATTTTCTATATACAGATCTTTTGAAAAAGAACATTTCTTAGTTTGATCCATATTTAGATGATTTTTTTAAAAAATAAAACGATGTAATTCTCAAGTATTATATTTAGGTATAAAATTCCAAGTTGAAATAATCTATTATGTTGAACGTAATAAAAATAAGAAAATTCTGACAATAATAGTTGAGACAACAGTTACAGCCACAGCTTTTGCCCTTCAACATATTCCAAGTTTTTTTTCTTTTTTTTTTCTTCTAACATGTGCTAGAACATTCCATAGACCACGCCATCATTTTTTTATTCTTTTATATTGATTTAGTGTCCAAACCGAAACACTAATACAGAGTGGTACATCACTATCACTTCTTCTAAGTCGGTTCTTAAGTTTTTAGGAAAAAACGATTGTGATAACTGACTTAGAAAGGGGTTAATAATAATCACTATCGATTCTCAGGTTAGAAGTGATTATGATGTAGCACTGGGCACATCACTATCGGTTCTTTTGTGAGAAGCGATAGTGATGTGCATGAGCATCACTATCGGTTATCACTATCGTTTCTTTTGTGAGAACCGATAGTGATTCTCATGCACATCACTATCACTTCTCATATAAGAACCGATAGTAATGTGTATAGTCATTACTATCGCTTCTTATGTGAGAACCGATAGTGATGAGGATGCACATCACTATCACTTCTCACAAAAGAACCGATAGTGATTTGCATGATCACATCACTATCGCTTTTCATGTGAGAACCGATAGTGATGTGTGTGTATATCACTATCGCTTTTTAAGTGAGAACCGATTGTGATATGTCTCACTAGGTTATTTATACCCCTCGGGTTGAACTCTCCTCTGTTGTTGTTCAGAGGACGTTTCTTCGCCGCCACCTGAAAAAACAGCTCATATTTTGTGGTTGAAAGCAATACTTGGATGAGAAAAAATAAAATCCTCAACAGTGAGTGTTAAGAGGGTAAATTTGAAGCCTAGACTGAGGAGATTTCCCCTCATTTTGCAGAATTTATGGTTTTTTTTCAAAATATGAGCATTCCTTCAAACCCCTTCAATTTTGCACTCTGTAATTTTGATATGTCGCAAAGAAAGTTTAAGTTGCACTGGTATTATATATATCCTATCAGATTTTGCACCCTTTATTTGACAAGCACACATGTATTTAATTATCTTAATTTGTAGTGCTCTCGTGTTAATCTGAACTGTACGATAGCCATCAGCATTTCGACTGTACGATCCTGGACGCTGTGAGTATCGCACCATACAACACGAGCTTATGACTTTTATAGGATTTTTTATTATGTTTTTTAACATTCAACACGAGTTACAGGGCAATGTTTGTATTCTATGAATATGATATGTGCATAATGTGTGTAATTTATGCTGTGTTAATATGATATGTGTATACTGTGTGAAATATGTGCTGATTTAAGAGGGTGAATTGGAAAAAAAAAGCAAACCCCCATCTCTATCGGTTCTCAGAACTAAGCGATAGAGATGAGGGGGTCATCTCTATCGGTTCTTTAGAAGAAGCGATAGAGATGGGTGGATTATCACTATCGATTCTCAGAAGGAAGCGGTAGAGATGAGATGTGTCATCTCTATCGGTTCTGATAAAGAAATGATAGAGATGATGGTGTCATCTCTATCGGTTCTTTGTAAGATGTGATAGAACCGATAGAGATGACCCATCTTATCTCTACCGCTTCCTTCTAAGGACCGACTGTGATGATAAAAAAGAACCGATAGTTAGTGTTAATACGTTTGTGTTGCTTTTCTTTTAAAACCTGATACTGATACTATCATGAAAATTCAGTTGTCTATAAAATAGATTGGAAAAACTCATCATCTGTGTCGGTGCCACAGGTAAAACCGATTGGAAAAATTATCATATGTGTCGGTTCGACATGTAAAAACGATTGGAAAAACCCTTTATCTATATCGGTTCATATGGTAAAACCGATTGGAAAAACTAATCATCTGTGTCGGTTGCAATGGTCAAACCGATTGGAAAAATTCATCATCTGTATCGGTTCTGCTTTTAAAACCGATTGGAAATTTTTTTTATCTGTATCGGTTCTATAATAAAACCGATTGTGTTGTGGGTCTTCTTTCTATCGGTTTTGATGAGTTACGAGACCACTTATGCCAATGGTACTGGATGGAAGTTATCTCGCAGATGAGTAGGTTTACAGATTCTGAAAGCTCCTACTAGTCCATATGTGAACAATATTACATATGTGAATGCGATTGCATGTGTACTGACTGTGAAGCATGTTTGAGTTCTGTTTTGTGAACGAATGTGATATGTGTTGTAATAAAATGTTTGTGTTCTATGAATATGATATGTGCGTAATGTGTGCTATTGCTGTGTGAATGTGATATGTGCATACTGAGTGAAATATGTGCTGATTGGAGGGTGAATTGGAAAACAGCACGCCTCTTCATCTCTATCGGTTCTGAGAAGAAAACGATAGAGATAAGGGAGTCATCTCTATCGATTCTTTGTAAAAAACGATAGAGATGACAGACTCATCTCTATTAGTTCTTTAGAAGAAGCGATAGAGATGAGTGCGTCATCTCTATCGGTTCTTTGTAAGAAGCGATAGAGATGATAGGGTCATCTCTATCGCTTCTTGTAAAAAACCGATAGAGATGACGAACTCATCTCTATCGGGAAAGAACCGATTATAATAGCGTCGCCTCATCTCTGTCTCGTGACTTTGTGTCGCCACTAGAACCGACTATGATGATAAAAAAAGAATTGATTGTGATGTATATTTCTGTAGTAGTGAAAGAAATCCATGTGCTCCACTAAATTTTTTTGTTTCCACTTGATATCTTATACGTAGTTAATAATTTTTCTTGGTAAATTTGTTAATAGCCAATAGATAATAATCTTGTTAACAACGACTCTAGACACGGTAACTTTTTTTTGTCAGATCAAGCCAGATTAGTCTTGTGGTGTATCTGGGATGGAATCATTATTTTTTAATGTTTTTCTTGATGCTGATGTGGTGCCCTCTGTTTGTTTGTTTGATTGATAGTTCTATGCAAACTATTTCCTTGTGTGGCATTCGGATGCAAGAATTAAAAAAATATGTTATAGGACTTGGTCGGTGCTGGTTACCAGCGGTAATCGGTTTTCTACCAGACCATTTCAATTATCAAGTCACCATTTTTCTATCTAGTAACCGGTTTTCTACCAGACAAAAATTTGAATTTAGCCTATTTTCGACTGGTTACCGTCTGGTTTCATCAGATACAGCACGAAATTAGTATTCATCAATTGAAATCCAAAATTTAAATTGTAAATTTAAAACTTTTTGGACCTATATTTTTTTACCGGTTCAAGCCGGTACGGTCGGTTACCACAATATTTTTATTATTGGATGCCAGCAAATGTAACAACGTTATATCCATGGATAATCCAAGCCATAGATTATATAGGTAGAAAATTTAGATGGTCAAGATGTTCTCTTTTTATGTTTAACATTGAATTCCTCATGACTTTTTTCTTTTCCTTGGATTAATATGTGAATTTTTAGCCTTTTGCTTCCTAATATTAATGTAGAGTCTAAAAAGAGCATCAAATAAAAAAATTAATGGACGGAGTATAAATGCATGCACGACAGCAAGTTGATTCCAATTCGGTATTTATTTTTGTGGGAAGTTCCGGCCTGGAAAAAAGAGAGTGAAAATTTCCTTGTATACCATGTGCACATTAGAAATTGCAAACCAATTCGGTAGGATGCATGCAATAACTATTCTCTCCCTTCATCAAAGAATATGATTAATTGTAGTACAACTTAGGAGTCGGACACATACACATGATGCATATCTTAGCAAGAGTATTAGTCAAAGCATAATACATCAATGTAGATAGATCTCGACCTTAAGCTAAGACTTACGGATGATATTTTTTTCTTTTTCCCATTAATATGAAAATTACTAGATTTTCTTCTATTGTTTGCGTTTAATGTGTCAATTTCTAGCCTCTTTTTTTTTAATTATTTTAGGATTAACGTGGCTTTTACAGGAGAGCCTCTAGTTACTAGATTGATGGACATATAGATTGCATATAGCAGCAATAGTACTAGCAGGTCACCTAAACATGATTACGTCACTTCACCGTAAAATATGAGAGCTTTTTAACTCGTTCTTGCTTAAAGCTAAAAGGCACCTTTCATTTGCTACAGAAGTACAGATCGATTAAGCTTAATTTAACCTTAACTAAGCAAACCATGCAAGAACTAAAACCTTGGACGAGGCACGGCGCCCTGTTTGCCCCTTGGCCTTGTCAATCTAGCGCCTGCCTCCACTGCCGCCGGCGCCCATCATCTCCTTGAACTCCTCGAAGTTGACACTGCCGTCGCCGTCCGCGTCGACAGAGCGGATCATGCGCGAGCAGTCGGCGACGGAGCACTTTTCCCCCAGCTGCCGCAGCACGCGATGGAGCTCCCGCGCCGAGATGAGCCCGTTGCAGTCCGCATCGTACATCCGGAAAGCCTCCCGCAGCTCCGCCTCCGTCGCGGCCTCCTGCTCCTTGCCATGTACCCCGCCGGCGCCCTGCTGGTGGGGGCCGCAGTGGAAGGCGGCGAACTCGATGAGGTCGACGAAGCCGTCGCGGTCGCCGTCCATCTCGTCCATCATGCGCCGCACCTCCCCGGGACCCGGCGGCTCGCCCAGCGCCCTCAGCACGGACGCCAGCTCCTCCGCCGAGATCTTGCCGTCGCCGTTCGCGTCGTACCGCCGGAACACCTGCTCCACCTCCGCCATCGGCAACCCCGGCCCGCCGCCGTCCGACGAAGCCTTCGTTGAGCCCCCGCCGGCGCTGCGCCCGCTCGCCATGTCACTGCTCGCGAGCTCGCTCGCTTCTCCTCTCCCTCACTTCCTTCCTCGAGTCCGAGCGGCGAGCCCTCTGCTTTTTTATCCATGTAACGTGCGAGAGGTCACGTAGCGGCAAAGCTACGCGCACGTAGATTCCTGCACTCGACCGTCAGGCAATCTAACTGACTAGTGGGCGCAACCGTGATCCACGGTAACTGGGACCTGCATGTCAGTGGGATTACCAACAGCTCGAGTAGGAGAAAGAGGAGGTGCGCGTAAGGACTGCGAAGACAAAACTTTTCAGACCCTTCATTTTTTTAAAATATGTACGATACGGACAAATTTACAAAATTAGCGAGCAACCACAGATAATACGTTATCTACCATACTTCCATTTAGAGGTGAGCACTCGGGTCGAGCTCTTTTGGACTGGTTCAAGGCACGATGCCATGGTCTGACACGAAGCCCGACCCGGCATGAAGTGGGCCGTGCCGGGCCGGCACGACATTGTAGCACGGGCCGTGCCGGGCTCGAGAATCGGACACGATGGACGGCACGACCCGGCACGACACTGTAGAATGGGTCGTACCGGGTCCGATGACTTAGGGTATGAGGAAGAAGCCTAGCATGAAGGTCACTGACTCACAGAGCATGACCGCTATGGATGCACCTAATAACATGAACGTCACCCCTATCATCGACACCTGAGAGAGATGGACAAAACAGGAGAGAGAGCTGAGAGAGATTGAGAGACGGTGCAAGAAGTTGCTCTCTCTCGCTCGTCCCTCTTAATCTCTCAGCTCTCTCTCTCACCAGTCTCTCTCAATCTCTATCGTCTGTCTCATTCACTCTCTTTCTCGCCCATTGCCCCCTCTCTCGCCCGTGTTTAGCATATTCCTCTCGCTCTATGTAACCGTTTAAAAATAAATAAATTTTAGTTCTTTTTCTTATAATATTTGCATTCACTGTCTCAATTCTATGCGACTTCGACTCCTTTCCTCTCATTGAATAGTGCAAATGGGTCAGGCTTGGGCCAGCACGGCACGAAGCGCAAATGGGCCGTGCCTGAGCTCCCCGAAGACGAGCCGGGTCGGCACGGTACGGCGAACACGACGGACCGTTACGGCCCGGCACGATTCAGGCACGAAGCACGATAGACCCGTGCAGAGCCGGGTCGGCCCGGCACGACGCCCACCTCTACTTCCATCCCCTACAAGTGCTCAACCTGGTAGCATACTCTCACTAGCCTGTTGAGCTCCTCTCGCACGGTAGCACATTGAATGGTCTACCAAGCTACTATTACTTGCTATCATCGCGTCGCTTTATTAATCATTTAATTAACTAATCATTTACTTAATTGATCACTTAATTAATTAATCGTTTACTTAATTAATCCCTTGCCTAATTGATCAGTGTGCTAGCCTGCGAGGCATGGTTACCCAGCGTGTACAGGTCGAGCTCACAGAGCTTGGAAGCTCGTCTGTTTTAACTCCGATCGATGAGGTGTAATAGTCTCTTTCTTAGATGGAATAGACCTAGTCCTGTAAATTCGTTAGCATGTCAAAAAAAAATATAGAGAGGTGTTTCAATGCTTTTCTTTTTTACAGTTGCACAAATATTAAAACATGAATGAATAGTAGATGGAGATTACTTACCCTTTCGTTTGCTTCAAAATTTATGTAACTTGTATTAGAAAAGAAAGTATCGAAGTATTGCTCGAAAAAGTACGTGAGGAAAAAAAAGCGTACGCATCCAGGACTACAACTGCAACACCTCCTGAAGGAATCGTCTGGAAGAAGGAAGAGGGGAAGTGAACAAAAAGGCAGCCCATACCAAATGTCAGAGAGGGACCTCAATTTTGATCCTGTCGGGGTCGTGTTAGTGGCCGTTGTTGCCCACGAGGGCAAGAGAGTGAGAACCGTTCACTTGTTTGATTTTTTTTTTCAAAAATAGTTCTATATTAATAAAATTATAAAAATGTTCCACTTGGACCACTTCCTTATCACGGAAGGACTACGGCAACACTTAACCCTTTCGTGCTATAGTACCACAGAAAGCCGTGATGTTGCGCTATTCTGTAGTACTGTAGCGTGGAGGAAGCTATTCTTGCAAAAAAAAATCGAGACAGAGTTAATTTCTGCAAAAAAAATAGAGGGGGTTAAATAAGTGAACAATTCAGAGAGTGATGGATCTATTCACGCGGTCTCGCATCGCGTGGAGATCTGGCTACGCGGGATTGACCAGCCAACGGCCGGGTGATCCCACTTAGCTCTCGACACTAGTGTTTCTTACTGGTTTTCCATCCTCTGCAAACGAACGAAAGTAGAGTTGTGCATGGTTTTACCGAACAAAAAAAACATGCCAAAAAACCGAACTGGTCAACTCGATTTGACCGTTATACAATATTCGGTGTTGTTTGTCAAAATTTAAATTTTTGGGATACAGTTTTTCAGTAAAAACTGTGAGTAAATCGAAATAAACCGAATACCGATATAAAAAATACATGTATAATTTGATAAATTAATGATTAAAAATGTATGATTTCACATGGAAATAATACCGCTAGATTTGTCAAAGTAATGGTCAAATGTATGCAATAATTTATACTAACGTATAATTAGATAGAATAATGGTCAAAGATATGTATTAGAAACCGTATCGATATCCAAAACGATAAGTAAAAAAGAACGATTCACGCTAGTTTAGTAAATATGTACCGATACCGAACCGAAATATTATGATATTTATTAATATCGGAAACAAAGTTCTGTTTATAATATTTGGTATCATATTTTATTTATTGTATTTATCAATTATACCGTAGGCATAGCTCTAGACGAAAGCGCCTTCAGTACCTCCAGACGTGGGAACAAATGAGATACGGGTAGATACGGTGGTGACATGAGAAAATTCCATCAAAATATCTCGTGAGAAATTTCTAATGCCTCCTTGTTTCCTCCATACATGTGTGGATTGGGTTTAGAGGTGGATATCATGCCATGCTTTTTTGGACCGGTACGTGACACGGTGGGTGATGAGGATATCACTTTGTTGGATACACACAACACTCCACCACAAGATGCTCAGTAAGGACCTATAACAAGAGCACGTGCACGATAGTTGAATTATCAGGTGAGCTCGTTTATAAGAGTTCATAATTTTCTTATTGAGGATGGATTGCTACCTAAGTCGTACGATGTTATTATACTTAGCAACCACAGTGAAAGAAGAAATACTACAAATTATTTTTTTAATAATAAGTTTTTAATATAAAATTACAAAAATAATATGCCGAATTAAATAATTACAAATATGCACCCCTGTCGCTATTTGAATTGACGATAGGTCTCTGTTGCTATTTGAAATAACGACAGAGAGCTGCTACCGTTGGCGATAGCTCCTATAGCTGTCTATAACCATTGGCAACAGAGTTTTTGTCACCATTTGAATTGGCGACAGAGAGGAGTGAATATTTGTAATTTTTAATTCAGCATATTATTTATGTAATTTTTCATTAAAAAATATTATTTCAAAAAAATTCGCAATACTAGTACCACAACAAGTTCAGGCCGATCCTGCTTCAATTCCGGTCCAATTAGGAATCAGTCTAACAGCCCTGATTTAAAATGATCATAACTTTCACACGCGGAGTTCGTTGTAGGTGTGCAAGTACTTAATTGAAAGATTACAATGAGACCTTTCCAATGGATCTGACCTCACCTTCAAATTCATTGTCTACATGTCACTTCACAATCGTCAAAGAGATGTGATGCACCACTTTTGTCAGTTGGGCTTCGGCCCATGTAATAGGAAGACCCATGTGGGACACCCATGAGGAGTTTGTGTTCGTGTACACCTCCTGGCCGCACCCCCTTTAGATGCTTATTTCAGTTAGCTGATCTCCCTCGTGAGACTCGAGTTTTGTTTATTCGTAGTTTTTCTTTGTGAAACTATTTGGTATTCTCTTATTTGGCTAGATCAACAATAATAATGTACTTCGGAATCCCTCATCAATCCTTTAGTTATATTTGCAATTTCAGATTGCTCTTTAGTTTGTTCTTACTTTTTCTTCGATTGCTTGTAGGAATCGATCTTCGTAATCAGGTCGATCGAGCTTCTAACTAGGTCGATAACAATCTCGAAGTTAGTTCAGCGATATCTTGGTGTGTCAGTCATGTACAGTTGGTAGCTGGATAGCGACAGTTGTCTCCACAAATCAAAGTTACCCTCTCATCGAAAGATCAGGACCAACAACCCACATTAGTGGGCATACCCTAGCCCAAGGCCTGGCCTTGCCCACGCTCGAATGGGCCGTGTTGATCCTACCAACCGAGAATGGGCCTTTTGGAACTCTGAGGACCTTATTTTGCTATGTTTCAATTTTCATCAATTTTTGATGAGTAGATCAAAAGTTATTAAGGTTTCTTCCCGATTAAGTTTTTGAAACATCTTTTTTTTGCAGCATGAATGTTGAGCTAGATAGTTCTCTCATTTGGGGTTTATTTTGAAATCACGACCCTAAGGACCTTATCTTGCTATGATTCAAGTTTCATTAATTTTGGATGAGTAGATCTAAAGTTATTTACATTTCTTAAAAGCTAAGTTTGATATTTCTACTCATCTGATTTGCTGAAATTCTTACTCTATCCATTCTGCTTTTAGTGTTCTTGAACCTAGTGTTTACTCCATAGCACTAGTGTTCCTAAAGTGATTTTTTAGAGGAAAATTTTATTTGGCTCCTATTCACCCCTTCTAGTCATCATCTTCAGTCATTCAATATCATAATCTTAAACAAGCCAGAAACATGAAGATTTTACTTTGTGTGAGGACCCTAAAATTCAAACCAACTAATGAAATTATTAACCAGCTAATCATACATATAATGAACACTTAATCTGAATAAACATGATTATGTATGAATGAACTAGAAAGACCAGCATGCCCTCAAGATATCAATTAGGAACTAGGGGTAAAATGGTAATTGTGAGCATAGTAAAAAGATAAGGTCATGCAGCAGTAGATACAATCCCCTTTGCTCTTCACTGCAACCGAGGCCAGTGCCATACTTCCCCCACTGCTCACTTTCCCAGCGGAAAGTAGGAGCACAGCCAGGCAAGGAATATATTCATCTCCCCTTGCACATTAACCGAAGCATAGCAAGCAATAGCCAGTTCATCCCCTTGCTCCTCCAACTGAATCACAACCAAGCATAGCCAGCATTCAAACCAAAGCCAACTAAGAGAGAGAGAGAACTGAAGCAAGCGGAAGCCAGGAGCGAGGAGGAGAAGGCCAGAAGAAGCATAGCTGAACCGAGCCAAGGAGGAGGAACCGACCGAGCAGAAGCCCAGGAGATTGGCTACCCTACCAGCACCTCAACACTGACACCGACATCATCAGCAACCACACTGACATGATCAACCTCTCAGCCGAAACCACATCCATTAGGTGCACAAAATAAAAATTCTAGCAAAAGTAGTATGCAAAATGGATAGATTGGGTATGGTAGCAAATAGATAAGGTAGAATAGAGAATAGATTGGAAAAAAAAATGCGTGGTCTAGGTAGAGAAAGAACCCTAGGGGCCCACGAGGAGCGTCCTGGCCACAAGCACACCTTCACCAAATCACGGTTGTAGCCAATGTCGTCATCGCCACTTCCCAACCTAGGGCTCATCCCCTCTTTAGCATCATCGACCGTTCTTACCTCAAGAGCTAGCAGCAAGTAAGCAAACCCAAACTGAAATGGTAAAAACCGTAGAGAAGCCGTAGATCCAACCAGTGCTGAGCTAAATTGCCCATGGTGGCCACTGGCTGATTTGAGATAAGGTCAAGCCTGGGGCGACGCCGAGCCAAGCTTGTCGCCCAAGGAGAGAGAGCCAATAGGAGTAGCGTGGGAGGGAGGAGAGAAAGTAGGAGAAGGATCCGAGAGAAATGGAGAGAACCGAGAGTAGCCATAGTCGACCGGGAGAGAGCAGGGATGGAGAGAGAAGCCAACAGGGAGAGAGTCGGCTGAGCAAAGAGAGGAAGAGAGCAGAGGAAAGAAAGAGAGGGGAAGAAAAGAAGAAAAAGAGAGAAGAGAAAAAGAAAAGAAAAGGAAAGAAGAGAAAAGAAAAGAAAGAGGAAAAAACTAGAAAAATTGGGTAGGTTGTCGCAATCTATGGCTAGTTTAAGTAATTAACTAGTGGTATGCCTAAAATAAAAAAGATGGTAAATAGCGGTATTAAGTAAATGAGCAGTTAAATATAACCTTGAAAATGCATGAACAACTAAAAATGGAAACCAACGCCCTTCATACAAATGAAATTGCAATTATTAGAATGGTTGGACACCATAACTCTTGTTCAATTAAATTACCATACATTAATATGCTATGATTTCAGGACACGAGTTGAATCCACTAGATCACCTGACCCAATATTCGAGCGAGGCCGTACCTTCAGATATTATACCAGACAAGCTTTCCTGTGATCATGTTTTATTAAATGTTTTCAACTGTTTTTTTGTACTTATCTATATCATCACTATATGGGAATGGTTATTTTACAAATGAAAGCATTAAATCGGATTCGGTTGGGAAGAATGGGTTGAAAATGGATTGATGGGTTGAAACATAGATTGATGGATTGATAATAGGATTTGGTAGTAGATTGGTTCATTTAGTTAATAGGATGGTAGGCGTGTGTTTAATGTGGTTGGTAGAGGATGCCAATGAGATGGATTATGGCCAGTGGAGTCCTTTACATAGGCTATAATATAAGGTCAAAACAAACTAACACTTGGGCAATGAGCCATAAATCAGTATCAACCATGGTGTGTGAAATCAGCCAAAAAAAATTATCCTATGAAGGAATTAGAATCTCCACATTGGGTAAGAAATCTAGGGCGCTTCTGTGGGATATGCTGGTAGGCCCGGAGGGTAGGACCAAATTGTGGCAGTATATTTGAAGCCATGGGATGAGTACCACCGATTTCGAGAAGGAGTACAACTGTATCTGCGAGTTGTGGGGCAGCCTGGGATAGGTATTCCCAACTCGAGTGCAAGGTTGGAGATCTAATACTGGATTAGTAATAAATGTTCTGGGGCATCACAGGATGGTGTCACTTTGAGTAAAGTGGAACTAACCTGCGTAGGGTAAATCTTAAATTCAAACTAGTCTCTTGGATTTGAGAATACGGAAGCTAACTCTGTCTCATATATATTGTTGGTAGTGGTTTTCCAAAATATAAAATAAACAACCCTTAAAAACAACTAAAACTTAATTTATGTAAAAATGGATTTTGAGAGAAGGTGATCATTAGATGGATTTAGGTTGGACTGAGGGAAAAGTCATATATTGCATTTTTCTATTAATGCTTGCCGAGTACTCCTGTACTCACTCTTGCTTAAATCCTTCTTTACTTAGAAGGTGAGTCCTATGGACACTCCTCCGAGGCCTGGGGTGAGGATTATTCGTAGGACCAGGACTTATAGGAGGCTGATTACTACTTCTACTATCAGGAGGAGTAGGGGGTTTAGTAGACCATATCCCTGCTATGGCAGGCCATTAGGGTAATAAGTGGTAATAATGTATTTTGCTGTATTTGGAACCCATGTAAGATTAAGGTAATGAACATGTAGCCCTGCGTGGCTCAATGGAATGTAATAAAGAGTTCCATTTCTGGTCTCTAATTATTATTCTATTGCAATACTCTGAATACGATATAGTAACTGATAAAGTATCGGTTTTATGATATTTTGTTAGCTACTATGCCGAGATTCGCGTAATTAACTCAGATGTAATGGTAGTGTAACTGTCATTACCTAAGTCTAATTATGCAGGTCACAATAGGTGGTATCAGAGCAATGGTTACGAGATCTACGCAATAAATAACTACAGATTGGTAGGGAGCCTAGGTAAAAAGAGACCTCTGCAGCTATATGACACTAACTATATTGTAATTCTCACCTTGTCATTTACCAAGTGCTAATTTAATCTTAAGTATTTTGCTAATTTAACTACCCATACTAACTAGAAACCTTTTTGCAGGATGTCCTGCTCTAGGATCCCTACATCCCATGTCCAGGGTCAGCACATGGTGCTGCTTGGGCAGATTGTCCAGGAGCTAGGAGGAGGATGGGTAGAGTACTTTCAAGAGACATATGAGGATTTAGCTACACCCAAGGTCGGGGTCATAGTCTCAGGATTAGTTGTCTAGCCTAGCTATTATGAGGAGTTTACAGCCCCCTAGCATCACGTAGAGTACTTCTTACCTCTTCAGGATGCTGCTAGGAAGGCAGTGATTGCACTCAGGGCCCATTTTGTGAGGCACTTGAGTAACACTTCATTTATTCAGTGCCCTTTGTTTACTCACGGAGTTCCTTGCCCTCCACCACCTCCTTCACCCCATCTACATAGTTCTGGTGAGACCTCAGGACCTTCAGCCTGGCGAGTCACCAGTAACTATATGATGGCAACTGATGCCATGTATTGCGAGGGGATGAATGAGGCTGAAAGATCAAAATGGCGATCAGAGGGGGGGTGAATGATCCCAAATAAAAGTTTCCCCACTCAAAGTACTCTAAACAATCTCGCAAACAAGAATCTGAAACACCCAAAGATTTTCCTTCAAACTGGTGTTTCTCAGATTCGCGCAACCTCCAAAACCCGAACAATTTGACAACTATGTGTACCCCTAGCTTGTATGGATGAGAGCCATGAATCATGTGAGGGATTTTTAATCATAATCCTGGTTGTCAAGTGTTCAAACAAAGAGGAATCAACTCAAAGACTACTTTTCTAAAAGAGATAAAGCAAAAACACCAAAGTCTCTTTCTAGAAAAGTAAAAGCAGATTTTCCAGAAATTGTCCTCAAATGGAGCAGGTGGTTGGTGAGTTTCTGTTGCTCTAAAATTTGTGGGAAGTTTTCTCCGAAAGAGCAGTTGAGTCATGAAACACTCCACCAAAAATCACCTCAAAAAGCTTTGTAAAATAAACATGAAAAATCAAGCAATACAGATAGTCAGGAACTTCGACCAGAAAGTTTGAGGCTCGGTTTTCACTTCATAGCGCTCAAACGGTGCAACCAGTGGACTCAAGAATTTTTCCAGAGATGGATATATGAGTCTTGCACCTTTTCCAACAAGAATCACTTAAAAATGATTTTTCTAGATTTTTTATAAAAATCAAAGACTGACTGTTGCGCGAAGAACAAGTTCTGGACAGATTTGCAATTTGATTAAAAACTTGATCTCTAGTTTATCCTAGGGTGCAAGAAAGATGTAAAACCATATGAACACCCTCAAGACATCTTAGAAGAACAGCATTTAGAAGGAGGGGAGGCAAATCCAAATTGCGATAAAGTAAATTGCGAGAAAGTAAATGCGGGAAAGTAAATGCTGAATTTAAATTGCGTAATTTAAATGCGTAATGTAAATGCGTAAAAGAAATGAAAAAAGAATATAAATGAATAACATTTCATTTCTGGAAGGAGAGGTTACAAAGCCTCACATTTCATGTGGGCAAAGCTCAAAGGAGCATCAAAAACCTCAAAACCTTCAAGGGGGAAGGCTACCCCTCCACCCCTATTTATACAACTCTTGGGCCACCTACCACCCTTGGATGAGCCTCTAAACCCTAGAGCATCCATCAAGGGCTAGGATTTACCCACTCAACCAGCCATGCAAGGGTTCACCCAAAACCCACAACACATAATGGGTTTTCTTGCACGGTTCTCAAAGCACACTAACTAGACCCGCTATCCTATCAACTAGACCGCAATCCGACGGTCCTCATCGATCCGAGCAGCATCTAGCTAGCATCACATCTATTCCTTGTCTTCATGGTTTGCACGGACTCCGTCTCCGATCATCTTCCGGCGATCCTTGACCGTCTGGACCTCCGACGCTCCTCGCCTAGTCCCGGCCATCCTTCGCCTCACCATGACCTAGCACCGTCGTCCTGCAACCATAAAAAACAAGGAAAGTCCTCACATAGAAATGCCCACAAAGATGTGCAACAAATCCATCAAAGTCCACTCATTAAAATTCATTTTTACTCATTCTGGCCGGTAGCACCAGGAAAACAGAGAAGACTTCAAATTGCTTCCGACTGAAAATCCATTTCAAATCAAACTCAAACAAGAGCAACCCAAGCTCAAATTTAATCAAATACTCATAAAAAATCTGGATAGACCTCCACATGGTCCTTCAATCCCCCCCTTGATGAGTATATTGACAAACACAACAAAAGGCATATGTTTTGAGTTTGAAGAGGATGAAAAAGAAAGCAATTTTTTTAGTTGCAAAGTCAAACTTGGTCCAAAGATAAAAATTGGAACCATGACCAAGTTGACGAAGAGGAATTTAGATTTTAGAGTTAAATTTAAGAAAGAGCAAGTTTTCAACAAAAACTCTAAAATCCAACTAAACATGTCAAATGTGATTATGAGATTATGATACAAAAGAAGTAGTAGCATAGTTTTACAAAAATCATAATAACCAAATCAACATTCACATTTTTATCTTTTTGGTGATGCCTTTTCTACGTTTTCTCCCTCTTTTGGCAATATAGGCATCAATTTGTTATGTATGCATGAAATGCAATCGAAAGAGCTTTGAAGATTATCCAATTGATCAAAATGGAAAGATATTACACCAAGCTTGTCAATTTCAGAATATGACTAAACTAAGACATGTCCAAGACCAATACATTTTATGAAAAAGCTTAGTTTTACAATATTTCATTTTAGCATGATTTGACAAGTGCAAAACTTAGCAAAGTTTCAAAGGTAGAAGCAAAACTACTCAAGGATCAAATGGAAAACCTAGAGTTCAACCTACTCAACACTTTGGGGAATTTTGAAGTGCATATAAGGTCCTTCAAGCTCATTTTTCAATTTATACAAATTTTTTTATAACTTTTAAAAAAAACATAGCGGGGTGCAAATGTTTGACATTATTTGCATTCTTTACCCACTTATGTGTTTGATATTTGCATTTTTTTTTAAATTAACTCAAGCCATTTTCGATCATCTCAAGAATAACTCTTAAGAGAATGATCTTGGTCATACACAATATATTACAAGCTCATCCCAAGTGCAATGGGAAGCAATCTCATGAATATAAAGTGTTGAGATCAATTTTGCACAAAAGAGTCAATTTTTTTTAATTTTCAATTTAGCACATATGAGCAATTCTAAAGGATTCCAATATGAATCAAACAAATTTCACCTAAGTTGCTATAGGGACTCTAGAGAAATCCAAAATTTCACAATTCATAGTAAAAACCCCTAGAGAAGAAACTTAGTAAGTAAAAGCAACATGTTTCGTCAAGTTTTCATTTAAATCTTTCAAATTTTTAAGATTTTAATAAGCTTAGCATGATAAATGGACTTGGACATATCTAAGCTAGTGATTTTCTTCAAAAGATATAGCATGATGTATTTCATGAAGATTGAGTCAATTACATAATAGACAAAGCTCATAAAACAAAAAATGCAGTCTAAATGCAATGCATGAACAGATTCCAAACTCTCCCTCAACAAATGAATCAATTTTAAGCTCAAATCTGGTTAAAGTTGAGTTATTATCAAGATTAGGCATAAGGACAACCCAAATAAACTCAGTAACAACCAGAAAAACAGAATGAGGAGAAGAAGTCGAGAAACTGCAAAACTGGATGGCTATTAAGCATAGATAAGATAGAAGAGACTCACTACGGCTCAGACTCGCTCTTATCTTCCCGAAGTCGACATAGGAAGTCGACTCTAGATCCCAACTAAGGAGTGCACAGACCCTATCTACCCAGGAGGCCCAATACCTGCTAGACTTATAAGACTGTGAGGAAACTCAACCTAGAGAGAAGAGAGAACAGCTAATCACGCATGATAGCAACCTAAAGCATAAGATAAGAGGTCCATGCAAAGGATGCCAGAAGTCTAAGTGAGTGAACTCAACTCAAGAAAGAAATAAACCCAAAGTCACCCAGAAGAAAAACACAAAGAGAAAAGAAAAGCTGGAAGGGAACAATATTTTACATAATATACAAACCAGCTCCCCCTCACGAAAAGCCGTAAGGGCTCACAACTCCAAGCTCACTCCTCAAGGTAACAAATCTGGAGCTATACAAAGGCTTGGTGAAGATATCGGCTAACTGGAGCTCACTCTCTACAAACTGAAGCGCAATATCTCCCTTCTCCACATGGTCTCTAAGGAAGTGATATCTAATATCAATGTGCTTGGTCCGGGAATGTTGCACTGGGTTTTTAGCAATGCAAATAGCAGAAGTGTTGTCACAGAAAAGTGGCACACTCTCTATCTCTAACCCATAGTCCCGCAAGGTCGATCTCATCCAGAGCACCTGGCTACAGCAACTAGCTACAGCAACATACTCGACCTCAGCGGTGGACTGTGCAACTCCGAACTGCTTCCTAGATGACCAAGAAACAAGAGAAGTGCCAATGAATTGGCAAGTACCAGAAGTGCTCAAGCCACCGCGGCTGGCGGGAGAGGCTTGATCTAGTGATTTGGCATCCCCCCTCCCCCGCAAAGTGGCGCCCACTCTCGTATGGCAGGCTCTAGACAGGTCCAAGGTAGTAACTGACTCACTAAGTACTAGAAACTAGTAAGTGCCATGAAAATAGCAAGGAAACAACAACTAGTAACTGCCATGACTCAATGAAGAAACCGGCCATTAAGGCCACAATGTGAACAACTAGTAACTGACCCACTAAGTACTAGAAACTGCTCTAAGTAAAAACAAACTAGTAACTGACCCACTAAGTACTAGAAACTGCCCTAAGTAAAAACAGCAAACAAATGAATGATGCCTTGATTATGTAACAATGCTCACCTAGTCGGCATCATCATTCTTCCCCACGACAGTAACCTCATTCTCCGTCGTCGACGAGCAAGGAAGCGGCACCCGCTCTCCTTCTATTGCAGGCTCCGAATGGATCAAGGGCTACGTGGTGATAGAGAGGAGGCTGCGAGGCAGGCAAGCCACGACGGCTGGCGAGAGAGGCTTTATCTAGTGATCTAGCATCCCCCTCCCCCAAAAAGTGGCGCCCGCTCTCGTATGGCAGGCTCCAGACAGGTCCAAGGTAGCGCAGCGATGGGGAGGAGGAGGTGGCATGGTGGGGGATACCGGATTGGGCTATCTTCCTCGTGTCCGTCGATGGCGTCACCGGATCTGACATCCCCCTCCTAGCCAAATCTGGCTTCTTCCTCGCCTCCAGTGGTTCCTTGCCCGTCACCATCGCTGTTGAAATCATATGATGGATCGAGGGCAGTTGCTGCCTTGCTGTACTTGATCGTGGGAGAAGTGGGCATGCATTTGGCATGGCCCACCCATCCGTGCATTTCTTTCGAACAGGGTTGGGGATGATCGTCCCATCCGTCGTTTATTAGTTAAGATAGTGAAGAAGAAAAAATTGGCATTTGGATCTATACTTTTGAATGCTTCTTTCATGCAAATGATGATATGATTAGCAATGATAATCAAACAACTGATGGAGCTTATGATCCGGTTTGTATATGATACATACTGATTGATGCATGCATGGACAACCGAGAGGCAGATTGTTAAGATCATTCGGCATGTAAAGCTAATTAAGCTTGAAAAAAATTTGTAAAGAAGCATGTGCAGCAGAACTACTGGTAAAGGTACAAGGGCACCAGGACTTACGTTTATTAGGGTACATAATAAAGTAGCCGGTGGTTTCTATTGTGCCGTCCATAAACCTATGCCATTGTGACACTTCTATACCCGGTGCAGCAGCAGCATATTTGGATCTTTTGCAACATTCAAAGAGATTTTGTTCACAAATGGAAAAGGTAAAAGAACTGAGCTGATGAAAAACGAATGATCACATTATCGCTGCAACTCGCGATTGATTCAACGAAATTGTTACATTTAGACTCTACCAGCACTCATAATCGATTTATTGTTGTTACATTCATGTTCACTCACTGGCTAATACAACAACACATCAGATGTACATACATTTTGCTCCCCTCATCATCTAACTTGTATAAACATTCTTTTACACAACAAAGGCTTCGAAAATTTTCTGGGCCACTTCATCTACCTATGGGAGCTTATAATAAACTAATGATGTGCATGTTGTAAGTTACAACAAGGCAATAAAATGAATGAAGATTTACGTTAACAACAAACATGTGAGGTCAACAGATTGAGGAACCCAGATTCCTTTATCCGATGATCCCCAGAGATAAATGGGCATGTCCTAATGCTATTCACGAGTATGAGTCGCAGCATTACAGAGCAGCTTTTCTAGCGGGATCATGAACGGATCATGAACGCTGATGATGGTCTTTAATTGAACTTACGAGGGGAAGAAGTCAAACGCCATGCTTTGCCATTCTGACAACATTATGGACTAACGAGACCTTTGATGTCATGAGAGAATGCAAACTTGGGTGGTAACACCATGAGGGGATCATATCCTGTGTTCTTCATATAGGCCATGGCGAAGGCATACCCAAGTGCACGGCCAACGGGTATGGCCACAGCATTTCCAATATGGCGATACCTGCAGCAAGGCTCAACACATGTTAACATTTATGCTACAGGCCGCACAACAGTCAATAGCCAACAGTTTAAATATGCCAACTTATAGAGAATTTTTAAAAAGAATCAAAAAGAAAAAAAGGAAAAAAGAAAAACAAGTACCGGTCTTTGACTGTTCCACGAAACCTGTAGTTATCAGGAAAACCTTGCAACCGAGCACATTCACGGATAGTAAGCAGTCTGTCTTGTGCAGGATGTATCAAGGCCTGGAACATACTAAGTCTGTTGGGAGATATTTTAAAATCACAATCAAAGTGAAGGAAGAAGTTAGAATCATAGCTAACCTGCATACGAGCATTTGGACATGTCAGCACAGTTCCCACTACCTCATCCCACCAGAGTCGACCGAAAGGTCTACAACATATTATACAAGAAACCGCGAAAGCAGAAATAAGAAAACATATCTATAAAGGAAAAGTGAAGAACTGAAATAAATTGAAACTAACCTTAAGGATTTACCATTCTCATAAGATAGTACACAATCAAGCACCTGACACGAAAATAAGAAATCACAATCTGGCAAGCTAATAAAAAAATTGCACATACAAAGAAAGTATGGTGTATCAAGACTTCTCAAGTATCTTACCAGAGGATGACCAGATGGTAAAAGTATTCTTTCCTTTGTTGGATCTAATCTAGCTACATTGTCAGGACCAACTATGACTCCCGGAAGGTCTCTAAAATTAGCTCCCTGAAACAGGACTGGTCATATTGCAAGGATTGGTTTAACTACGATGAAATCTGAACATATAAGCATCTCAGCCAACCTTTTTCTTGGGAATTTGCAATACCCGTAAATAGTTATCGTTATCCAGTGCCAATGGTCGATGGTCATACAATTTTGACTTAGAATCTTTTGCAGCATGAGATTTGGGACCAAGCGCTTCTGTACAAGGATGAAACAGAATTTTATGTGAGTTTCTTGCATAAGTATTATGAAGAAACATCAACTGAGTTGGTTAACAAAAGGTGTAATAGGTAACTTTTTAATAAAAATAATTGGAAAACAATAGGTAAGCTTATATGTATCCCCTTTTATTGTTAGCTTATTGCAACCCACACCTGCTATTTTCAACATTTCTTCAATTCAATCTTATATTATTTTTGTCCAAAATTTTCCCACCATTGCTATTGAACAAATTGTCATATAAATAATTGGGGAAAATACAAACACCCCTAAATTAGTTTTTTTTAAAGACAAGTTAATCTTCATTATTAGTGCCCCTAAAAACTGGACATTTTACTGCTCAATTGTGCATGGAAAACAAATACTCCTTGATATGAAAATCTACAATAAAACGATAAAGCATAGAAGAACATTAAAGTTTATTCTATAGGAATGCATGTAATCAACCCACCAGCATTAAATGTCCGAATGTATCTTTGAAATTCTGTTTGAGGTCCCTTTACATATAGCATTTCATCACGACTTTCCCCATTTGCCACCTAACAAAGGTGTACAATAGCTTATGAATCACAAGGTCGTTAAAATTAGGGGTTTGAGAACTCTAAGATTGTCAGTTACTTCTGGAAGATCAGAAAGAATGTCTTCAAGGACAATTGGTTTCGCTAGTTGCATTGGTGTGCCGTCAGACCACCCAACCAAATTATGCTACAAGGTCAAAAAATTATCATTATTACACTAGGAGGTCAAAGAATAAACAAAGACAGCATAGCAGGCATCAACAGATGGATAAGCAAAACAAGCAGATTAAAACAAACAGAATGAATGTAAGCTTACAATGCAAGAGGAAGCTTGTTCCGACTTCTGACCAGATAATAATGTGAAATAGAAAGATGAAAAATATATGTCTAAAGTTGGAATACGCGCATTCATTATCAGATCTAGCAAATTAAACCAAATCATATTTACCTCAAAAGCCAATGGGCAGCCATTCTTCACAATAGCCTCATGAGTAGGCAGAGGAAATGGGGGTAATTTCTACAGAGTAAAAATATGATAATAAGGCAACAAGAAAGTATTGTCCAATACAAGGAAAATAATTTTGCCAGTAGGGCTCTCCACTAGTGTCCCAATTAAAAAAATACAAGGAAAATGATTACTTGCCTCCTCAGGATGACAGCCCACTAAAAATACACGCATCCGAAATTGTGGAAGGCCATAACATCCATCAGCCATGATCCCTAGTTTCGCTTGATAATGTATAGCAACTAGGCAACTTAAAGCATATCTTGCAAGTGTTGCATCAGCAAACTTCAATATATCAAGGACATTTTCCATATAGACGTATTTGGGCTTCAAAAATTGCACGATGTCCATAAAGACAATAATCTGCTTGTTTTTCTCACATTTAAATGGTGTCTCAAATTTTCTATTGCGGTTGTAGCCACTAATGCCTTGGCATGGCGGGCCTCCACATATGACATCAACATCACCCTGAACACATACATAAACAAGATATGAAAAGAAATATTGACCAATAGGACGATAGCAAGCACGTGTAGTATTAACTACATGGTATTGATATGAAAAGGGATTTCTCAAAGATTGAATTGATTCACTAAATGGGGCCATGGTTAACATGGCGCCCCGGCAAGGTGAGTCGCCTCCAGGGCGCCTAGACGCCTAGGCGATAGTTAGACGACCAAACAAAATACAACAACAAATATAGTAATATACTAATATACTAAACTACTAAATACTTAATACAGCATCAAACCGAACATTGCTTTAGGAATCAACTCAACCAAACTCCCTCTTGCATAGCAACAGAGAATGCATACCTTGATATTGCTAGTTCAGTAAACAATATACTTGAGTTGTTTACAACCACACAAAGGATCTCAAACTTGTATACACAAAAGATATACATCCATTCACAAAAGATCCCACTTGCTCTGGTGCAAGTTCCCAAGCCTCTAGTCAGCTGTAGTAGGCTGACCAGCCGGCCATTATTTTTTTTTAAAAAAAAGAATGAGCGAAGGGAAAAGGATAAACAATGAATCAACACTCCATCTCCCACCGGACATAGATATAGAGACATCTGTCACATGGATGGTATGCATGTGGGAATGTGTAATATTTTTGTTGGAAAAGCTGCACACAGTAGCTAACTTTTCACTAGAGATGGCCAAATGGGCCGTGCCTAATGGGCCGGCCCGAGGCACGGCCCAGGCACGGCCCGGCCCGATTGTAAACGGGCCGTGCCGTGCTTGGGCTGGCACCCTGGCACGGCCCGTTTACAATCGGGTCAGCACGGCACGGCCCAGGCACGGTACGGCCCGGCACGGTTACGGCACAACACGGCCCGTTTAGTTTGAAAAATATCTGTTTTATAGCCGTTGGAGTATTAAAAAAAATCCGAAAAAATCTACATACTTTGAGTTTTTCTAATTATTCTAAATTTTTCCTATTTTTTCTTATTGTTCTGCATTTTTTCATACCTTTCCTATTTTTCTATTTTTTCTGATTTTTTCAAATTTTCTGGCGCTAAACGGGCTACCGGGCCGACCTGGCCCGTTTAGCCCGCGAAGGACCGAGCCGGCACGACACGGCCCGAGAGGCCAACGGGTCGTGCCTGGGCCGCCACCCCGGCACGGCCCGTTTACAAGCCGGGCCTAAACGGGCCGTGCCGTGCCGGGCGGCCCGTTTGGCCATCTCTACTTTTCACTTTGCATCCATTGACTAGTGTGGCCACCTCTATTAAATCTACGCAGAGGACAGACGGGCCCACTGTCCTCCTTCCCTTCCCTTCCCTTCTTTATTTTCTACGAACTGGAAGCGGCCATGGCTGTCTCCTCTTCTCTCATGCTTCCTCCGAGCTTAAACCTAGGCATGGTTGTCTCGTTCTCTGGGACGCAGCCAGATTTGTGCTTCGCAGGCTTAAACTTGGACACGTGAATCCCGGTAACACTGCTCTTTCCTACTTTGCTCTCCTCTCCCTCGCGCTGCTCACTTACTGATGCAACTCACGACTGGACTCTATGGCAGCGACGCCTAGTTGCCCCGAGTGACACCTGAAATGGCCAGACGGGCGACTTGCCGTCTCCAAGTGAGGCAAGCCCCCCTGGCGGTTAGTGCCTGGCGACTGAACGCTTAGGCGACGCTGTGATAAGCCTGCATAGGGCCCTGAATATTACAGGAGTTAAAATGTGTTGTAAATGCAATCTTGAATGAAAAAATATGATATATTTATTTTATTTGTTTCATGACTGCTTAAGTACGTACATTTGTTATCCATTTAATTATTTCTCCATGGATACAAGTTTTTCTTACCATACACATGCCATTCACCAAGATTTTCGGTCAGGGAAAATTACCTGTACTATCCCCATTATGATCAGCAAGGAGTTATCAATACAATTAAGAGAAAATTTTATTTTCATCACTAAGTTAAGCGCTATTCTCAATCTACCACTAGAAATTTGCACTTCTATTTTTTCGCTACTTTTCCGCTAGGTCAAGCAAGGCTGACTACTGTTAAAAGTGTAAGACCATTTTACCCTTCCCAACTCCTGTCTTCTTCCCTAACTCTTCTCTTCTTACTCATATCTGGCAGAATCAATTTGCTCAAGCCAGACCGAATGTCTAGCAGCTTCATGACCTCTCTTTATCAAAAAATAGCCTAAAACATAACGGTATTTTTATCTTTATTGAAACAATTGGCTAGCAAAGGTCAATGACCATTGACCTGACAAAAGTGGCGAAAGGGAAACACTAACAGACTAGTAGCAAAAGAGAGATGCAAAATTTCAACGGCAAAAGGGAGAACAAAGCTGTACTTAGTAGCACAAGGAAACTTCTCTCTAGAATTAACTAACCATGTGGAGTGAGCGACTGGTTAATCGTAAAACCATGTGGAGTGAGCGACTGGTTAATCGTAATGTGGTTTTTTTTGGGTTGTTTTCCGGGGGATCCATAATATCCCATTTAACTATCACAATTCCACTTTTCACATTCAACTAAGAAACCATCTAATACAGATGTTATGAATAGCACTTGTATTCAACATGAGGCCAATGGGCTAGTATATATACATGTACAAGAGGGTATAGAAGGAAAGCCTATATAAGACAATATCTATACAAGGTAAACAATCTCTATACAGGGCAACTAGCAATCTCTTATATAAGATAACAAGGATACTGTCTAACACCCCCCCTCAAATTCATGGTGGATCAACAACACGGAGTTTGGATAAAACTATGATGAGCCTCTCGTCTATTTCTTCGTGAAGAAATCTGTCAACTGAAGCTCTGAAAGCACATACTGAAGAGTCACAACTTTATCTTGTACCTGTGAGCGCATGTAGGAAGCATCAACACCGATATGCTTGGTGAGCTCATGCTTCATTGGATCTCGAGCAATGCTAATAGAACATGTACTGTCAGATAAAAGAGGAGTTGGTGTAGAAACAGAAACACCAAAATCCTCAAGTAACCACCGTAGCCAGGTAACCTCCGCTCTGCTGTCAAAAGAGCCATAGCTCGCAAACTCGGCCTTAGCACTCGTACGAGAAACTGTTATCTGCTTCTTAGTCTTCTAAGCAATGAGAGAACCACCAAGAAAAACACAGTAAGCAGAAAGAGACCGACGATCAGAGTGATCACTAGCCCAGGTCGTATCAGAGTATGCCTGAAGCTGTAAATAGCTGGAGCGTGGAAAGAAAGGACGGAGAGAGATAGTTCCACGAAGATATCGCAGAACACGAAGAATATGACTATAGTGGAGCTTTGTGAGAGCAAAAACAAATTGAATCAAGACATGAACATGATATGATATATCAGGACGAGTGACACCAAGGTAAACAGGACTGCCAACAAGATGACGATAGCAAGTAGGAGCCTCAAGAGGCTCACCATCAGTAGGTCGAAGGTGAACATTGAGCTCCATAGGAGTCTCAGCGGTGCGCTGATCAGTGAGAGAAGCACGATCAAGACGATCCTGAATATACTTTTCTTGGGAGAGAAAGAAGCCCTCAGGTGTAGAAGAGACCTCAATCCCAAGAATGTAGGGAAGAGGACTCAGATCAAACATAAGAAACTGCTCGCTAAGATGTGCCTTCACAAAGGCAATATACTGAGAGTCATCTCCAGTAATGATCATATCATCAACATAAAGAAGAAGAAGAAGAGTCCGTACAAGAGGTGAAGTGTGAACAAAGAGCGCAAGATCATAAGCACTAGCAGAAAAGCCAGCAGCAGTGACCACAGAAGAAAAACGTTCAAGCCAGGCATGAGGGGCTTGCTTGAGCCTATAAAGAGAGCGACGAAGGCGACAAACCATACCCTCAGGAACATAATACCTCGGTGGTGGCTGCATAAAGACCTCACGTAGCTCACCATTAAGAAAGGCATTCTTGACATCAAGCTGAGAGATAGACCATTAGCGAACAGAAGCTACAGCAAGAAGAGTGCGAACAGTGGTCATATGAACCACAAGAACAAAAGTCTCATCATAATCACGACCATGCTCCTGCTGAAAACCACGTGCCACAAGACGAGCCTTGTAGCGCTCAAGAGAACCATCAAAGTGAGTCTTAACCTTATAGACCCACTTGCATGTAATGGGACGGACACGTGGAGGAAGGGGCACAAGATCCCACGTGCCAGTGCGCTCAAGGGCAGCAAGCTCCTCTGCCATCGCATGCTACCATTCCTAATGAACAACAGCATCACGATAAGAAGTCGGCTCAGCAAGAACAGCACCAGCAAAGCCAAGGCGCTAAGGAGGCCGAATAGACTGACGATCGCGAAAAGCGTAGCAAGGAGGCACTAAAGAAGGCGACTCAACAGGAGAAGATGCGCAGGGAGCAGATCCGGCGAGCGGCCGGCAAGGCTCACGAACGAGGTCGACGATGAAGAGCCGACCGGCGTCTGAAGAATGAACGGCGCAAGTGCAACACCAAAAAAAGGGTAAACCTTGGCTCTGATACCATGTTATGAATAGCACTTGTATTTAATATGAGGCCAATGGGCCAGTATATATACATGTACAGAGGGTATAGAAGGAAAATCTATATAAAGCAATATCTATACAAGGCAAACAATCTCTATACAGGACAACTAGCAATCTCTTATATAAGGTAAGAAGGATATTGTTTAACAATAGACACCCTCAAGTCCTCAACTATCAAAACCAGTAAAACAACACTAGGGTTATAAGGACTTTTCCCTAATACAAGTAATCCATATAAGTGGCTACATTACGCAAACACAGGGGTTGAAGGCTAGTTACATAAAAGTAAAGAATATATGTGGATAAACTCTTTGGAAGTTTTGAATTTTGACAATAATTTTTCCCACTAACAACTGGATATAAATGCGCAGCTTGCAGCCAGTATCTATAATAATATCCCAAACTCCAAAGAGATCTGCCATAAGCCTGAGCTACCTTTGATGAGAAACAAACCATGGAATTCCCCACATGGAATGAAGGGTTGAGATCTCATTGATCATTTAACCAAACCATGGCAGCACTAAGAGAGGCATAGCCACAAAGGACAATTCTACATCGTGTCAAAATTGCTTTAGGTCTTTGTATTGTCGCTAAGTTCCAGGGCTACAGATAAACAGACTCGAACCGCTGACACCCGCCACAGGGTAAACCACCGCCTCTCAGGCCTCCCTGATGGGTTCTAGATCAGAAATTAAATTAAATTCTACATGGAATTTTCATCTACATTTAAGTTTCCTTTTTTTTTTGGGAGAGGGTCTAGAGTCTAGTATACTAATTTCATCACAGCTATGTTTGAAATTACCACATTCAAGACTGAATTAACACTTACAGGAAGTGGTAGTATCTTCTGCTTATGACCTTCAATAACAAAATCCCTAATTACTTCTTTGCAGTTCCTGCATTTAAAAAGTCAAATTGTTCATATCATGGTGAATGTAGTCTTGGTAAGATTTATTTTTGCATACCTTAACCCTTCAATCGGCTCCCACGTGTCATCATTAGGGCCATAACCCTTCCAACGAACCTGCAAACATGATAAGATAGCCCATATTTTAGCATAAAAAACAGAAATACATGATATATGAACAAAAATAAAGAAAACCATGTTATCTATGGACATATATACGCATTTATACAAAGTACATCACACAAGAAAGAGCTTGCTGAAGGGTCAGGCAAGAGAATGAACTCATTCATTTGATAAAATGAATGCACACAACAAGAAAATAATTTATACGTTTGAAAAGCATTGAGTTCAATTTATTAAATCAAATGGTAGATGGGAAAAATTATGTTTGCACTCATAGTTCTGACAAGTATTTAAGTTGCTGCTCTGGTAACTTGAAGACTGGAGGAAACAAATCTTTACAAACCTTAAAATATAAGCAGCGCTTTCTGACATTATTTGGATCACCAAAGCAAATATCAACTAGCTTCCATACTTCAAACTCTTCAGGAGGGACTGTAGAACAACCTGGAGTTTCATTACTGGATTCTGTTATACCTTTGGCACGGGCCTTTACTTTATTATGCTTCACATATGTTTTGCATAACTTTTGCCATTCTTTCAACAATTCAAGGAAATCATCAGTGCGTTCATTCCGGACCTAACAAAGCAACATGTCAGCATTTATAAATTGGCCATAAATAGCATTTCAGAATTATATTGGAAGAAAATAAAGCATGAACCATGAAAATCATAGTACCCGAGTTTTTGAATGATTCAGCCTGAAGCTTTCACATGCAACTTCATCATCATCAATAGCCCATCTCTGTAAACATTGAGGAAAACATTCAAAAAGCATGGGTTCCTACTAAGTTATAGTACATCTAAGATGTTTGCGTAAGAGAAGTACCACCACAAGATTCACACCGCCACCATGAGCCCCAAGACAAAGTCCCGTTGACATTCCACCACAACCACAGTACAGATCTAACAGAGAGAAATCCCTCTTCTCTGGTGCAGGAAACTTTTGCTTCTTATTGAAGTCCATATTTTTCATATTATCGTTCGTATTACTTACGTAACTTGACTGCAATATGTCATTTGTATCTCCTGCATTTTGTGAGACTAAGTCCTAATAGTTAAGTTCATGACCACATTAAAACAACAGAAGCTACACAAAATACAAATTACAAAACAACACATTTCAGAAATAAACTATGATCAATAGGATAAAATAAAAAAATTAAGAAGCTATTTCAAAGCTCAAACAATTGCATAATGTGGAGAGCAGCTTTTAAATCCAAGTCATGATCGATTGGCATTATGAAACATTTTTCCCATCTCTTGCATCCAGAGTTTAACCACATTAGTGCCACTGTTGTTTGAGCACTAACCAGTTTCCAAGGTAGAGAATGAACTGTAGTCCAGAGAGTACTTCATGTCATAATAATAGTGGAATGAAGGAATTGACTTAGGCTTTCCATCTACCTGTAACATAAAATAAATATCATACTTCTCACTGTAACAAGTATCAGTAAACGACAGTCATCACAAGAAAATATCTAAAATACAAGATGAAGCCCTACACAAGGAGAAACTTGCACAATTGTCACTTTGGAAACAATGCAGGCTAGTAAATTGTCATCCTTGAGGTCTGAGTAAAAGAGCCTCCTTGGGTCATGAGATTGCGCTTGCTGTTCCATGACCTGAGATCGAATAAGAGGTTGAAAGCATGGTTAGGAAGCTAACATAAACACGATTATCAGTTTTGCCTTTACAAGCTAAAAAATGGAGTTATGTATGCATTACTCCAGATCTTTGATGCTTCAGCAATTTAATGTTTATCAAGAGATGCATAATTTCTCAGTCAAACAACAAGGACAAATGAACTCACCGTGTCTTCAGCTTTGAAAAACCGTTGTGCTCTGAAGTAATGTTCACCGGCAATTGTTTCAAAAAACTCTAGTAGCCTGCCTATATAATTTGGCTTTCCTTCTGGACCCTGCAAAAATTAACGTATTAAAGTTGTACAACAACAAAGTGTTTAATAACAAGATAAATATTAGTTTGATATAACAAGACATGAAACTCATGTAAATTATATTTTGCAATCAAGCATCAAATGTAGATAAATATACATAAAGACACTGCAAAAAAGATAAATGCACTTAATAGCTGCTCTATAGAAGGGGGAAATACATGAGCTTGATCAACGAGTTCTTTTCTGAAAATTTATTTGAGACATTTAATTAGTTCAAAAGCTGTAAAATGAAGACGACGTAGGCCGAAGGTACAGAAAAGAAAATTCTCAACTCACCTTAACAAATGCGCAATCTCCAATACAAAAAGCAGACCCAGATATGCTGGCTTGCAAATAGTGACATTTAACATCCAATATAGCTTCTCCAGAACTATAATGTAATAAAGGACATATAGCTGTTACCATGAGTAACTCAATTTTATCATACATAAATATCGAAACTGAAAATAGAAGTCAATGCATTTTTGCTCACTTGGCAAATGTTTGAGTATTGCTCCTCTTATCCTTCAAATAAAGAAACCACAAGTGAAAAAAGGTTACTTGCATAAATTCAATTGTTACAAGTTCAACATAATGCAAACATTATAAACTCATAACATGCGCAAATACGAGAAATAACAAACTTTACGTGAGAACCTATAGGTTGACAAATGTAAAAACTATGTGCATGTATAACCTAACCTTAACTCCTTATGTATGCGTGGGTATACTTATTGCAAGATTGCACTATTGTGCATACAAGAGAAATAGTTATTTTATTCCTGCTTTTTCATACAAATTCTCCCATAATTCTGTGTGTCATGTTACACATAAATTGACTATCAATCATTCTTTTAGTTGAATTATTAATCTAGTCAACCTCAATAGGAATACCTATCCAGATTCAAGATCTTTGTTCACTTGTCTTATCGTATTAAAATCACTGTTCATTTGTTCAAACCATTATCCGAACATGTATGTAAATATTAAGTTCCTGGCTGCATAAGATACGAAGCCTTCCAAAACCCACGAGCTGCAACCAGGTCTTCATTTTCTCTGGTAGAAGTTAAAGTTTCTTTCTGTTTCCAACTAGCATGATGGTTTCAATTTTTCATAATGTGCATTGGACAATACTAGACCACACAGATGGATTGATATTGATCAACAGCAACATGACTATTAGTGTAAGGAAGCAGTGATCTCAGGGTGTTAACACCTATCTTCTTTTGACCATGTGTTAACACCAGTGTTACTTGGACACGGATACGGGAGTTGGAATCTGACTCGGATTCGGGTGTCCTATTCGGCAAATTTTTTAGGACACAGAAAAATGTTACTCGGAATTGGACACGGGTGTCAGAATCTGACTCGGATTCGAGGCGTCCGATTCAGCAAAAAAATTTGGACACGGGTGTCCGAGTAACATTGGTTAACACCTATCTTGACTACCTTACATGTTGCGACTTGCTACTACCCATCATGTACTTCTAAAACATGATGCCCACTTGACATGTATGCCGTCTGACACTATCCTATACGCTTGAATATTGCTGTTAGAAATGTACACTACTCTTCGCATTGCATATGCACTAATCAACACTTCTGGCTATATGTGTACTTCTGTCATGAAGTACACAATATAGTTGTTGTACTAAACAATTCCTACTCTTGAAAAGATTAAAAATCCACAGAACTATTTATCCTCAACCAGTATGCAACAATACATGTCTCGTTCTTTTATCTTAGTAAAAGTGTATGATGATGCAGCCATGCAGAGAGCAGTGAAGCCACGTGCCTACCTTCACAAAGTGATGATTCTTCTCATAGCGATGAGGCCACCTTTGCCTAGCATCCTCCTCAGGCACTGCCTCCCCCACAAAGAAACAGGAACCATCATCACTTTCCACCATCTGCAAATCAGCCAAGTACTTATCCAAGATAAGTTTGGGCTTATTGCTTGGATCTGACATCATTGTGACCCTTGGCAATTCGCAGATTGAGCCACTATTGTTCTCTGCACTCTTCAAATTTGCCAAGCATTTACCTGAGGATATCCTCACCCTCTTTGCATTTGGAAGTTGCGACAATCTTCCTTCCAGCCCTAGGGCCATCTCGCTGACCACTTGAGATTTTGGATTCACTAAATCCAAGTTGCACAGTACAACACTAGCATCATCGGCCCTCTGCAAATTTGGCAAGAACTTCTCATAGGCAAGCTTGTGCTTCCTAGGAGGTGAATGAGAGTCTACTTTTGGTACAGGAGGTTCACTAGCCACTGGTGAAGTAGCCGATACCTTGTCCAAATTCACTAATACCTTTGAGGCCAACCTAGTCTTCTTTGGAGGACAAACAGAAACTGCTTTGTATTTCGAGGACCTATTATTCACCACTGGTAATGCCACCACAACCTGATTGTGGAGATCACCTTCTTTCTTCTCATTCTCACAGGAGGAGCTCTGGCTTTGCATTGCAACAATTTCTCGTGATCCTTGCAGCTCCATCCTGTTGAGCATGTCAACTGTGTTTAGTGCAATTGGCCTAGTGGATATGGGAAGGTCGCTCTCTTCACTGGTTCTTCCTTGCTCTGAATCCACAAAGTGGCACTTAGAAGTTTTAAATGAGTTTCCTTTCCTCTCCAAGGGTGTGGCATTTGCTGCCGCCATGATTGTCACAATCCTCGGTGATCTCCGAAGAGACGTGCCATTTATACTGATAACAACTGGTGTACCGCAACCAGCAGCATTGGCCTCCGGGTCATCCTCTGCAGTCAAATCGACAGTCACCATGGTCCCTGAGGCCATTTTCGCCAAAGGAGACCAATCCTTGGCAGCAATCTCTGCCTCCAAAGCAGCAGCATCCCGGGAAGGCTGAGGCGCCGATGGAACGGAGTTGAGGGTGCACTCGAGCACTCTTTCCTCTAAATTGGCTTCCGAGGAAGCCACCGGTGGTAGCAGTGGAGACTCCAGCACTGTTGCCGAGTCGGGGATGGACTTGAGCGCCCGCACCTCTAAAGCCACCGGTGGAGACGGAGATAACGGTACCGGTGAAGAATAAGGGAGGGGTTCGAGCGCCCTCACCTCTGGAACAGCTTTCAAGGACTCCACCGCCGCCGTGGAATCAGACGCCGCGGGTTTGGGCTCGAATTCCGAGAAACCCGCCGCCGGCGTGGGGGGCGCCAGGGCGCCCTCGCCGGCGACGACCCCGGTGGACCTCCACGGGGCACCATCCCAGGGTCCTCCTCCGTCGTCCGCCTCGGGCTCTGGCTCCACCTCCGCGGCGGCGAACTCGGCACCGACGCCGAATCCCCTCGGCGGCGACCACATGGGCTCCAGCTCCTCCGGGGTGCCGAACAGGGCCGACCACAGCGGCTCCAGCTCGGTGCTGTAGCCTCCCGCCACCTCACCCTCCTCCGCCCCGCCATCGCCCGCCGGGGAGCCCTCGTCGGCGCTGCTCGCCAGCAGCCGGGAGGGCGAGATGGGGTTGTGGGGCGGGGTTTCCATGGGAGTACCGAGTACGCCTGGCTGGACCGACCAACCCCCGTAACTCTCAACCACCAGCAAAGTTAGTATGTATCCGTTCGTTTAAGGGCAAAGGAGGAATGGGGAGGTCCTATCCATCCTCTCTGTTTATCGCGTTATTTGATTAGATGGATTAATGGACGAGAATTGTTAACTTTCAGAAATATTTCTTATAGATACTAGATAATGCTATCTTATGAAATTAATTGGATAAGATCATTCAACTTTCATCCCACCAATTAAATTTAAACTCTCTTCCTATCTACCATCCAACTCTCATCCTTCCAACCAAACAAAAATTTGACTCATCACATCCATCTCATTCCTTCAACCAAACATAAACTTGAACGGATTCATCTTTACCCAGGTGGATGTTCCATCCTATCCACCATTTGCCCTTGAACCAAACGAACCCTAAGGTAGCATTTGGTTACTTGGATGAGGTTGGATGGAATATGGCCATACATGTATTTAGAGTCATTCAATTGTTTGGATAAGTGGATAGGTTGGATAGGGTCATCCAGTTTTTGAGAATATTCCCTCAAGATTGTGGATAGAGCAATCACAAAAAAAGGCCGAACGAGTTCATCCAGTTTGTTGCATGAAGAGGTGTCCCTGGTCAAATTCAAATTTCGCCGAAGTGTACTCAGTCGAATTCAAATTTCAGTCAAATTTTGGTCAGATTTTGTCCGAAAATTCAAATTTTGGTCAAATTTTGTCCGAAAATTCAAATTTTGTACGAAAATGCAAATTTTGTTCGAAAATTTTAAACAAAAATTCGAAACCTTGATCACAACTAGCCCATCCTTCCTCATCCATCCAACCAAACAAAAAAGTGGTCTATCCTATCCAATCTCATCCATTCAACCAAACAAAGAATTAGCTCATCCTATATCTACCCAACCAAACAGGCACCTGGATGGCTCCATCCCTACCGGGCTGGATGGCCATATCCCATCTAGCCTCATCCAGGCAACAAAATGCGTGAATCGGTGTGGTGTGGCTGGGATGGCAAACGGTGCCATGAACATGAGTAGTGCTATTTTGTATATGTACCTACTAGCCTAATTTCCTCATAGATATGTCTACAATGGACAACGAGCAAAAAAAAAAAGCTCTCCTATGCCCCATGACCCATCGCTCGCGGGCATGCCCCTATGACCACCACTGCTCAATCCAATGAACAACTCATCAAAAACTCAATGCACATAAACATAAAGGGGCATTCATCAATGCCAAAAATGCGCATAATAGATAAGGGTGGTTTAGTTCAATAATTAAAATGAAAGTGGTAGTTTAAATTCACATATCTAAGGGCTCAACACAGATCTGGAAAATATGGAGACGATAACACAATGTCACAAGCTGGTTTGCTAAATTGAGTCCATCAACGAAATAGAAGAGATTGCTACATTGGCAATAGAATCAAATCAAAGAAGAGTTAGAAGACAAAGAAACAAAAATCACAGATAAATAAAACCAAACTCTTATCTCGACGATGGAATCCTCAATTTGTAGGTCCCAGCAACTTCTAGATCCCGATGACTTCCTCAACTTTCTAGATCTGGGACAACATGATTTGCTACCAGTGAGAGAAGAGTATGGATGCGGACGGTGACACTGCTGGCCTAGAAGACAGAAGAGGGAGCTAGCCGTAGGTAGGCACGAACTTGGGGATGATAAGAGGGAGGAGGCAGGTGCGGATGGGAGGAGGGAGGAAACAAGCTTTGTTGGAGGCGTTGTGCGAGGGGAGTGATGGAGTGAGTGACACGGGAGGGCACAGGTAGGGGAGGGGATGGGTTGGTACCACCTGGTGTGAGTGGAGTGGTAGGGTGGCTTGAGCCTTGGGGGAATGGTGGTGGATAACTGAATGTCTAGGGTTTTGAGTCTCAGGCCTACCTATTAATTGGGGTTCACAGGTAATCGAGCGAAGCAGGCACGTTAGAGCACCTCTATGCCCATGCCCATTTGACCGTTTGGCAGAGTTTAGACTCCATGAACGTGCCCATAGGTACTAAACCAAGAACATATCCACCTTCATTAGGGTTTTTGCCAAGGTTACCGGGCAAGATTACCATCCTTAGGTGTGGCCCCAAACAATTGCCTTGTTGGGCAGAGCTGATTTCTACCCAGTTCACACCCGTGACTAAGTTATGAGAAACTCATCTCCTAACACTAATACAGATACAACTCTAATTACCAACACTACTTTGTATCGTATTCCGAAGGTGCATGTGAGACCCCGTTCTGATCAACAGGAACCTCCATGTGATTACTGTGCTATTCCCTGGATCAGTAGCTAGCACTCACATGTTAACAACAATTGGAATCACAACCATACAACAAATATTATTAAGCGGAAGCTATTACATAAAGAAAACTCTTACAACTTAGAGATACAGCAGCTAAAGAAGCAAGGTCTTGTAGTGTGCCCATCCAACACCCGCAGGCAACTGACAAGGCATAATCCCTAGAAAGATCACGACGAAGAAAAACCCGCAACCTGCGACGGAAGAAACCTTCGAAGCTTCGCTAACTTATCCACCTAAAAACCACATATAAGCAAGGGTGAGTACTTTCGTACTCCGCAAGACTTGAGAAAAACCTATAATATATGCAGGCCATTTCAAAGGAGGCTACTACAGTTAATTTGCATAAAGCAGAATTGACATTGTAAAACAAGTTATTTGCAAACGGAATTTATAAAAGCATAATTGACTTATATGGAATAAGTAAAGCATAAGTAATATTCACAACCCATCGTGAATATCGAATAATCCAGAAATGGAATCCATCAATGTCGATCATTTGACATGAAAACAAAAGCTGCTAAACAAGTTCCAAACCACAACCCATTTTAGAAAATTAAACATTTAACTAGTGCAAGTTCACCAAGTTTCCCATGATCGAGGGACGGCTAATCGATTAGATTTACACTCTAGAGGTGTACAACTTTACCCACAAGTCATGACCATTTCTTTTGCCGCATGTTTCACGCACCTTTGGCGTGTGGCCGAATGTTCATGACGAAAACCTTTACATTATCTAATTTAACTTTGCACCAGCCCGGGACGTTGAGCCCTCGCCATAGAAATAGAAACACACACCCAAGACGTGGTTCCTTTCACGCAACACCCCACACCACGTTTCATTCATGGCAAGGCGAGACCGTTGCATTGGTATGTAGAAACCCTACAAGCGCACAGGAAAAGGAATGCTGTGCAATCTCCCGCCTTCCATAAATGCAAAGTTAAACTAGATAACTTAATTGGTTTAAGGATGTCCCATACCAACACTTGTGGTTGTACGGATTATCTTGGATCATACAACACTAAGTTCGGTCCTTAATCGACACGGCGATACTCCACCCTACACTACGTGCAAATCCTCTCGCACCTCCGGCTATTGCCAATAATCGCCCGCATCAAAACCATAGTTTTATTTTGGGGTTTTAAATCAAAATACCCATAACCAACAGTTTTATTTCCAACATTTTCCATTTATCAAGGAACACATTTTGATCTGATCATCATCATCATTTATTCTAAAAGCATGGCTAAGCTGGGATACAATGTAATCGCATATACCCATGGCGACATTAAGTAATTGTCTAGGCTCAATCTATGGTTATCAAGGTTCACATATTCATACTTATCAAGGAAGTTTCATGAGACAACAGGTATAACTACCAGTACCACAAAATAGCAATTTACAGAAAGTAAACGTATGCATAAAACATTTTAATAAACAATGCAAATTAAATTCTGGGATCAAAATGGTCAAAGGAGGGTGCTTGCCTTGCTTATATATCGCTTACGACGAAGACGCGATCACAGCTGACGGAGGCAAGGGACGTCGGATTCTACACGTCGATCGATCGGAAAATATAGCAAATAATAAACTTCAATAAGGGCGAAAAGAAAACAGACAGAAACTCAAATAAAGGTTCATTGCAGAAAACAGGAATACTTTAGAGTTTGAATTATTTAAGTAATTACATTATGCTTAAATTTGATGGCTTTATGACAAACAAAACAGGGTTTCTTTAACAGATTATCAAATCTTGAATTACGAATACAAGAGGCTAAAATTATGAATTTTAGTATTTACGATTTTGAATTATAGATGCTAAAATTATTTGGATTAAAAGAATTAAAACACTAGTTAAGGTTACGCTAATAGCACTTAGCCTTAAGTGATTTGCATACGAAAGGTTTTAAATAAGTTATAATTGATAAGCTAGCTAATTAGATTTATTTATGGTTTTTAAGAAGGTTCTGGTGAAACAAATTTATTAACTACAAAATTCCTTATTACAAGGTTCATCTATTCGATTACTGGCAAGGTTAAGCTAAACATAAAACTAAGGGTTATTCGACTACTAGAATTTATATGCCAAACATGACGAAATAAGATTATTTCTTCGCAAGTGGATAGCATATACTTAGAAGAAAGTATCTAGGCTGATCTCATACATTTTAGCTTTTAGACGAGACATTATTTTCTTAGTTGAAAATGCTTATGTGACATTAAGGGTTATGACAAACATACTTTTTAGGGGTATTCGACTGGCAAGATTTAATTGAAAAGAAAGTTGTAAATAAATATTTTTCCAGAATATGATAGACCATATCCTAAATATCATTTCTAAACTGATTTTCTCTAGTTTTTTGCATTTAGACGAGAGATTCTACGGGTCGATGAAAAAGCTTGAGTGTTCAATTAACTACCCGCTAAGGATTCAGTTTTTGATACAAGTTTGCGATTACACCGCCTAGGATAATCTACTCATTTTTCAAGTATTAATAGGGTATGACATTAATAGCATTTTAAAGTTAGTTCCGTGATATTTGACTTCTATCCAAGTGTTTTTCCTATAAACGATCATTAGGGTCTACCGTTATTTTATTTCATTCTTGCACCAACATAAGGTATTTTTGTTTAACCAGTAAGAGTACTATTTTTCAAGGCTATAGGATTTGGTTTCATCAAATTTGAGTTTATTTGTGAAAGTTACAACTGCTCCTATTTTACATGTATTTATACTTTGGCTATTAAACATTTACTGTGTTATATAGTAAACTTTAAATATTATTTTATATCTGGAAACCTTGTAATGTTAGGAGTACAAAAAAAACTGATTTGGTGATTATTTGAATTCATTTGATCTATATTACAACCATTTGACTTTTTATGCTATATGTATATACACATTTTACATTCAAGTTATTTCACACTTTCCAAGATAATTCAAATCAAGTTCACTTATTAGTTATTTTGGAAAATTAAGGTATTCCACTGTCATGCTAATATTTAGAAATCAATTTTACTTATTCCATATTTCTTTTATTCAAATTATGTATATTTGAATTTCTAGTGCATTGAAAACAATTTTTAATAGAAAGTATTTCAAACAATAATGAAATTTAAATATTTTTACATATTTGAACTTCTGGAAACATGAGTATCTCACTAAAATTAGTTTCATTCCACCTAAAGTTTGTTTGCAATATTTTAATATGAAGTGTGTTTTTAGCCCTTTCTTTGAAATTTGAATTTCAAATTTACCCAGTGAACATTTTCAAAATGTTATTGAATATTCTGAAACTACTTGATTTTACATGAATATAGAAATTGATTTCACTCAATTCGGAGTTATAATGCAAAATATATAGGCATTTGAATCATTTCGGTTATACAAAATCTCTGAAAAATAGAAATTACGTTTTCAGAATTGGAAAGCGTATTTCACCGTTGAACTGGAGGTGCTTTGACCGGCTGACAGAGAGGTCCCACGCGCAGCGACACAAAAACAGGGGCGGCGCTAGGGCGTGGCGGCTCCGGCGAACGGTGGCGGGATCCGGCCGGGCGAGGGCACTGAGAGCATCACCTAGGCAAGGCGACTCGGATGGTGGAACCCATTCGGCCGGAGATGGAGCGGAGGGGTGCGCCACCGAAGGCTTGCGGGAGAGGGAGAGGGGCTCGTCGGGGAAGAAATAGAAGGGAGCTCCGGGTGAATCGGTAGAACGGAGAGCATCAGTGGGTTGTCCAGGTTCCATTTTTGCGGTTGGTTTGCTCGGAGATGCGGTGGTTTGGGCCATCACCGTCGGCCGGCCGTGGGGAAGAAAGGCGCCCGGTGCGGCGGTGCTGCGGCAAGGAGAGGTGGAATGGACAGGTTGGAGGAGTTCAGTGATGCTCAGAGGTGCTAAGATCACGAGGAATTTGGGAATGAACCACCGGATGGCTTGGATGGCTTTTCTCCCCCTTTTGAGCTTTTTGCGGCAACAATGGAGAAGGAATGGTTTCGGTTCCTAAGGCTCAACACAGAGAATGGCTAAGTGAGGAGGGTTCCCAATTGATGCTTGGCTGGTATTTATAGGTGGCAAGGACTTCTTCACAAGGTTTGAACGCAGCGAAAAACGGCGGCTTGGCTCTGTTCTTCGGCGTTGAGGTGGCGGGAGATTTTTTTCCAGGTTTGGGGCAGCGCAGTATGGTGTGGGAGACGTCAAGGACAAGTGTGGCAGCATTCGCTTGCTCTTGCTCGGCGAGCGTCGCTGATGCATTGAACCAAATCGAGCTGAGTCAAACGAGAGGATGAATCGGGAGAGCGAGCAGCGTCTCTGCGGGGGAAAGAACGGGGAAGAGAGGGGGAAAGGTCTGACGAGCGGGGCCGGGGTCCACCGGCAGTGAGAGGAGGCCTTTTTCCGTTGCCGTTACTGCGAAGGGATGGCCCACACGTCAGTGAAAGAGACAAAGTGAAAGGATAAGTTCAGTCCAGACAGTCCCATGTGGGAATTAAAATGGCCATCAGATCAAGTGGAAAAATTACGAAACTTTTTTACCGACCTCTCCTGGTAGGCTCTAATCTCCAGTAAAAATTTGAGGTTAAAATACTGCATGGTTGAAGTTTAGAAATTCTGACACTATGGACTTGTACAGGATTTGAATTTCGGTATTTTATTTATTTAGGGATGTAAAACAAATTAATTATTTTCCAAACTTTTTATAGAAATACATGTTGGCTTAAGGATATTTACATAAACATTTCAAGTCAAAATATTAAAGGAATATGTTATAAAAATTCTGACATGAAGTTTTCTAGTTTTTGATGGTCTCTGTTTTTGAATTTTTAGAAGGCTTTTCCGACATGATAGTTTCCTGATATTTTTACCAGATGTAAAAAATGCTATAAGGGGTCTATGGTATTTTTTATAGATCCAGATAAGTTTCGGATATTTTACACAAATTCTGACTTGCACTATTTTTAGTCAAAAGAGGTGTCATTCACTTTATTTACTCACTTTTCTGTTCATAGAAATTTTACTTGTTGATTTTACTGACCTACCAGCATGGTTATGGTTCCATGGTAATTTTTCCCAATTTTTACTTTTTCCATTTTATCTTGTTACCATTATCCGTTCTTTAATTCTAGTTGTTTGATTTTTCATTCAATACAAAAATCCAGGAAATTCCAAATAAATTCCAATCATGTCAGGAAACATCAGAAATAAATATATCCAAATTCAAAATATAAATTTTTATATTATTGCATTTTTCGGGATGTTACAAATCTACCCCACTTACAGAAATCTCGTCCCCGAGATTTGCAAGGACTAAATGGGTTCAGAAATTCTTTCTCGGAAGTGATCTCGTTGTTTCCTTGTCTTCTTGTTTCCAGTATAGTCGCTTTGCAAAACATCGTTCTTGCGATTTCAAAGTGATGTGTCTTAGAATGGAGAAGTTTTCTATGTGAATTTTGTGTAAACAGATGAGGGATATTTCTACATATATCTTTTGATTGAAAACTCAGATTTGTTAATAATGATAATTTAATTTAGAGAGTGACACGTGATATGTTTAGAATATTTGAGGGGAAAGAATTAATGCTTGTTACTCGATTCATTTGGGAAGAATGAAATGTTATCATCAAGAAATGATAATTGAATATAATGGTTGATCTGCACGATTTAACAACAGTTGACGAAATTAGATGAGAATGAATGTTATTCTAGATTGTCTTTAGATTGAGAACAAGGTAAGATAATTCAAGAATTTAGGTTGAGGTGGGAGGATTACAATATGACCCTGATGATTTAATTTGCTTGATCATCTTGATAGACAGAGGGTTTTGATTTTCTTTGCATTTGGCAATTATGAAAGAATATAATGTACAAAGTCAAAAGGTTGATTGTAGGAATTGCATATATAAAGGATGTACTCGATATTACATTAAATATCGGGTGTAATTACATAAGGAAGATCTTTATATTCAAAGCCTGACATTGAGGCAGAGGTTGTTCTAGGTACTTGATTTTTTTTTCTAGGTCTTTGATATAACTTGGAAATCACTGATTTCACCCTTGATGAGATGATGAACTCTTCTCAGGTGGATTTTGGTGAAGCGATGAGGTTCTTCTCGATCGACGTAAGCGGCGTTGTCCATCTTATTCGAAACAATAGAAAGATTACTCACTGATGTTATAAAATAGATAGAGGATTGATTGGGTAATGGTTAAAGATGAAAACTGGAGTGTGATACTTGACATCCTACCGGCTATTTGGAAGGATTAAGATAAGATATATTTTGATGAGAGTTCAGTTAAATTTATGAGGCGATATTCCGCTTATCGAAATATTACTTTTAAGAATAGACACAATGATTTCAAATTAATCTAAGTTCTGGCAAAAACTATATTTATGTGAGATGTACCTGGCATTGCGTCAAATGCCATGGTTGATGTCTTGAGTTGGGGTAAATGCAGAGATAGGGACTTGCTGGCCTAAAGGTCGACTTCGCGGCTGATGTTTGGCTTCATGGGGTTGAGGTAGGATTTTGCTTCTTCTTTGGGCACTTGTAGGCGTAGTGTCCACTCTCACAACAGTAAAAGCATGTAACATTAGTTGCCTGGTTTTGGACACCGGATGGTTGATCACTAGTGTTGTTGGAAGAATGAACAAATGATGGTTGAAATTGAGGGTGGAGTTGAGCAGAATTCTTTTTGGGGTAAGTGTCTTCATTCAAACGCCTTTTCTTTAACTGATTTTTCGAGCAAACTGATTCAGATTTTGTTCCTCCTACTCTTGGAGTTATAATCTTAACTGATGTAACCTCTGATATGACCATAGTTGCAGAAAATATTTGTTCTTTTTGCGGGCATCGCTTAGGTATCGAGTGAGATGTAGGAGTAAGTTTTTGATCTAATCCATTTCCTTTTCTGACGAGAATTGTGCCAAGGTTGAAATTGTTCTGTACTAAGTGTTGGAAATCTGGCTGAGCTAAGGTAGGATTATCATTAGATGGCTTAAAGCTTAACATGGCCTCGCTTTCCAAAATTTTGCCGAGGGTTCTTGTCACAGGTATCCTGCAACAATGATTGTTAAGAAAAGTTTTTTAGATGGAATCCTGTTGGTTTTCACAAGGTGAATGAGAAGTGCTAGTAATTTATACCAAGATTCTTTAGCAAAAATAAGCTAACTTAAGGAGAGGTACACGGTATGTTAAAGTGTTTGAAATGATTGAAAGGATATATCTCAACTAGAGTTATTTGGGAAGAGCCGAAGGTTGATTGTTAGGTAGTTATTAGTTCATAAGGCGACTTTTCGTTCCTTAAAATCTTTTTAATTAAATTTTCTTATTAAATAAGGGTTAGCACATCGTAAGTTTCAACCAAATGGTTTAACATTTACGAGAGTAACCCGAAAGCAATACAAAAGTGTCTCAACAAAATTGCAATAACACAATAAATATATATATATGTTCAACTTAGTATGTGGGAGGGATATCTAATGTTTTTCTTCTACTATCCTAACCATATGTATCTCTGCACAAGAGGTTTATTATGTAGTTTAAAATAATGTGTAATTTGGATAGTACTATCTTTAAGATAGGCCACTTGACGATGAGTTTCTTTTAATTCTTTATACTACTTGTTGTATCGACGATCCAAAGTTTCTACGAAGTCAGAGAAATTGGATACTTCATTATTTCCATCTTCTTAGAGTTTGTTGGTGTAGACATCACGATGTTGTTGACTTACTACCAGAATTATTTTCAAAAGATTTGTCGGTAGTTTTTATAAAGTGTAAGGAGAGAATTCTTTCTAGAAAGAGTAAAGAAAGAAGGTTCTATAGAGGGGAATTGAGCATATGAGATACCCAATAAGGGGAAAAAGTATATAGATAGGAAAACTAAATCCTACAAATGGAAATAGTATATATACAACTAATGCTACTCTTTTTACATTTCTTTTTAGAAAGCAAGACTTTCAACTTTTCGGTTTTTAATTTGATGATCATTCTAAGGTTTCTTATTTAAAAGTATAGAACTTCTCAGGTTCTAGTTCATTTTCATGGTATATAATCTAAACAAAATAATGAAATGAGTTTTGAGGCATAGTCAGAAGTTGTTATGGGTAGAATCAGATTTTGATTATCCAACAGTGACTTAGGTAAACTTGTGGTTACTAATATGGCGAGATATTGGCATTAGTTTATATACGGATGGTGTGGTTTCAAGTAAAGCTAGAAGTAGTAATAGAGACTATATTACTAATCCTGACGATGCTTGATCTTGAGAAAAGTTAATGACCACAATGGTTACACAGATAAAAAGTTCTACAGAAGAAAGGATAAGTTTGGAAGAAATTTTATAGAAGAGAAGAGATGAGCTATCTTATGATTTCCAATTTATCCTATGGGTTAAGTTTTCCGTATTTATACATAAGGACAACTTATTGTGGAGCCTTAACCTAAATGTTAAGCTCACACATAAATCAATCCTGACAAACAAAATAAAAACAAATTTTCAAGTAGCGAGTTATAAACACCAGATAAAATGCTTTATGTAACTAGAGCGGAATAGTATACTATGTATAAGGGTTCCTATCTTAAGGTGAATCCTAATACATTCTAATCTTTCGCATCTTACTGTTAGGTGAAGTCGTCTCTTCATGCAGTAGGTTCTTTGAGCTTTGCTTCTGCTTTCTCGAGATTAGTGAAGCGTTGTCGGCTCCCATAAGATTGTTGGCGTAGACCTTGTAATCTTCATTTGCAAGCAAGATAGCGACATATCTTGGACGTCTTCAGGAGCAAATAGCAAAGAAATTATCTTTAAGGAAAGAGAAGAATTTGTTTACAAATCAAAATGAAAGTAATGGTAAGGATAAGAACTTTAGAATGAAGAAAGAATAGCAAAGCCTACATTTTGCAAATACAATAGCTTTCGAGAATAAGATTTTGAATTTGCTTATTCCAATGCTAACGACCATTCTGTCTAGGGTTTATCCTCTGATCAAGATAGCTCGATACTAATCTTTGTGAGACCCGCTCGATGAACAGGAACCTCCATGTGATTACTGTGCCATTCCCTGGATCAGTAGCTAGCACTCACATGTTTACAACAATTGGAATCACAACATACAACAAATATTATTAAGCGGAAGCTATTACATAAAGAAAACTCTTACAACTTAGAGATAGAGCAGCTAAAGAAGCAAGGTCTTGTAGTGTGCCCATCCAACACCCGCAGGCAACTGACAAGGCATAATCCCTAGAAAGATCACGACGAAGAAAAACCCGCAACCTGCGACGGAAGAAACCTTCGAAGCTTCGCTAACTTATCCACCTAAAAACCACATATAAGCAAGGGTGAGTACTTTCGTACTCCGCAAGACTTGAGCAAAACCTATAATATATGCAGGCCATTTCAAAGGAGGCTACTACAGTTAATTTGCATAAAGCAGAATTGACATTGTAAAACAAGTTATTTGCAAACGGAATTTATAAAAGCATAATTGACTTATATGAAATAAGTAAAGCATAAGTAATATTCACAACCCATCGTGAATATCGAATAATCCAGAAATAGAATCCATCAATGTCGATCCTTTGACATGAAAACAAAAGCTGCTAAACAAGTTCCAAACCACAACCCATTTTAGAAAATTAAACATTTAACTAGTGCAAGTTCACCAAGTTTCCCATGATCGAGGGGACGGCTAATCGATTAGATTTACACTCTGCAGAGGTGTACAACTTTACCCACAAGTCATGACCATTTCTTTTTGCCGCATGTTTCACGCACCTTTGGCGTGTGGCCAGAATGTTCATGACGAAAACCTTTACATTATCTAATTTAACTTTGCACCAGCCCGGGACGTTGAGCCCTCGCCATAGAAATAGAAACACACACCCAAGACGTGGTTCCTTTCACGCAACACCCCACACCACGTTTCTGTTCATGGCAAGGCGTAGACCGTTGCATTGGTATGTAGAAACCCCTACAAGCAGACCGGAAAAGGAATGCCTGTGCAATCTCCCGCCTTCCATAAATGCAAAGTTAAACTAGATAACTTAATTGGTTTAAGGATGTCCCATACCAACACTTGTGGTTGTACGGATTATCTTGGATCATACAACACTAAGTTCGGTCCTTAATCTGACACGGGCGATACTCCACCCTACACTACGTGCAAATCCCTCTGCACCTCCGGCTATTGCCAATAATCGCCCGCATCAAAACCATAGTTTTATTTTGGGGTTTTAAATCAAAATACCCATAACCAACAGTTTTATTTCCAACATTTTCCATTTATCAAGAACACATTTTGATCTGATCATCATCATCATTTATTCTAAAAGCATGGCTAAGCTGGGATACAATGTAATCGCATATACCCATGGCGACATTAAGTAATTGTCTAGGCTCAATCTATGGTTATCAAGGTTCACATATTCATACTTATCAAGGAAGTTTCATGAGACAACAGGTATAACTACCAGTACCACAAAATAGCAATTTACAGAAAGTAAACGTATGCATAAAACATTTTAATAAACAATGCAAATTAAATTCTGGGATCAAAATGGTCAAAGGAGGGTGCTTGCCTTGCTTATATATCGCTTACGATGAAGACGCGATCACAGCTGACGGAGGCAAGGGACGTCGGATTCTACACGTCGATCGATCGGAAAATATAGCAAATAATAAACTTCAATAAGGGCGAAAAGAAAACAGACAGAAACTCAAATAAAGGTTCATTGCAGAAAACAGGAATACTTTAGAGTTTGAATTATTTAAGTAATTACATTATGCTTAAATTTGATGGCTTTATGACAAACAAAACAGGGTTTCTTTAACAGATTATCAAATCTTGAATTACGAATACAAGAGGCTAAAATTATGAATTTTAGTATTTACGATTTCGAATTATAGATGCTAAAATTATTTGGATTAAAAGAATTAAAACACTAGTTAAGGTTACGCTAATAGCACTTAGCCTTAAGTGATTTGCATACGAAAGGTTTTAAATAAGTTATAATTGATAAGCTAGCTAATTAGATTTATTTATGGTTTTTAAGAAGGTTCTGGTGAAACAAATTTATTAACTACAAAATTCCTTATTACAAGGTTCATCTATTCCGATTACGGCAAGGTTCGCTAAACATAAAACTAAGGGTTATTCGACTACTAGAATTTATATGCCAAACATGACGAAATAAGATTATTTCTTCGCAAGTGGATAGCATATACTTAGAAGAAAGTATCTAGGCTGATCTCATACATTTTAGCTTTTAGACGAGACATTATTTTCTTAGTTGAAAATGCTTATGTGACATTAAGGGTTATGACAAACATACTTTTTAGGGGTATTCGACTGGCAAGATTTAATTGAAAAGAAAGTTGTAAATAAATATTTTTCCAGAATATGATAGACCATATCCTAAATATCATTTCTAAACTGATTTTCTCTAGTTTTTTGCATTTAGACGAGAGATTCTACGGGTCGATGAAAAAGCTTGAGTGTTCAATTAACTACCCGCTAAGGATTCAGTTTTTGATACAAGTTTGCGATTACACCGCCTAGGATAATCTACTCATTTTTCAAGTATTAACAGGGTATGACATTAATAGCATTTTAAAGTTAGTTCCATGATATTTGACTTCTATCCAAGTGTTTTTCCTATAAACGATCATTAGGGTCTACCGTTATTTTATTTCATTCTTGCACCAACATAAGGTATTTTTGTTTAACCAGTAAGAGTACTATTTTTCAAGGCTATAGGATTTGGTTTCATCAAATTCAGAGTTTATTTGTGAAAGTTACAACTGTTCCTATTTTACATGTATTTATACTTTGGCTATTAAACATTTACTGTGTTATATAGTAAACTTTAAATATTATTTTATATCTGGAAACCTTGTAATGTTAGGAGTACAAAAAAAACTGATTTGGTGATTATTTGAATTCATTTGATCTATATTACAACCATTTGACTTTTTATGCTATATGTATATACACATTTTACATTCAAGTTATTTCACACTTTCCAAGATAATTCAAATCAAGTTCACTTATTAGTTATTTTGGAAAATTAAGGTATTCCACTGTCATGCTAATATTTAGAAATAAATTTTACTTATTCCATATTTCTTTTATTCAAATTATGTATATTTGAATTTCTAGTGCATTGAAAACAATTTTTAATAGAAAGTATTTCAAACAATAATGAAATTTAAATATTTTTACATATTTGAACTTCTGGAAACATGAGTATCTCACTAAAATTAGTTTCATTCCACCTAAAGTTTGTTTGCAATATTTTAATATGAAGTGTGTTTTTAGCCCTTTCTTTGAAATTTGAATTTCAAATTTACCCAGTGAACATTTTCAAAATGTTATTGAATATTCTGAAACTACTTGATTTTACATGAATATAGAAATTGATTTCACTCAATTCGGAGTTATAATGCAAAATATATAGGCATTTGAATCATTTCGGTTATACAAAATCTCTGAAAAATAGAAATTACGTTTTCAGAATTGGAAAGCGTATTTCACCGTTGAACTGGAGGTGCTTTGACCGGTGACAGAGAGGTCCCACGCGCAAGACACAAAAACAGGGCGGCGCTAGGGCGTGGCGGCTCCGCGAACAGTGGCGGATCCGCCGGGCGAGGGCACCGAGAGCATCACCTAGGCAAGGCGACTCGGATGGTGGAACCCATTCGCCGAGATGGAGCGAGGGGTGCGCCACCAAAGGCTTGCGCAGAGGAGAGGGGCTCGTCGGGAAGAAATAGAAGGAGCTCCGGGTGAATCGGTAGAACGGAGAGCATCAGTGGGTTGTCCAGGTTCCATTTTTGCGGTTGGTTTGCTCGGAGATGCGGTGGTTTGGGCCATCACCGTCGGCCGGCCGTGGGGAAGAAAGGCGCCCGGTGCGGCGGTGCTGCGGCAAGGAGAGGTGGAATGGACAGGTTGGAGGAGTTCAGTGATGCTCAGAGGTGCTAAGATCACGAGGAATTTGGGAATGAACCACCGGATGGCTTGGATGGCTTTTCTCCCCCTTTTGAGCTTTTTGCGGCAACAATGGAGAAGGAATGGTTTCGGTTCCTAAGGCTCAACACAGAGAATGGCTAAGTGAGGAGGGTTCCCAATTGATGCTTGGCTGGTATTTATAGGTGGCATGGACTTCTTCACAAGGTTTGAACGCAGCGAAAAACGGCGGCTTGGCTCTGTTCTTCGGCGTTGAGGTGGCGGGAGATTTTTTTCCAGGTTTGGGGCAGCGCAGTATGGTGTGGGAGACGTCAAGGACAAGTGTGGCAGCATTCGCTTGCTCTTGCTCGGCGAGCGTCGCTGATGCATTGAACCAAATCGAGCTGAGTCAAACGAGAGGATGAATCGGGAGAGCGAGCAGCGTCTCTGCGGGGGAAAGAACGGGGCCAGGGTCCACCGGCAGTGAGAGGAGGCCTTTTTCTGTTGCCGAGCCAGCAGCCGTTACTGCGAAGGGATGGCCCACACGTCAGTGAAAGAGACAAACTGAAAGGATAAGTTCAGTCCAGACAGTCCCATGTGGGCTTTAAAATGGCCATCCGATCAAGTGGAAATATTACGAAACTTTTTGACCGACCTCTCCTGGTAGTCTCTAATCTCCAGTAAAAATTTGAGGTTAAAATACCGTATGGTTGAATTTTAGAAATTCCGACACTGTGGACTTGTACAGGATTTGAATTTCGGTATTTTTTTATTTAGGGATGTAAATCATATTAATTATTTTCCAAACTTTTTATAGATATCCATGTTGGCTTATGTATATCTCCATAAACATTTCAAGTCAAAATATCAAGTGAATATTTTATAAAAATTCTGACATGGAGTTTTCTAGTTTTTGATGGTCTCTGTTTTTGAATTTTTTGAAGGCTTTGCCGACATGATAATTTCCTGAGATTTTTACCAGATGTAAACACTGCTATAAGGGTTCTATGGTAATTTTTATAGCTCCAGATAAGTTTCGGATATTTTACACAAATTCTGACTTGCACTGTTTTTAGTCAAAAGAGGTGTCATTCACTTTATTTACTCACTTTTCTGTGCATAAAAATTTTACTTGTTGATTTTACTGACCTACCAGCATGGTTATGGTTCCATGGTAATTTTTCCAAATTTTTACTTTTACCATTTTATTTTGTTACTATTATCCGTTCTTTAATTCTAGTTGTTTGATTTTTCGTTCAATACAAAAATCCAGGAAATTCCAAATAAATTCCAATCATGTCAGGAAACATCAGAAATAAATATATCCAAATTCAAAATATAAATTTTTATATTATTGCATTTTTCGGGATGTTACAGTGCAAATCAAAATAAACAATCAATGTGGTGCTGTTTTAAGCAAAGAAACATAGTTCAAGCATGTGACCGAGGGAAAGATGAGGGAGGAAGGCCAAAAAAGGTGGATGGTTAAAACCCTAAAGCATGAGAAGTATATTGTGCTGGCAATGTGTAAATTACATAGAGGCAACACATGTGCTATGTGTAGACCCTCCTTTATGGCTTGGAATACCAAGGAAGGTGCCATGTATATATAATACTAGTCCCATAATCAGTAGCTAGTACGCACATTTACAACATTGATAGCACATCCCTACACAATATTATACATATGATAACAATAGTTAATTATACAATAAAATCTTACAAACCAGAATAAACTGCAGCGAAAATTCAAAGTCTTGTAGTATGCCCATACAACCCTCAAGCAACTGACAATGAGTAAACCCTAGAAAAACTCGTGATTATATTCTCCGTAACCTGTGTCAAAATATACGTTGTCTGGAATTTTGTTTTTTTCACCTACCGAATCAACAATTTAAACAAGGTTGAGTACTTTTGTACTCAGTAAGACTTGTAGTGTGTAACACTCCGGCACTCTAAGTGTCCTGAATGTCACTACATCATGCTTTTCTCATAATTAATTAACTATTTTTAACAACAAATCCAGCAACAATATAATTTCTCTTTTAAACACTGATGAAAGATCGAAATGGTGATCAGAGGGGGGTGAATGATCCCAAATAAAATTTTCCCCCACTCAAATTACTCTAAACAATCTCGCATAAAAATCTGAAACACCCAAAGATTTTCGTTCAAACTAGTGCTTCTCAGATTCGCACACCCTCCAAAACCCGAACAACTAGACAACTATGTGTACCCCTAGCTTACATAGTTGAGAAACATGAACCATGTTAGGGTTGTTTTAATCACAATTCTGGTTGTCAAGGGTCCAAACAAAAAGGAATCAATTCAAAGACTTATTTTCTAAAAGAGATAAAGCTAAAAACAACAAAGTCTCTTTTCAGAAAAGTAAAAGCAGATTTTCCAGGAATTGTCCTCACTTGGAGCAGGTGGTTGGTGAGTTTCTGTTACTCTAAAATTTTTGTGAATTTTTTTCTGTGAGTAGTTGAGTCGTAAACAATCCACCAAAAATCACGTTAAAAAGATTTGTATAATAGACATGAAAAATCAAGTATTACAGACAATCAGGAACTTCGACCAGAAAGTTTGAGGCTCGGTTTTCACTTCATAGCGCTCAAACGGTGCAACCAGTGGACTCACAAATTTTTCTAGAGATGGATATCTGAGTCACGCACCTTCTCAAGTAAGGATAACTCAAAAAGGATTTTTCTAGATTTTTCTAAAAATCAAAGACTGATTGCTGCGCGAAGAACAAGTTTGGACAGAATGACAACTTGATAGAAAACTTTATCTTTAGTCTATCCTAGGGTGCAAGAGAAGTGTAAAACCATATAAACACCCTCAAGACATCTTAAAACAACAACATTTAGAAGGAGGGGAGGCAAATCCAAATTGCGAGAAAGTAAATTGCGAGAATGTAAATGCGGGAAAGTAAATACTGAATTTAAATTGCGTAAAGTAAAGACATAATGTAAATACGCAATTTAAATTCACAATAAGGTAAAGAATTTTTTTGTATTTTCTAGATAGAAGGTTTACAAAGCCTCACTTGATGTGGGCAAAGCTTAAAGGAGCAACTCAAACCTTCAAGGGGGGAAGGCTACCCCTCCACCCCTATTATACAACTCTTGGGCCATCTACCACCCTTGGATGAGCATCTAAACCCTAAAGCATCCATCAAGGGCTAGGATTAACCCACTCATCCAGTCATACAAGGGCTAACCCAAAACCCACCACACACATGGGTTTTCTTGCATGGTTTTCAAAGCACACTAACTAGACCCGCTAACCTATTAACTAGACCAAGATCCAATGGCCCTCATTGATCCAAGCAGCGCCTAACTAGCATCTCAACCGTTCCTTGTCTTCACGGCTTGCCACGACTCCATCTCCAATCATCTTCCAGCGATCACCGACCGTTTGGACCTCCGACGCTCCTTGCCTAGTCCCGGTCATCCTTCGCCTCACCATGATCTAGCATCGTTGACCTACAACCATTAAAAACAAGGAAACTCCTCACATAGCAATGCCCACAAAGATATGCAAGAAATCCATCAAAGTCCACACTTTGAAATTTATTTTTATTCGTTCTGGCCGATGCTACCGCCCTCACTGGTTTTTCCACACCGCACTCAGGTCCCGTGCTACTGCTCGCCCGGTAGCACCGCGCTACCAAGGCCGGTAGCACCACCCGGCCAGAATCCCTAAAATCACCCTCTCTGGAAATATTGCACCGGCCATTTGGTCCGGTGCTACCGCTCGCCCAGTAGCATCGCTACTGCGCTACCATGGCCGGTAGCACCGGGAAAACAGAGAAGACCTCAAATTACTTCCATTTGAAAATCCATTTCAAATCAAACTCAAACAAGAGCAAACCAAGCTCAAATTTAGTCAAATACTCATCACAAAACTGGGTAGACCTCCACATGGTCCTTCAATCTCCCCCTTGATGAGTATATTGACAAACACAACAAAAGACATATGTTTTGAGTTCGAAGAAGAAGAAGAAGAAAGCAATTTTTAGTTGCAAAGTCAAACTTGGTCAAAAGATAAGAATTGAGATCATGACCAAGTTGACACAAGGGATTTTGGAGCTAAAATTAAACCTTCTTGAGTTTAATTTAAGAAAGAGCAAGTTTTCAACAAAAACTCTAAAATCCAACAATACTTGTCAAATGTGATTATGAGATTATGATCCAAAAGAAGTAGTAGCATAGTTTTACAAAGATCATAATAACCAAATAAGCATTCATATTTTTATCTTTTTAGTAATGCCTTTTCTACGTTTTCTCCCCCTTTTAACAATGGGATTTGATAAACATCATCCGGATGTTTTGTCTTCAAAAAATCATCCAAAATGTTGACCATTCGATCTCCTCAAGATTGGTGAGTTTTGATGGGCTGGTCTTCCGAGTCCGGACTCGAAAACGTATTATAGATCAGTACTGTCTTCGAATTTTATTGCTTCTCGGTCTCCGTCCCATTCTTTATTCTCCAGAAAGAGGGAGACGCCTCGAGAACGTATTAGGAGGAGAGAGATTGGGAGCTTCGTCGGTGGGGAAATCGGGGGTTTCCATCGCCGTTCACCTACCGCCATTCATCCTCTCTGGCCTGTGCGCAGTTCACCGCCGTTGTTTAGCTGGGAGTTCCCTCGGTGGAGAAATTGGGAGTTTTGTTGATGTTCACCCGCCGCTGTTCACCCAATCTGGCACGCCGCAGTAAACCGCCGTTGTTTAGGGTTCTTCCGTTGGGGGAGACAAAGGTAAGAGACCACTTCTTCCTTCCATTCCCACGAGTTGAAGTTTTTTTATTTATATGGATTTGATTTGAGGGGGAGAGGGAGAGAGATCGTACAGGGTGGAGTACTTGTGAGTGAGAGAGGGAGAGAGATAGTGAGAGAGCAGGGAGTAGAGAACTCGAGACGTCCGAATCATCTACACTCGGTGGTGGTTAGCCGGATGAGCGGTGAAGGCAACGAAGGTAGAGAAATTGGTAATCTCCACTACTACAGAAAAGCTTATCACAGACGGTTTCCCGAACCGTTTGTAACCATGTGTCAGTGATGTTATGGCATATCACAGACGGTTTAGAAACCATCTGTGATAGAATATATCACAGACGGTTTTCAACTAAAATCGTCTGTGATATTATCACATCACAGACGGTTTTATTTAAAAACCGTCTGTGATGTGATGATATCACAGACGGTTTTTGTTTGAAACCATCTGTTACATCATTACATCACAGATGGTTTTAGTTTTGAACCGCCTGTTACATATTTATATCACAAACCGGTTTTAATTAAAAACCGTCTGTGATAAGACTTCTAATAGGCAACCATTTCTCTATTTATTGGCTAGCCTGAGGAAATGCTAGCCACGCCCTCTGGAAAAAAGCAGATTACAGAATAACTATACTCATGTTACAAAAACATTACAACCATTTAAGAAATGAACTTAGATATATTAACCAAATATAACTCAATAGCATTAACCAATTAATAGAATACACAACTACAATTTACAAATCCACAACACAAGTTTGACAATTAACCCAAATGGTAATTTAGAAAAAATACGACTCCTCAAGTTATACGGCAGCGTGGAACTCTCCTTTTTGTGTAAAACTTGGTGAGCAAGAAGGCACAAAGCGTCCTCGAATTCGCTCCAGATCAGCCTCTTCCAACGCAGTTGTTACCCGATTGGGCGTTTTCTTAGTGACAAGGAGTTCCATGTTGTGGCAAACGTAAAATCCACAACGGTTATTTCCCTTTCCCTGCTGGTGGCACTGCAAACATAGATTTGGTTAGTTCCAGAATCATTATTACATAGTTTACATAGGATTATTGTGTACAGCGGATAGCGGAAACTTAAAATCGTGATTCAGCTTCGCCCTGTCCTTGCCAGAAGGCCCTCCATAAGCTTTGTACACTTTGAACGCGCTACGTGATTGCAAGAGGTTAGCCTCAGCTATTCCAGGAGAAACATACACGTTTGAACAACCTACATGACCATGTTATCTTTGGAGGAAACGTGATTAATTACCTGGTGATTAATTTTGCGATAGGTTGTAAGTCGTGGCTGCCACTCTGTAAGGAATCAAGGTAAATAACCCGATTCTTCGATGGATGAATTACAATAAGAACCCAGTGAAACCTACACAGGTATGTCGACATGGTCAATTAACAGAACAGAGTTGCGAGCATAGTGCAAATCAAACTAGCACTTACCCTGGGTTGTGTGGTAAAAGTATGAACTCTTTATCTTTTTGAGCCGCTAAGATCTCTCCGACGTATTTATCGACAAATCCGTAATCTCTGTCCATTGTTTGCTTGGAGACTATGTGTGGGTCCAGGAAACCCACCGGTTGCTCGTTCTGTCTCGCTTCCCGGATCATGTATCTAAATATAAGAAAGCATTGAGTCATATATATATATATATGACTTTTATCGATATTACACGAATGTAGAATGTGAATGCACACACTTACAATGTCCAAAGATCTCAAGAGCGCGCCGAGGCGTCGAGGTTGAAGACGTCAAAAGGTCATTCGGCTGTGAAGAATCCCCCCGATGACTCGTTGAATAGATGCTTATACTTGAAACTGACTGATATACTCGTTATGCGGTCTTGCACTGGCTTTTTAGCCTGTTGCATGCACCAATTCTATGTCACGCAAGCAATAGAAAGGTTCTTCATGCGCTCTCTGTTACAAAAGGCTCTCCTAGCTGGTATACTCGGGCGGTGGGCAATTGGATAGTCCAATTTCTTCGTGATTTGCTTCGCTTTGCCCTTGACTTTTTTTCCGCCATAAGGAGTCTCAGACGGAGACGCAGTGGGCACCATCCCACTAAATGTCCTTTGATGCAGGGGGCACGGAGCCGATTTGGTGCTCACTGGGTGCATCATATGGCTCGAGCATTGAGGAAGCTCCAATGATGGAGGACGGCGCCCGAGGAGATGTCATTCTTTGGGCCTTTGGATAAAAGTGTGAATGGCATCCCCCAGTGTCACAATCTCGTCGTTTGGGGGCATCGGTAGTGGGACGGTCTTGAAATTATCGTTTACACCGTCCATACTAACCTTCGTGAATCCCTGTGCCACAAGGGTGCCGTGCACCAGCGCCCCTTCAATAAACGGAAACGCGACCCCCGAAGCAGCCGGAATAAGAGTGGCACCATGGACAAGTCTCACTTGGAGAGTGCACCGCGTGGCCACCTACATAACGGTACACAATTAGCTACTGCGTCCAACAGCTATTTGTATGGAGCATTCAAGACATATATATAAGTACCTTGATGTACATCTTTCTCCCTGTCTGGCAAAAAAGTGCCCTCGGAAGATTGTGTACTCAACGCTACCTGTAAGATCTCGAAAAGTTAATTCACTTACGAAATTAAGAACTAATTACGTACAAAATTGGAAGTCCGATATCTTACCCGTCGTTGGCAGACTTCCTCGTCCGTGGGGTTTCTAAAGGAGACGGTGCCGGAAGACGTGGCACTTGACCTTGCTCTCAGCCAGTCTCTGGCGCGTCGGTCAACGATACATGCAAATGGCACACAGGCCTCCTCGTCCTCCCTCTCCCATTGGTCCCTCTTCTCCGCGTACCCAGCGGTGCCAAGTCTGTGGGGGTGGGTGCTCCTTGCCTGCAGGGCCTTGTGGGCTTCACTTTGACGCACGAATTCATCCGTCGTCTTCGCCTCAACAAAATTTTGCCATACATCCTCAGTAATGAACCCGTACTTAGAGAAGGGAGTCCTGTCCTTATTGACATATTCCTTGACAAGGGTGCTCTTGAAATTCTTCCACGCCTTTCCCGCCACTTGTAACATCCCAAAATTTGGTTTAATTAAGTTTTATTGTTTAAAAGTGCATTTGTGATTTTCTGGAATTTATTTAGATTTTTCTGGATCTACTGGAATTAATTTTAAATCAAGTTTATTGCCTTTTGTTCAAATCTATTTAAATCTGTGCAAAGTTAAAATAAAGTTTTGCCAAAAATATTTTATTTGAGCCCAGAATGTTTCAAAGTATTTCTGAGATTTTTCTTGGATTTTTCCTGATTATTTTATTGCCTAAAACAAATTAAATGAATTTCGGAATTATTTTAAATGAAAAACCTTTTGAAAAACCTCGAGCGAAGAATGGGCTCGCCCGTATCTTGTCGCGGCGTGGCTCGGAGAAGCGCCCATTTGGCCCATCTCGAGTAAACCCTAAAGCGATTGAATCTATGCCGTTGGATCCGGATCGGATGATCATGGATGAAGCGCACGGTTCGGGATTCGGGAGATCTTCGCCGTTGGAAAGAAATCGTGGGCGGTTAGGATTAGATCGTGGCTGTGTGATCGTGACTGTTGGAGCGGAGTCGAACGGCTGAGGGTTGTCGTCTCCGATGCGAACTCGGAGTCCGCCGCCGACACGACTTTGCCGCCGGGGAAAGCCTAGGTTTCCGTTTTTAGCACGTTTGCCGAGGTTATAGAAGGAGGGGGTAGCGCCCCGAGGTTCATCTGTGTGCGCCGCGTCTTTTGGTCGGTAAGGTTTCGCGAGAGCCGTCGTCACGCATCCAGAGGAGCTCGTCGGAGTTGAAGTTTACAGCCGCCGCGGTTTTGGCCTTGGATCGTCGCCGATCTGTGGTTTTTCGACGTTTTGGTCCCGGATTCGAACTCGTCGGGGTGTGCCGCATCCATTGCGTCACTTCTTTTCGTCGGGGATACGCCGGAACGCCGTCGCCGAGTCTTCTTCTTCATCTCGGTGGACTTCTCGCCGCCGCCGCCATGAAGCCGGGTGAGTTCGTGACCGTTAGATCCGGATGAACGGAGGGGATCGAGCCGCGTTGCACGCATCTGTCGCCGTTCGATCGGATCGGGCCGTGGATGCATGCCGCGTGTCGTGCATCGGCGGGGCGGCGCTGCAACCAATCGAAACAAGACGCGTGTCGGGTGCGGGTACCGAGGCGTCATACGCCGGGTTCACGGTGGACGCAGGAGGTCCGTGGATCGGTCTATGCACCGAGGCCACGCGTCGGCTTCGATTGGTCGGTTAAGCCGCTGGCGTCATGCCGACGTCATGATGACGCAATAAATCAGTTTTCGTTTTAAAAATAAATCTGTTAATTTCGAATTTCGATTTTACGATTTGAAGATTTATTTCAAATTTAAAAGACTATATCTTTTGCATCGTAACTCGGATTTGAGTGATTCCAATTTCTAAAAATTTGTAAAATTAAGATCTATTTAATGGTGAATTTTATTTGATTTTTGGAGTTCAATTGCTCTCTGTTTTAGCATTTATTTGCTTTTTCCTTCTTGATGCAGCGTGAGACGTTGAATTGTGCGACGCTTCGGAGGAAGATCCAGCAACTCAAGAGCAAGTTCCAGAACCAGATCAGGACCTATTCCAAGGCAAGTTGTGCTTTGATCATGTTGAACCCATGTTTATAAAATTACTATGTTTGTTTTACCCTATTGCATATGTTTCAAATATACAATTGTTTCAAATTAGATTGGGCTTAGCTAATATACCAGATTGATCTATACCCTACCTTGTCATTGTATGCCATGATCCATTGTCACCCTAGATTGGTTAATAATAGTTGGTTAATAATTATAATCAACATTGGAGGTTTAGTCCGTATTAGTTGCTTAGCCATGCTACGTCATCACATGTGTCAGAATCATTGATAATTAATCTTGATTAATGGAATATGGAACAATGTTAAGAACTTGTGTGTCATGTGGAATCACACGATGAGATTGAGTTGTTGTGGCGAGTCATGTCACGCAACGATGTTGGATTGTTGATGGCACGTGGTGCTTGGTAATCAACTGGGTGATAATCATTTAGATTGGGGCAAGTGGCAAGGGGCGAGGAGGCCAAGGTGGGCCCAATGGGCAGAGGGTATGTGGATGTCTTGCCACGATCACTCTAAGGACTTAACCTTGCAAGCCTTTGACTGAGTCAATCATGCAACCACATGTGCCGTATGGGCCACCTAGTGAGTAATTTGCAATGTCTTAATTTTGGTACTATCGTGGTCGGTGTGAGTTCCCGAGTTATGGTGTAATTCACATGGCGCAAGAGGGGGCCCCGGATGTGGTAACCATCCCACCGGTGTTGAAACCTTAGCGGGTAGTATCGGGTTAAGCCAGAGCATTGTAAAGGCTTTGTTATAATCACTCGCCTTGGTGGTGTTTGGTTGTATCACGTGGGTAAAGTGCATAACCTCTGCAGAGTGTGAAACTATTCGGATAGCCGTGCTCGCGGTATTGAGCAATGCTCGGGAATTACAGTTAAGGGTTAGCTTAATTAATTGGACAACGTGGTTGGGATGGCGGAATGCCATATGGAAGATGAAATTTGACTTAGGATTGGAAACTTGGTTTACTTGAGAAATCCTGAATTTATTTACTATTGTTATTTGTTTTACATTCTTTACGATCTATTTATTGTATTTGTTCATAAATGCTGCTTATTGCAAAATAGCCATGATAGCCTATCCATTGGAATAAGCCTTACATATAGATACATAGAATTGCATTCTGTGCACAACTTGTTGAGTGCTTTAAGTACTCACCCTTGCCAAACAACAATAATCAACAGTTGAAGAATCTACACCTGTGTTGGAAGATGAAGTCCAAGAAGACACGAGTCATTAGGGTCCGAGCCTTGTCGGTTGCCTGTGGTGAATCGATGAGCTATCTCGTTTTCTATTTTCCATTTGCTTAATCATTAGTTATATTTTCAGTCTTGCCCTGCGTGGCTTAATAATGTAAGTTGGTCATAAGATCATACCTTTAGTTATATCAATGAATGAACTATTATTCTATTATCGTTGAGTATGTTGTGATATGTACCAATGTTGAGCTGTGTGCACTAGCGTTGATCCTGGGAATAGTGCGGTAAACACAGTGGGTTCGAATCAGTGGATTCGGGTCCTTACAGAGGTGGTATCAGAGCATACTGACTGTAGGTCTTGGCCCTAGATAGTGGAGGTGTCTTGTGTGTGTCCAAACTATTTTCCAAAAGAAAATCTAAACTTGACTAATAAAACACTCTCGACTCATCTCATTCTCTACTTCTCGCCTTTGCTGAATTTACCGTTTTACTTGCCGTTTCGGGTGGAGAACTTATTCAAAGTTCTTGTGGAGCAGATCCGATCGTTCGACCTTTGAGGAGTCGGTGGCGGCTACGCCATGGAGTCGTGGAGAATACTTCGACGCTTGGAGGCTTCTATCGTCCGCTTTACCGAGGAGGCAGTTGGTCAGTGAATGGTGTACACCAAGGATTTATTTGCAAGCTGATTATCTACGCTCGAGAGAACGAGGAAGCTAGCAGGCCAATCAACATATCTGCCAGAAGATTCTCGTATGAGGTTGCAATTCAGGAGGTTGCTCGCCTTGCTCTTCGCCGTGTCTGCCGCGACTACGCCGACGAGCTTCACGACTCAGTGTTCCGCCTTCACCCAGACGTTCAAGCATGCCGACGCCGACGGATCGTGGAGAACGAGTGTGCCACTGCGGTACACCTTGCGGAGTTCGCCCTTGCCGGGAGGATCATATGAGAGAGACTACCCAGGAGCTGGAGGCGGTGCGAGGCACTCGAGTAGCGAGTAGGAGCTTGAGGTGACCCGTGCTTGACCATCGGGATGATCACCGAGTGGGAGAGGCCCCGGAGGCGATGAGGACGTGGGCGCGTGACTCGAGGAGTTCAGAGAGCGATGAGGAGTCGAGGAGGATCCCGAGGAGCGAGTGGGAGCGAGGGGAGTGCAGACCCCGTTGTTGCAGAGGACCCAGTAGTAGGTCATCAGGATAGGTTCGCTCCTATGCCCGCTCATCCGCCGGTGTATGCGCCGGATCAGCCTCAGCCAGGGTGGCTGGATGAGTGAGTGTCGACCTTGAGGCGTGTTGAGACTCGAGTGTGAGTCGCGTCTTTAAGTTAGTTTTACCTTTCTAGTTGACGTTAAGGTTTCGTGTTTAGTTTGCTTCTTAGTATTGCTGAGTGTGCAGTATGTGTTGCAAAGCTTGTAGGCTTAAATAAGCAGCCATACCAAGAATAAATAAAGAATTATTTCAGTTGGGTATAACCTATCTCCCCGCTTTAGAAAGTCTTACTTCTTATCTATGCTACATCTACCTTCCCTAACCTAAGAGGCAATCATCAGATGGTGAATACTCGAGGGAACAACGGAGCTTCAGGAAGTGGACTGCGTCAGAACGATAACACCAACGACAGAGGCAGCCCTCAACCACCGTCAGTAGACATGCAGAATCTAGGAGCGTTTCTTGCCGCGCAGACTCAACTAATGCAGACTATGATGCAGCAGATGCAGCAGATGACCAATGCAAAGAAGAACCAACAACAACCCAGAGCTCGAACAACCATGGTGGACCCGACCTCACTCAAAGCTATCGATTTTATGAGGACTAGGCCGCCAACTTTTCAGAAATGTGAACCCTTTGGAAGCCGATGGACCGGCTTAGGACAATTGAGAAGAAGTCGCACATCACTCGGTGTGAGGGCAATGAGAAGGTGCTCTCGCCTCTCATCAACTTGAAGGAACCGCCGCAGAATGGTGGGAGAATTATCGTGCGCTCATGGAGCCCCACAAGAGATCACACAGGAGGAGTTTACTAATGCTTTCCGCAAGATATCATGTCCCGAGGGAATGATGGACCTTAAGAAGGAGGAGTTCGGGGCTCGAAACAAGGAGGCCAACGGTGGCGAATACGAATAAGTTTACCCAGTTAGCTCGCTATGCCCTCGAAGACGAGCGACGGACAAAGCTAAGCGCCTCGTTTCATGAAGGACTAAATTCGGGGCTGCAGTGGGACCGATTACCCACAATTTTCGGACTTTCGTGAACTAGTGAATAAGGCTTTGATCCTAGAGGATAAGCGCAAAGAGCTGGGTGAAAACCGTAAGCGCTTAATGACTAATCAGGGTGGACGCCCAAACCATCTACGTTTGAGGATGTCACCACAACAATTTGCTAGATTCCAACCACCAGCTGTGAACAAGACATCAACCCCTGTACCTCGCCCTGCCAATCAAAATTTTCAAACCCCAGCACAGGGCAACAATGCGCCAGGAGGGAATCAGCAGTCGGCAGTGAAAAGATGCTATACCTGCAACGAGCCAGGGCACTTTTCTAATAGGTGTCCACAGAAGGGAGGCATCACGCCAGTTCGTTTCAACTTGGGAACAACACCGGCCAAGGCACCAACCTCAGGAGGAAATCGTGCGCCAGGTCAAGCTGGAGCAACCCCGCAATCAACAGTGCGTGGAAGGATCAACCACATCACTGCAGATGGAGCTCAGGAAGCTACGGACGTCGTACTGGGTAAGTTTCTGGTCAACTCAGTACCTGCTACAGTTTTGTTTGATTCTGGAGCTTCGCATTCGTTTGTTTCTCAAAGTTTTGCAACCAAGAATGGATTTAAAGTGGTGAATCTTAAGTGTGTGCTCTTAGTCCAAGCCCGTGATCCGAACTTAGATCTAGCATTGGGTGTTTGGGAGCTAAGTTGCTTATGGATGGGATAGAATTTCTAGCGAATCTTATCTTGATAGATGCGTAATCCTAGGCGTCATCCTTGGAATGGATTGGCTGTCTAAGCATAAGGCCGTTTTGGATTGTGGTAGAAGGACCGTGACTTTGGAAGGCCCTAGTGGCAAGAAAGTAGAGTTTCAAGCGACCGCGATTCGAGATGGGCGATTAATGGTCAGCGGCGTGAAAGCCATCGGCATGGAAGATGTGCGATGAGCGAGAATACCGGATGTGTTTCGGAAGATTTGCGGGATTGCCACCGAACCGTGATATCGAGTTCGTGATCGAGTTAGCGCCCGGTCAGACCGATATCAAAAGACCATATCGGATGCCTACCGAGCGAGTTAGTGGAAATGAAGAAGCGATTGAGGGCGCAAGAGAAATGTTTCATTAGACCAAGTTCATCGCCGTGGGGAGCCCCGGTTTTGTTTGTTTCGTAAAAAGGACGGAAGTCTTAGAATGTGCATCGATTATCGTGCACTGAATGAAGTAACGATCAAGAATAAGTATCCGTTGCCCAGGATCGACGACTTATTTGATCAGTTAAGAGGAGCTGGAGTTTTCTCCAAGATAGATCTTCGTTCAGGATACCATCAGTTGAAGATCCGAGCAGAGGATGTGCCAAAGACTGCGTTTTCTACGCGATGTGGACATTATGAGTTCACAGTCATGTCATTTGGATTGACGAATGCCCCTGCATATTTCATGAACATGATGAATAAGGTTTTCATGGAATATTTGGATAAGTTCGTTGTAGTCTTTATAGACGATATCTTGGTTTATTCGAAGACAGAGGAAGAGCATGCAGAACATCTCAGAATGGTTTTAGAGAGGCTGCGAGAACATCAGCTATATGCTAAGTTTAGCAAGTGTGAATCTTGGAAGGAGAAAGTTGAATTTCTTGGTCATGTAATGACTACTAAAGGAGTAGCAGTTGACCCAAGCAAAGTGGACGCAGTGTTGCATTGGGAGCAACCAGAGTGCATTACCGGATCCGTAGTTTTACGGGAATGGCGGGATATTACCGTCGGTTCATAGAGGGATTCTCAACGATTGCTAAACCCCTTACGCAGTTGTTGAAGAAAGAAAAGAAGTTTGCATGGACGCCAGAGTGCGAGAAAAGTTTCATGGAATTAAAGAAGCGTTTAACAACAGCCCCCGTATTAGTGTTGCCAGATGTGCAGAATGGATTTGATATTTATTGCGATGCTTCGAAGCAAGGCTTGGGATGCGTGTTAATGCAAGAGGGCAAAGTCGTTGCTTATGCGTCAAGACAGTTAAGACCGCGTGAAGTGAATTACCCAACGCATGATTTGGAGTTAGCTGCCGTAGTGCATGCTTTAAAGATATGGCGTCATTATCTCATAGGAAATAGATGTGAGATATATACAGACCATAAGAGCCTGAAATACATATTCACTCAAGCAGACCTGAATATGAGACAGCGAAGGTGGCTAGAGCTAATTAGGGATTATAATGTGGGAATCCATTATCATCCCGGAAAGGCCAATGTGGTAGCAGATGCTCTAAGTCGAAAGAGCCATAGCGCAAACACGCTAACAATGGAGGATCAACCAGAATTATGCAAGGAATTTCAGAAACTAAGGTTGGAAGTCGTTCCGCAAGGAATGGTAACTGCACTAGAAGTGAAGCCAACACGGAGGAGCAGTTGGAAAAGGCCGAAGGATGACGATAAAATTTCTAAGATTAAGGCTAAAAGGAAGAAGGCCTAGCCGTAGATTTCACTCTGAATGAGCAAGGGACCATGTTCTTCAAAGGCCGGATTTGCGTCTTGGGATAAAAGGAGCTAAAACAGTTGATTCTCGAGGAAGCTCACAATTGAAGTACTCAATTCATCCAGAAGTGCTAAGATGTACCAGATTTGAAAGAGAGATTTTGGTGGCCTAATATGAAGCGTGAAGTAGCGAGCATGTCGCTTTATGCGACGTATGTCGAGGGTAAAAGCCATGCACCAAAGACCGGTGGTGCATTGCTGGTAGTTGAAAATTCGAAATGGAAGTGGAGGAAATCGAATGGATTTTATTACCGGTTTACCTAAAACTCGGAGAGGTTACGATTCCATTTGGGTTATTGTTGATCGTCTAACCAAGGTCGCCCATTTTATCCCAGTGAAGACCACTTACTCAGGAGATCGTTTAGCAGAGTTGTACATGTCAAAGATTGTATGTTTGCATGGAGTGCCCAAGAAGATTGTGTCGATGAGGTACCCAATTTACCTCAAGATTACGGAATAAGTTGCGAAGCCATGGGAACTCGTCTCAATTTTAGTACTGACATATCACCCGCACGGATGGTCGGTGAAAGAGTAAATCGATTTTAGAGGATATGTTGAGAGCTTGTGCTTTAGCTTATCTTTGCGACGTGGGATAAGTGTTTGCCATATGCGAATTTAGTTACAATAATAGTTATCAAGCTAGCCTACGGATGTCACCGTTCGAGGCATTGTATGGGCGTGCTTGTCGTACTCCGTTGAATTGGGCAAGCAGAGAACGTTTGGTGTTTGGGCGGATATTCTCGAGGAGGCAGAAAGTCAAGTTGCAATGATCAGAGAGAGGTTGAAGATAGCACAGTCAAGACAGAAGAGTTACGCAGATAACCGTTGTCGAGATTTGAGTTTTGAACCAGAAGATTATGTGTATCTCAGGGTTACCCCTCTTAAGGGCGTTAAAAGATTTCATGTTAAAGGGAAGCTTGCACCAAGATATGTCGGTCCGTTCAAGATTCTGACCCGTCAAGGAGAGGTGGCTTATCAATTACAGTTGCCTCAGTCCTTGGCAGGAGTGCATGATGTATTCCATGTGTCGCAGCTTAAGAAGTGTCTCAGAGTGCCAACAGAGCAAACCCCATTGGATGCAATAGAGCTGCAAGAAGATTTGACCTATAAAGAGCAACCGGTCAGAATTTTGGATGTTATGGATCGCAAGACCAGAAACAAGTCTATTCGCTTTTGCAGAGTTCAGTGGAGCAATCATTCCGAAAGTGAAACCACTTGGGAGCGAGAAGAAGATTTGAAGTCAGAATTCCCAAACCTATTCTCTAGTTAGCCCTGAATCTCGGGTCGAGATTCTGTTAAGGGGGGGAGGTTTGTAACATCCCAAAATTTGGTTTAATTAAGTTTTATTGTTTAAAAGTGCATTTGTGATTTTCGGAATTTATTTAGATTTTTGGATTTATGGAATTAATTTTAAATCAAGTTTATTGCCTTTTGTTCAAATCTATTTAAATCATGCAAAGTTAAAATAAAGTTTTGCCAAAAATATTTTATTTGAGCCTGAATGTTTCAAAGTATTTCGAGATTTTCTTGGATTTTTCCTGATTATTTTATTGCCTAAAACAAATTAAATGAATTTCGGAATTATTTTAAATGAAAAACCTTTTGAAAAACCTCGAGCAAAGAATGGGCTCGCCCGTATCTTGTCTTGTGCGTGGCGGAGAAGCGCCCATTTGGCCCATCTCGGGTAAACCCTAGAGCGATTGAATCGCGCCGTTGGATCCGGATCGGATGATCATGGATGAAGCGTCTGGGTTCGGGATTCGGAGATCTTCGCGTTGGAAAGAAATCGGGCGGTTAGGATTAGATCGTGGGCGTGTGATCGTGACCGTTGGAGCGGAATCGAGCGGTGAGGTTGTCGTCTCCGATCGAACTCGAGTCCCGCCGACACGACTTCGCCGCGGGAAAGCCTAGGTTTCCGTTTTTAAGCGCGTTGCCGAGGTTATAGAAGGAGGGGTAGCGCCCGAGGTTCATCTGTGCGCCGCGTCTTTTGGTCGATAAGGTTTCGCGAGAGCCGTCGCCACGCATCCGCAGGAGCTCGTCGGAGTTGAAGTTTGCGGCCGCCGCGGTTTTGGCCTTGGATCGTCGCCGATCCGTGGTTTTTCGACGCTTTGGTCCCGGTTCAACTTCGTCGGGTGTGCCGCATCCATTCGTCACTTCTTTTCGTCGGGATTCGCCGAACGCCGTCGCCGAAGTCTTCTTCTTCATCTTTGGTGGACTTCCTCGCCGCCCGCCGCCGCGAAGCCGGGTGAGTTCGTGGACCGTTAGATCCGGATGAGCGGAGGATCGAGCGCGTTGCGCGATCCGTCGCCGTTCGATCGGATCGGGCCGTGGATGCATGCCGCGTGTCGTGCATCGGCGGGGCGGCGCTTCAACCAATCGAAACAAGACGCGTGTCGGGTGCGGGTACTGAGGCGTCATACGCCGGATTCACGGTGGACCAGAGGAGGTCCCGTGGATCAGGTCTATGCACCGAGGCCACGCGTCGGCTTCTGATTGGTCCGGTTAAGCGCTGGCGTCATGCTGATGTCATGATGACGTAATAAATCAGTTTTCGTTTTAAAAATAAATCTGTTAATTTCGAATTTCTGATTTTCTGATTTCAGTATTTATTTCAAATTTCAAAAGGCTATATCTTTTGCATCGTAACTCGGATTTGAGTGATTCCAATTTCTAAAAATTTGTAAAATTAAGATCTATTTAATGGTGAATTTTATTTGATTTTTGGATATAATTGCTCTCTGTTTTAGCATTTATTTCCTTTTCTCCTTCGGTACGCGTAGACGTTGAATTGTGCGACGCTTCGGAGGAAGATCCAGCAACTCAAGAGCAAGTTCCAGAACCAGATCAGGACCTATTCCAAGGCAAGTTGTGCTTTGATCATGTTGAACCCATGTTTATAAAATTACTATGTTTGTTTTACCCTATTGCATATGTTTCAAATATACAATTGTTTCAAATTAGATTGGGCTTAGCTAATATACCAGATTGATCTATACCCTACCTTGTCATTGTATGCCATGATCCATTGTCACCCTAGATTGGTTAAAAATAGTTGGTTAATAATTATAATCAACATTGGAGGTTTAGTCCGTATTAGTTGCTTAGCCATGCTACGTCATCACATGTGTCAGAATCATTGATAATTAATCTTGATTAATGGAATATGGAACAATGTTAAGAACTTGTGTGTCATGTGGAATCACACGATGAGATTGAGTTGTTGTGGCGAGTCATGTCATAGCGATGTTGGATTGTTGATGGCACGTGGTGCTTGGTAATCAACCGGGTGATAATCATTTAGATTGGGGCAAGTGGCAAGGGCGAGGAGGCCAAGGTGGGCCCAATGGGCGAGAGGGTATGTGGATGTCTTGCCCGATCACTCTAAGGACTTAACCTTGCAAGCCTTTGACTGAGTCAATCATGCAACCACATGTGCGGTATGGGCCACCTAGGTGAGTAATTTGCAATGTCTTAATTTTGGTACTATCGTGGTCGGTGTGAGTTCGAGTTATGGTGTAATTCACATGGCGCAAGAGGGGGCCCCGGATGTGGTAACCATCCCACGGTGTTGAAACCTTCGCGGGTAGTATCGGGTTAAGCCAGAGCATTGTAAAGGCTTTGTTATAATCACTCGCCTTGGTGGTGTTTGGTTGTATCACGTGGGTAAAGTGCATAACCTCTGCAGAGTGTGAAACTATTCGGATAGCCGTGCTAGTGGTATTGAGCAATGCTTGGGAATTACAGTTAAGGGTTAGCTTAATTAATTGGACAACGTGGTTGGGATGGCGGAATGCCATATGGAAGATGAAATTTGACTTAGGATTGGAAACTTGGTTTACTTGAGAAATCCTGAATTTATTTACTATTGTTATTTGTTTTACATTCTTTACGATCTATTTATTGTATTTGTTCATAAATGCTGTTTTTTGCAAAATAGCCATGATAGCCTATCCATTGGAATAAGCCTTACATATAGATACATAGAATTGCATTCTGTGCACAACTTGTTGAGTGCTTTAAGTACTCACCCTTGCCAAACAACAATAATCAACAGTTGAAGAATCTACACCTGTGTTGGAAGATGAAGTCCAAGAAGACACGAGTCATTAGGGTTAGAGCCTTGTCGGTTGCCTGTGGTGGTGATGAGCTATCTCGTTTTCTATTTTCATTGCTTAATCATTAGTTATATTTTCGGTCTTGTCTGCGTGGCTTAATAATGTAAGTTGGTCATAAGATCATACCTTTAGTTATATCAATGAATGAACTATTATTCTATTATCGTTGAGTATGATGTGATATGTACCAATGTTGAGCTGTGTGCACTAGCGTTGATCTTGGGAATAGTGTGGTAAACACAGTGGGTTCGAATCAGTGGATTCTGGTCCTTACACCACTGGCAGTGCATACCGTCGCACTAAGATCACAAAGTCTTCTGGGATATCGATCGAAGACATAATTTCTGTCACCAAGTCATTGCGGCTCTCATCAGTCAGCGACTTCCAGGATGGACATGTGATGGGGACCCATTCCCGTGCGACTATCCCGCACAATGTCCTAAATGCATTCACCGCCTTTCTTGGTTCGGTGAGGGCCCCATCCTTTCGATCAACCGCTGTGATGGTATATCGTTCCGTGGGCCTTTTATTTGCTCCTCTTGGACCTCGAGGAGGTTTTCTTTTCGATGACTCATCACATCCTTCAGACGGCGAATGAGGGGACACCATCTTGCAATCTAGGCTGGTTGTCGTGGCACAACAGGAAAGAAAAGTAAACAAACATGGAAGGCTACCAATTGATGTCTGCTTTTATTTAATGGGTACAAAGGTAGTTCAGAGAAGGTAAGTTGAGAGAAGCAATTCATGATATTTTAGTTATAATTTCTCAGAAGTAATGTCTAACTTGGTCTCTGACACTAGTCTGGATCACACCATGCACAGTTGGCTTGAGTAATCTTGTTGTAGTTGCTAAATCGAATATGCCCAAAAATGAAGGTAGTAATCTTGTTGTAGTTACTAAATCGAAGTGAATTTCTCTCATAAATAAACACAGCCACTTAATGGACAGTCATACACCTCACCAGGGATGGATTGAGGAATAGCAAAGAATTAAAAAATGTGCCCTCATCTCAAACAAATATCTAGTTCTAATGTTCTTTGTTACTACTCGTACATATCTCACTGCTTTGTTTCTACTCGTACTTCATAATGTAGGTATGTAACAACAAGATTACAACGTCAACGAAAATCGCTATGGTTTTTGCTTCTCCACCAGCCAAACGAAAATTGGTGAGAGGGGAGCGATTATCGGCACTTACCGAGCGAATTTCACCATGTATTTTGTGGGGGTAATATATAGTTGCAAGAATTAAAATAATAAAAATCATCCAATTTTTAACCTAGATCTGCATTTTATATTTGCAACATTCTTTTTGTCACATTGTTAGTGTTTTTAAAATAAGAACAACAGTGTAGACATGTATTTCAATTTAATTACCCAAACATCAATAGTTTCCGCTGTCTCGCACAAACTAAAGTAGTGAGATTTCTAGCTAGCCTACTTGAGGTTTAGATAGAGGGGAGCGATTATCGGCACTTACCGAGCGAAAATCGATGGGGAGGCGTCGGCGATGGTGCGGCGTCGGCGATGGGGAGGCGTCGGCGAGGGGGCGGCGTCGTCGATGGGGAGGGGTCGATGAGGGGGCGCCGTCGGTGAAGGGGAGGCATCGACGAGCTGGGGTGGAGACGAATACTTAGGGTTTTGAGCGCGTGAGTGGAAGAGTAGAGAATGAATGATCTGCCAGAGTGGTCTTTTTATATGTCTCCCATATCATAGACGGTTCTAGATTAGAACCGTCTGTTATAAAAATATCACATACGGTTCTAGCTTAGAACCGTCTGTGATATTATTTTATCACAGACGGTTCCACTACGCCAAAACCTGCAATAGGTGATGGTCTATTTGTGACGGTTTTTTTCGAACCGCCACAAATATAATTATCAGTGGCGGTTCTATATTGAAAATGGCGGGAAGAATATCAGTGGCGGTTCTATCCTCGAACCGCCAGCGATATCGATATCGATGGCGGTTCGAGGATAGAACCGCCATTAATAACAAATACATCATCAGTGGCGGTTGGAGGATAGAACCGCCACTGATACTATTGTATTATTAGTGGCGGTTCTATCCTTGAACCGCCACTGATAATTAATTATCAGTGGCGGTTCAAGGATAGAACCGCCACGAATAATGTTATCAGTGGCAGTTCTAGTTAACATCCGCCATTGATAATATTGCCTATAAATAGGTGGTCAGTAGCAGCACTGGTCTTCTTCCTCCCGAGAGCAAACCAAAACTTCTAATTTTCAGATTTCGTTTTCTCCAATTCTTGTGTTGTACTTCCTCTAGTTATTCCTTGGTGAGTTATTTTTTCTCCTCTCTTGATTTGTGTTAATCTTGTTGCAATTTAATTTTTAAACCTAGTTCAATTAAGGTTTATATGTAGATGAGATGAAAAGTTTAGATTTTGTTTATTTTTATTTACCTACCATTTTGTAGTTGATGAATTTATTTCCTAGCTAGATTCATTAGATGATGTTGTGTTCCTTTTATAGATGATGAATTATGATCAAGCATATATTTAATATAAATTGCATTTTAAGTTAATTTGGTAGATGATGAATTTATTATCTAGCTTCTTTAGATGATAAGTAATTAGATTAGTTTTTTAATTACTATTAATTTGGTTCCATTAGTGTGCACGTATAATATACATCTTGCATATATTAAATTTGTTCAATTAAGATTAGTGGATATTAATATACATGAAATTTTAGTTAATTTGGTAGATGGGTGCTCATCATTTTTAGATGATGAATTTATTATCTAGCTCCTTTAGATGATAGGTAATTAGATTAGTTTTTTAATTACTATTAATTTGGTTCCATTAGTATGCACGTATAATATACATCTTGCATATATTAAATTTGTTCAATTAAGATTAGTGGATATTAATATACATGAAATTTTAGTTAATTTGGTAGGTGGGTGCTCATCATTTTTAGATGATGAATTTATTATCTAGCTCCTTTAGATGATAAGTAATTAGATTAGTATTTTAATTACTATTAATTTGGTCCCATTAGTGTGCACATATAATATACATCTTGAATATATTAAATTTGTTTAATTAAGATTAGTGGATATTAATATACATGAAATTTTAGTTAATTCGGTAGGTTGGTGCTCATGATTTTTAGATGATGAATTTATTATCTAGATCCTTTAGATGATAAGTAATTAGATTAGTTTTTTAATCAATTTTTATATGTTAATTAATTTTAGATGGACTAGAGATGGATGTACAATGCGAACCGTTACAGCCGAGATTACATCGACGGGGTATCTGCTTTTCTAAGAGCCGCTGAGGAGAACAAGTTGCACAAGAAGACAGAGTACATACATTGTCCATGCATTGATTGCAAGAATGAGAAAATATTTTCGGACAAAGAGCACATCCACTTGCACTTGATTCGAAGGGGTTTTGTACTTGGCTATACACGTTGGACAAGTCACGGTGAAGAGAAAAACATACATGAAGGTGATAATGTATTGGATGATAGAGAAGGCATTATGACAGCTGACATTAGTTATGGATCTGATGAGGATAGGTTGGAGAGACATGTGCTGCTTTTGGTTATAATTGCAAGTGAGGAAAAAATAAATAATCAATGCTTGGTTTCTGTACAACTACTGCTGCAATGGTGATGGTTCTGAAATCTATCTTTTAACTTTGTTTTCGTAATCATGTATGGATTGATGGTTTAATCTGTTATTTTTGTCGAAATGTGGCTCTTTTATCCCTTGCACTTCCCTGCTTTTCCTTCAGAAATATCTGATTTGCTGCTTATCCTGTTGGCTTACGTATGCTCACTTCACCTACTTTAATTATGAGTGTTAGTAAAGATGACAGTCAGTTCAAACCATTAAATTGTATCTTCTATGATTCACTTTTGCCAGATTGATGCTTATCCTGTTGGGACGGACTCACCGTTGGACTAAGAACAATAACTGTTCAAGATGTGAAACCACTTAGGACTCAAATCTAGTTAGTGCTAGGTTGCATTTGCCGCATGGATATGGCAATGATAGAGACAATTTACTAGCTTTGACTATATATAATTTGAAGCATTCCATATTTTTTTAAAGATTTGTGCCATATCAAATATCGCCTCTATAATTTACAAGGTTGTCCTTATGTCGTGGCTACCATTCTCAGTAGCAACAATGGAAGACTCAGCTACCTGATTGGTTCTCTTTGTTTGCACTAAAGAGTATCAGTTGGCATAGACAAAACACTTAGGACTCACAATGAAAGACCTATACCTCAAATTTCTTTTCTTCTTTCCACAGAATGAGGATCTGATTCTTGTTATACTTAACTATTCTAGATGAACACATTGAATGTACGAAAGTGGAATTGCTACTACTTTGGTATGAAATGGAATGACAGTGAGTTTTTGGAAAGACTTATGGAATGGACATTTGCCTTCTCTAAAATTTCCAAGGCTCTACCCCTTTGCCAAGAATTAAGATAGCTAATTGGGCACAACATCTCTTCTTTCCTTGCCCCTTCGCCATAAATTGATGTCAACAGATTGGAATACATTGGGTTATCACAGTTGGAGATCTTCATCATTGCTTCATGACACATTTGGAAACAACGAGATATGAAGATTTTGTCCAACTGTTCATAATATAAGATATCCACATTCAAACATTTGGAATCATGCATAAGTATTCATCAATAGGAAAGAAATATACAAATCTTAGTTTATTACCTCCCAACACCAAAGGCTTGAATCAGACTCATCTGCCAACACATCTTTCGGTTCCATACTTTACCTCTTTCAGTTCGCACATCTAATGGTTCCATACTTTACCTCTTTCAGTTCGCACAGCTGAGGCTGATATGGAGGAGCAATACATCCCGAGCCCGAGCCCTAGCCCTAGCAGGTTCCTCAACCTCCACCCAACCACCGGTGTTACCGCTGATGCTGACGTACCCGTGGCAAGACCTCATGGCCGAGGAAGAAAGAAGAAGCCCGAAGGCCGGTATACCATCTCTGAGGTCTCAGATGCTGGGGCTCCTATTGCACCGCCAAAGTTTGTAGCAAAGTACAGAACAACTGCGGGTATATCGCAGGGAGAGAGTGCCAATCACCTTTTGGATTGGCACAAAGTGCCCGATACCATCAAAGCGGATCTATGGATGAGCTCAAACAAACCTTGAATTCCCGAAGAAGATGAACACGCGTGCGTCGGGATGCTTGATGACCATGGATGCGGCATGGAGGAACTTCAAGGCGGTGAATACTAATTATGTGAAGAAAAACCGGTCGGCCATCGGGACTACCCAAACTTAGAACCATATTGGGATGAATTTGTGTCGATGAAGCAAAGTGAAGCGACAAAGAAGTCGGCGAGGACCACATAAACATCGGAAGGAGGAACATCCATCCACACGGACTTGAATGCGGGTGGGTACGTTGGTAAAATCCTCAATGGGAGAAGCAGAAGCGTAATCACTACAATCGGTGGTACAAGTCAATTGGCGGACTACTGACCGAGTCAAGCACTATGTGCTAGCGAGGGCAAGTGTCACGTCACGGTGGGGCTTATCCTTGAAATAGCGATGACGAAGCAATGTCGCAAAGGGTCCAGGAGTCAGACGTCGAGTCTTCCCAAGGAACATTCCACCCGGATAGGAGAACGAGCGAACTAACATGTGCCCCGGGAAACAAGGAGCATCACAGACGGACACGAGGTGTCGGGGTTAAGGTTCCACGAAGGCGGGATTCCCGAGCACCTCCACACTTACAAGAGTCAAAAGAGAGCTAGAGAAGCGTTCTTTGAAATAGAAATGATGAAGGAAAAGATGCTTCGAGAATTGCAAGGCACAATAGAACAACAAGTACAACAAGCCATGAGCCAGCCGCAAGCCGAGAACATTGTTATGACCAGCCCTCGAATCATCGCGGCGATTCGCATCCGCCCACTTGTAGAACAGGGCATGGGCCATTATCCTGTGGACGACATACATGACCCCACACCGTGCCAGCTCACTTTGCCCGTCATGAACATATTCATTCAGGTTGGTACAGGTATAGCGTACCCATGCCAAGAAGGAGGTGTATTGCACAACTCTGCGATAGCGTCGGGTTATGCAAAGGTCCAGGTGGACACGATTAATCCCCAGTTTGCCAACCTCGGGCTAGAAATGCCCCCGAACGACGAGGTTACAACTCTAGGAAGTGCCGTCCACTCATTCATCTAGTGGCGCAAACGTGACATCGTCTTGGACCATCGTGAAGTGCCTGCCCCTCCCGAGGTGAACGTGCCAACCCCTCCTGAGGTGACCATGCCGCCTCTCTGCGGTGAACGGTAGGCCTTTCCCTGATAAACCTCGCATACGATCGTCACCAACACATCGTACAAAAGTTAGTGCGACAACTTCGGTTGACCGACTTAAAATCCTCCTCTGAAGGCATGGCAGAATAGACAAGCCATATCAGCAAGGTCAGGCGAAGCCAGAACAGAGTATGTTGTTGTGCGCGAGAAAAGTAAGGGTAAAGCGGTGTCCAAAGGACAAGCTACTGAAGGAATCTTGAAATACAATTGGGAAGCCGTTTGTCACCTTCAAGCTTGATAGCCTAACGGTGCAACTAAGGCGATTACATGCATGGTATATGGGCGATCTAACCAAGATGTACTCGAAGGTGATCACCGCCATTTTAGAGAGGAACATTTCTACCATGAGGGTGGCCGCTTCATGATAGAATTCAATGAGTTGCACAACATGTACTATCAAGATGCCCTCGACGTGTCTCTTATGAGATCTTTGGTCACCGTAAGTGTCCAATATAAAAATCATTGTCTACATTCATGTAATACCGATAAATGTGATGTCTAAATCATTTCTTATGTAGATACGAGTTGATCGAACTAAGAAGAACCAACGGGCCAGTGGCATTCCTCGATCCGGGAATGGTTTGCCAGCCGGAAATCAAAAGAGTACCAAAGGAGGTCGAGGATTACGTATATAACACTTTCATCAAACTCCAAGACAAGGAGTTCATACTTTTACCATACAATTTCAAGTAAGTGGCTCACTAGCTAGTTCAACTACTTGTTAATCTCGTTCTTTGCTCAGCTTAGGACTAATGACTACGGCATCATACATGTCTATGTAGTTTCCACTGGATTCTCGTAGTAATTACTCCAGATAAAAGCAAGATGCTGATCTTGGACCCGCGAGACAAAGATCCAAAAAACTACAAAGATATGACAAGTTTAGTGAATAGGGCGTTCCAAGCATATTGTAAAAAGAGCTCAAGACACTGTCCTTTCCATAAATCACTGATAATCCGTACTAAATTTTCGGTAAGCACAAAAACAATTTTCCTATATCGCATCTTGTAGTCAATAACTCCTTCAATATCGTATAAGTTTATTCAATTTTTTGCAGTGCCACAAGCAGCCGCCAGACACAAATTTATGTGGGTACTTCGTGTGCTAATACATGCGCGAAATCTTAGGCTCTACAATAGTAAACAATGACGTAGAGGTTTGCCATGCTAACATCACATATTGATTCGTACATCTCATTCTCTATTTAAGACAAACTTTTTCTATTTATAGCGTTTGAAGTTGCCTACGGGAGGACTGGTTCCAAATGAAATCCAAGGCATCGAGGGACAGCTCGCCTACTTCATCATGAAGGAAGTACTCAACAAGAACGGCGAGTTTCATGACCCAGATAATAACGATGAAGTCTTCCATACTCATCTGCCACCTCCTGAGGCCCCTACCAACACTGAAGACTCGTAGGTGTAACATTCCAAAAATTTGGATTTTAGAATGTTTGAATTTCAAAATTCACCTTTTGCAATTTCTTTGAATTAATTTCAGCTTAATTTGAATTTTCAATTTATAAAAAAGATTTAATTTGATTAATCTATTCATAAAAAAAAAGATTTTCAGTTTTAGTTGGGTTCATTATGCCTCAAGGAATTTTTCTGTATTTTTGGAGATTTTTCTGAATTTATTTGATATTTATTTGAATTTATTTGCTTTTATTTGAATTTCTGGAATTTTGGTTAATTCGAAAAATGTTTTAAATTCTAAATCCTTCCGTGGGCCGAATCCTTCCGTGCGGCCCACCTCCCTTTCCCGCTCGCTCGGCCGGTCCCACCCACCTCGCGTCGCGCCGCCGCTTCATGATCCGGCTAGCCTGCTTCGCCGCTGCTTGATGCGCGCCACGTGGGCGGCAAGGATCTGCTGCGCGCCGCCGCCGAAACCCTAACGCGTCGCCGCGCGTCGCGCCAATCTCGGCGTCCGTGCGTGCGTGCCTCCCGAGGCTATTTAAAGCCCCGAGGACCCCGTCCGAGGTTCGCCTCGTTGCGCGCCTCCTTTGCCCTAGCTCTTGTCGATCAGTCGCCGTCGTCTTCTCCGCGAGCTCGTCGAAGTTCTCCGCCGTGCCGTGGTCTTCAACGCCATTTTCTTCCCGTCGGTGAGTCTCGCCGCGTCGCTTGCACCTCCGGACTCCTCGCGTCCTCGCTCTCTTTTGCCCCAAAAACCCGAGCCGATCCGTCGCGATTCGCCCGATCGTCTCCTTGTTCCTCCGCTCCGGTGGTCGCTGCGGTGTTGCCGCGCCAGGCCTCGCCTCGCCGTGGCCGTGGCCGTCCGTCGCTCGCAGCGCCTCGGATCTTGCCACGTCGCATCGCCGCCGCTTGCCTCTCCACCGTCCGATCCGCCTCGGCCGTCGGATGTGCGCCTGTGACGAACCCGTCGAGCGCGTCGGTCGCCTCCCGCCGCGTCGGCGCCAGCGTGGCGGCCACGTCACCTAGCCGCTGCGTGGCACCCCACGTCGGCCGGTCTGCCACGTCACCCGAACCTCTCTCGATGGACTCAGTCCACCGTGAGCCGTGTCGCTGACGCGTGGGTCCCACGTGTCAGTGGCGTTTCTTTTTCTTTTTCCAATTTTCCAGAAAATCTGAAATTCCAGCCAATCAGATCGCGCCACGTGTCAGCCTCTCTGATTTTTTCTGATTTTCTCATATGGGAATCTTCCAGGAGCCCGTTCTCCTTCGTTCGAGCTCCGATTCCAGTGATTCAAATTTCTAAATTCATCTAAAATCAAGCTCTATCTTCCAGTACCATTATTTTCAATTTTTGAATTTTATTTGAATTTATTTTATTTATTTGCTCTCGTTTCGCATGTAGGCGACTTGATCGAAGATCAGTCGAATCAACAATCAGAGGTAGAACCAGCAAGAGGCAGCGAAGGCAAGTCTTCCTTGAACATGTTGATCCCAAAGTTTATGAAAATGTTATGTTGTTTTTAAATTATGCATGCTTACTTTATGCAATGTACTTTAAATATAGTTTTAGAGTATAGTTAAATTCCAGTTTGTTATACCCTCATTGGTATTGATCATGTCGAACCTTTGACACCCTAGATGATATATACTAGCTATTTTATTTGGTGATAACCAGTAGATTAGCATGGAGCAGTAGAATTGCTTAGTCCGACTTAAGCGTTTGGTATTGTGCCATTATGGGAATCATTTCAAATATTGTTCAAACTTATTTGTGAAAGTGCGGCAATTGGTGTTGCTGCTGTGATTTAAATGAAATAAAGTGGAAACGGTTTAGACCAGGCGGATGGATGTTGGGCGGTGCGAAAGCACGAGACCTTGGTATGTGAATGTTCCGCCCTAGTCAATTAAGGACCGGCGTGTGTTACCATGGACCGAGCACTACCGTACAACCACAAGTCTATATGGGTGCGACTGGCTAAATAATTTCTCGTCTCATTATTAGCTTCGCGGTTGGTGAGTGCGGATGTTGGCGGCGCAAGAGGGGCTTCAGATCTTGGGCGGCTAGAACCCTAACAATGGTGAAACCTTAGCGGGCGAGGTTAATAGTGGGGTTGTGCATTGTAAAGGCCTTGTCATGATCTCTCTGCCGACACACCAAAGGAAGTGTGTTAAGTGCATGGCAACAAGAGTCGATCATGTCTTGTGGGTAAAGTGTACACACTCTGCGAGTTAAAACTACTTAAGTAGCCGTGCCCACGGTCAAGGGCGGCGAGTGCGCTTGCACATTGTAGATTTCTTGGTTTTGTTTTAAAGGAAAATGGTTGTTTGGGAATCGAGAGCGGATGGAACTCTCGGGTTATGGTTTGGCGGATGGAGCAGACGGGTAGATGGAACACTGCTTTAATTGTTATATCAAATTCAATTACTATTCAATTACATTTTGTTCAAACGATGCTTTATGAAATTACTATTGGTATTTCTGATTAAACTTTGCTTTATGCTAAAGAGCCATATTATGCCTTCAATTGCTTAGCCTTGCATATAGTTATCATCCATTATGTTTCCAAGACTTGCGAAGTACATTTTGTGCTCACCCTTGCAACATCCCCAACCTTCCACAGAAGAGTTCGCAGAAGCGGAAGGTGACTACGATTTCTACGCTTGTGGTTATGATGAAGGCGTCCGGAATGCTAGGACGCGAACCCGATCGATTACTGTTGGGCAAATGGATGGGATTACTTACTTTGCTTTTGTTATTTCGTTTCCGCTGTTTCTTATTGAACTCTAGCTATGATGCTTCTTATTTGTAATAATTGGCCATAAGGCTAATACTCTTTCGCTTAATTAATATTATTTGATTCGTGATATGGATGTGCTGTCATCACTGTTTCCACTGTGTGTGCTAGCTTTTCCTGGACTAGCACAGGTTATACACAGAGGGTTCGGATATGAAAATCCGGTCCCGACAGTAGGCTTATAGTTCAGAAAAATAGTTAATTTTTTCTTACAATGGTGTAAACTGATGTTTCATTAAATGTCAAGTTTAGTATTGGATGGCATGGCTTGCACATATTCTAATTTCTGTCATTTGATTTAAGAAGTTGTGATTGATCTGCCTGTGTGTTGTTGCCCTTCTCCCGTGCGTGTGTGTGTGTGTTGATGGATGGTGTGTGTGTGTGTGCTCTAGATGAGGCGCCCCTCGGTTGTCAAAGAATCTTCTAAGGAACCCACCCAGTAAGTCGACTTATAATCTATTGCCACATTGTTCATTGGTCTATTCTAAGAAATGTCTTCTTTTGTTATTTGCATTTGGGAGGTAAAGCTTATCTTCTAGTCCACCCTGATAAGTGAACCTTTTGTATCCTTTTGCTTATATTTAGTTGTTTGGTCCGCTAGACATTTTTTCTTTCGCTAAATTAGCGAGCATAGATTTCTTTGTTAAGTATTATCATCTTTGGTTCCAACAATGAATCAAAAGGTGCCAACACTAGGTGTTTGCTTATCTTCTTTGTGTTATCTTTTGGTTATAATCGAAATACTTTTTCTTAATGCAAAACTTGCAACCACAATATGAACACTTCATGATTTCTTGTTTGTGTTCTTGTGTTGGTGTACCTAGTGCACTAGTAACTGTCGGCTTTTACTCCGTGTATTACGATAACCCGAGCATATAAAGGAGCTAGGAGGGATTGACATTGAAAAATATGTTGCAAGCGTTATAGTAGTTTTTAACCTTGACACAAGACAAGTTAAATGGGATGAGACCTTGATTTGAGTAATCGACTTCGAAACTTCCGTGCCCATGCATATTCTTCTCCAAGCGTGGTTGATTTGGATGGTGATGGAAATTTGGACATCCTTGTCGGAACATCTTATGGCTTGTTTTATGTTATCGATCATCGCGGTAAATTCTTAGCCTCATCTGTGATTGATGTATGTGTTAGCAACAAATTCATCATTTCTTCCGCACTGGTATATTGTTGTTGTCTAATCAAATCGGTATATTGTTGTACATTGTAATTGTGTATATGCAAAATCTGTGATTGATGTATATGTTTCAGAGGGTATGGCTAGCAGCAACTGAGGCTAGCCCAAAATGCGATTTTATTTTTTGGTCAGTACTATCTGTGGCGGTTGGTGAATAGAACCGCCACAGATAATATTGTTATCTGTGGCGGTTTGTAGATAGAACCGCCACAGATAACAATATTATCTGTGGCGGTTGGTGAATAGAACCGTCACATATAATATTGTTATCTGTGGCGGTTGGTAGATAGAACCGCCACAGATAACAATATTATCTGTGGCGGTTGGTGGATAGAACCGTCACAGATAATATTGTTATCTGTGGCGGTTGGTGGATAGAACCGCCACAGATAACTATTATCTGTGGCGGTTAGAAAACCGCCACTGATAATCCTCGATTATAAGTGGCACTATATCTGTGGCGGTTCAATAACTGCCACTGATGGCAGTTATGAACCGCCACAGATGACCTTTTTCAGTGTAGTGTTCTATACTAGAACCGTCTGGGATAGTTTTTATCGCAGACGGTTATGTATTAGAACCGTCTGTGATATAAACTATACCAGACAGTTCTATTATAGAACCGTCTGTGATGAAGATTGACACAGACCTTCGCTAAGGTAAATCCAAAGTTTGGCCTTCTTTACATAATGTGTATTGTATATGGAATTGTAGATGAAGCAATATCAGTAAAGGAAAGGAAACTATATTAAATAAATCAGATGCATATATACACAAAATTGTTTTTAATTTCGAGCATCTCATTACAAACAACTCTATTATCTTCTAGAGCTAGTACACTTAAAATCATAACTCCACTTGCTTATTCTTTTGTATAAAAATTAGCCCTTCATGATGATCGACGTGTGTGTAGCTAGCTTCTTCGGGTTGTTCTTCCTGGACTGTGATGCTCTTTCCGATAGGAGGCAACTCTTCAAATTGATTGTATTCTTCCTCATCTACTACATTCTCTACTCCGACAATCCTCCTTTTTCCCTGAAGAACTACATGTCTCTTCTTGTTGGACGGGTTGATTACATAGAATACTTGAACAGCTTGGTTAGCGAGTATGAATGGTTCATCTTGGTATCCGACGCGTGCGAGGTCAACAATAGTGACACCGTATTTGTCAACCTTCACGTGCTGGAGGTGGACCCAACGACACCGAAATAAGGGGATCTTGAATAATACATAGTCGAGCTCCCAAATCTCCTCTATGAACCCATAGTAGGAGCTCCTCGTTGACCAACGGTGTTGAGCGCATCTATCGTACCTGCGCTGATACAGTTTGTGCTCTTCATATCCCGATCTCTCGTGTAAAATGTGTACCCATTTAAGTCGTATCCTTTCCATGTTACAAGCTGTAAATGTTGGCCCTTTTGCCAACCATGTGAGCGTATCACTGACGAGGTCCCGGTGATGGGTCGCTCCTTGACCATCTGTTAAAGCGAAGGTTATCTTTGTCTCGTGATCCAAGACTCTTGCGCGTCGATTCTCTTGCCGTAGCAGTGCTTATGCTCGTCGATGTACGGGACACTACACCATGTGTTGCAAAGCGTGAAATGAGCTTGAGCATAGGAAGCCGGATCGGCGTGATTGCTTTCCTTCCGATGGTCCCGATGCCCCGAGTCTCCCCTCATGGCGAGATCGAGGCACACCTATTGGTTCGACTGAGCCATGTAATCGACGCAGAACTCTCGACTTCTTGGTTGCATAACCTTCGACAATGCTACCCTCGTACGAGATCGATTCGTCACGTAGGACTTGAGAATTCCCATATACCTCTCGAATGGGTACAAGCTACGTAGGAACACGGGCCCACATATCTTTATCTCTATCACAAGGTGAACAACGAGATGGACCATGATATCGAAAAACGACAGAGGGAAATACATCTCAAGATTACATAGAGTCATCACCACCTCAGCCTGCAGTGCATTTAGTGCTTCGGGATCGATGACCTTCTGAGCAATTGTGTTAAAGAAATAACACAGCCTAGTGATTGTCTCCCGGACCTTGATTGGCAAAATACTTCTAATTGCCACAGGGAGCATTTGTGTCATCAGCACATGACAATCATGAGACTTCATGCCAACTAATTTCAAATCTTGCATCGAAACAAGTCTCTTCATGTTAGAGGAGTAACCGGACGGAACTTTCACACCATGCAAGCACTGGCACAGTTCAGTTCTCTCGGACTTAGACAAAGTGTAACAAGCAGGTTCGCAGTATGTTCGGCCTGTATCTGTCTCTTTCGGTGCTAACATAGGTCTTATGCCCATATCGACCAAGTCAAGGTGTGCATTGATAATGTCCTTTGATTTGCCTTTAATATTCAATAAGAGACCAATCAAGCTATCACAAACATTCTTCTCCACGTGCATCACGTCGATGCAGTGCCGAACTTCTAGGTGCTCCCAATAAGGTAGGTCCCAAAATATTGATCTCTTCTTCCACGTGCTCTTCTCACGGGACCTCGATTTACACCCCTTTCCAAACGCAACATCCAAGTTCTTAACCATATCATGGATATCTATCCCACTTAAAGGCTTTGGAGCTAAACCGTCTTCGTTCCTTCCATCGAATTGTTTTTTCATTTTGCGGTATGGGTGATTCCTCCGAAGGAACCTACGGTGATGCATGTAAACAGTTTTGCGTGAGTGATTTAGCCACACACTCGGTATTGTCTAAGCGGTGAGTGCGAGGCTTTGGTTCCTTTGTACTTTGGCACGATAGGTTACCAAGGCGGGGTAATCATTTATAGTGCGAGAACAAAAGCGATGCAAAGTGAAGTTCTCTCATTTATACGCATCCCATACTGCACCCGGGAACCCATAGTGTTTCAGATCTTCCACCAATGGTGCTAGGTACACATCAATATCGTTCCCAGGTTGTTTCGGTCCTTGGATAAGTACAGACAACAAAATGTACTTGCGCTTCATACATAACCAAGGAGGAAGGTTGTAGATACACAGATTCACAGGCCAAGTGCTATGCCGGCTACTCATGTTGCCGAAAGGATTCATTCCATCTGTACTCAATCCAAACCTTATATTCCTCGGATCCTCACCGAATTCTTGAAACCTCCTATCGATGTTTCTCCATTGGATGGAATCAGCAGGGTGCCTTAGCATTCCATCGGTCTTACGCTCCTCCGAGTGCCAACGCAACAGTTTTGCCTCATTTGGGTTCGCAAACAAACGCTTCAAACGAGGAATTATAGGCAGATACCATGCCATCTTAGCAGGAGGTAAGGGTGAAAACGGATCGAATACGGACGGATGATAGCTTTACCATATTTGTTTTCATATTTTTTCTCGGATGCGGATACGGATACGGATAGTCCGGATACGAATACGAATACGGATAATATCGAATACAGATACGGATCGAATACGAATCGAATCGGATACGGTTTGAATATTTTATCGAACATGATAACCCCTTAGATTGTGTATAAAAGTCAACGAAAACACATAACTAGTTGATTTGATGAAAATGTTATTGAAAATTGAACAAATATAAGCATTTTCATTCACTTAGACAATAAGTAGATACCATGTCGCAAATAAAATTATATAAAACTTAGTTTATCACACACATACAATTAGTTCATTATACACATAGATCAAAACACAAAAATGAAGGTAATCTTTACTCAAAGATACAAATGGAGGCAAACACATAACACACTAAAAGTTTTATAATACTTAAATATCACGTCTCTAGAAAAAGTATATAACACTTATATGTAATGATCCAAGATTTATATTCTTTGTTGAATTATGTTAAAAATAATAAATTATGTATTTATGAGTTTTTATGATTTTTAGCTACTTATTTAAATATTTTCCTATTAAGAATAGGAATATTTGAATTTCTGAGAAAATTTAAAATCTGATAAAATCTTGAAAATAATTTTTAAAATGTTAGATTATTTCTAGAACTTTCTCAAAAAAAATTCGTAATTTTTGGAGTTGGTTTGCTAATTTTAATAATTGAAACTTACTTTATGGATTAATTAAATTAGAAAACAATTCTGAAATTAAGAAACGTTTTTGGGCCAGAAGAGTAGTTTTGGCCCAGCCCATATGTATATCCGGATATCCGATCCATCAATATCCGGATTATCCGAATCCGTATCCGTATCCGACGGATAGTGAGCTACCGAATCCGTATCCGTATCCGACAAAAAAAAATCCGTATCCGTATCCGATCCGATACTATCTGACAAATATCTGATCCGACAGAATCCGTATCCGAAAATATTCGGATCGGTCGGAAACTATCCGATCCGTTTTCATCCCTAGCAGGAGGTCCTTTCATCACCTGGATGCCCTCACTGTCATCATCCGAATGACTCTTACGCTTGTACCGGGATGCGTTGCACACATGACATATGTGCAAGTTCGTGTACTCTTGGCGGTACAGGATACAGTCGTTCGGACATGCATGTATTCTTTCTACATCCATTCCCAAGGGACAAAGAACCTTCTTAGCTTTGTAGGTGGTTGTCGGCAACTCGTTTCCCTCGGGAAGCATGTCCGCCAATAAACGTAACAGCGCTGTGAAACTCTTATCGAACCAACCGTTGCTTGCTTTCAATTTTAGCAGTTCAAGCACGGATGACAACCTTGTGTATTTTGAATTGTAGCCTGGGAACAAAGGTTTCTCTGAGTCCTCCATCAAGCCCCGGAATTTACCATATTCTCTATCATCACGGTTCCCTTCTACATCGCGCAGCATCTGATCTAGATTATCTTCCTGCAACCTATCCTCATCGGAACCACAATCGATATGACCATCCGACATATCATTGACTTCGTCGACCATGTTAATACCTGCTTCCTGTATCTCCTGCTCTTCACCGTGACTGCTCCAACATGTATACCCCGTTTTGAAACCCCTCATAATCAAGTGTGCTTCGATCTACGCAAAGTTTCAAAACATCTTCAGATTCTCACAGTCAATGCATGGACAAGACATAAACTGCCCCTCTTATTAAACATATCCTCTTCTGCAGCTCTTCTAAAAGCGGAGACGCCATTAATGTACTCGGCACTCATACGGTTCTTAGTGTACATCCATCTTCGGTCCATCTACGCCAAGCATATAGCATTTAGTGTTAATGCAATTAAAACCCATTACTACCCTTACATAGAAAGAACACATGAATCTACAAGCTAAATCTAAAAAAACATCAAATTCTATCCTTACCAAGCAAGATCTTGAATATACTGCAATTAGACACCGTTACTAACCTTAGATCACCAAAATCAAATGGATCCTCAATCATCCTTCAAAATCAACGGTCTTCTTTTACCAAATCGCCTCACACCGCATGTACCGCAACCAAATGAAAATAGATCCGAAACCTAAAATGCACCAAGTGGCTCGGGCCTCTGTATTTTATATTGCTGATAGAAATCTCAGACGATTTTATAAAAAAACCGTCAATGATAAACATAGCATTCGAGCGGTTTATAATAAAACCGTCGTGATATATGACAAGCGGTTTTATTACAAAACCGTGCGGGATATCACGTGATATTACGAGACGGTTTTATAAAATAACCGTCTGTGATATCTTCACAGACGGTTTTTAACTACAACCGTCTGTGATATTGATGTATATCACTGACGGTTTTTGTAGAGGTCCGTCTGTGATAATTTCACTAACGGTTTCAATATAAAACCGTCAGCGATATTATTCATCACAGACGGTTTTGAGGAACCGTCTGTGATGAGGCGTCTAATATAAGCCTTTCTGTAGTAGTGCTCGTTAGGGTTATTGTGCTTTGTGTGTGTGTGAGAGAGAGGGGGGAGGCAGATGGCGAGAGAAGTGCTAGGCTACATCAGTGTAGCTGACGGTGTATAATCGGACTCGATATTGGGTGTGTTTTGGCAAGGATTATGTGCTATTCGTGCGTAGTTTATGTGGCCACTGCTAATCTCATTTTTAACACTTCCTACCTCTTTTCTGATTTTAGATGGATGGGTGAGAGATAGGACTGGCAGAGAGTTTGACTGTTAGGGGGGATTTATGAGTAGATTTTTTAAAAAAATTTTGGTAGGCCAACAAGGATTTTTAGATGTGAGAATTCTGAGGATTTGTGATGGTAATAAGAGAAGGAGAGGGACAGGAGACTGGGAAATATAGAGTTTTGTATGTCCTGCTGATTCCATGAAAGGTCGTGTTGTGATAAAGTTTGCTTCGGTGTTTGTTACACCTGTGACATGTATCTTAGTAATTTTTAATAATGCTAGATCTGATTGCTAAGTAGTGGTAGTTGTAGTACTTGTTGTTAGTTGTTAATCATTTTTGTTTTAGGAGTAAAATTTAGGGTTCAGTAGATTTTGTTTAGGTTAGTAGTTTTGTTTATTGTCTATACTTTTCTTTCAGTTAATAGTTTTGTTTGGTTTTTAATTTCCCTGGATGGAGGTTTTCAGGTTCCACTGGTTAGATTTTTTATTTTTTTCAACATAGTTGATTTTACTGAGTATCAAGTTTTTGTGAGGGTTCTTTTCAGTTTGAGCAAAGGGCAGACGAAATGCTGGGTTCTTGGAAGGGAGTGGCTTATCCCTTTTTTTAATGTGCTTATCTGAAGAAGTAAGCTCTTTTCATTTGAGGAGAAAGTGATATTTTTGGGCTTGACCCACCCATGATACTTTACCTTTATTTTTGCAATAGGCAAGTTTAGTAGCATTACAACTATATGATGTCAGCTGTGACTGCTACAGAAGAATCTATATATTTTTGTATATGTGTTGTCAAAGGGGATCATGAACTTACTGGGGAATCAAAATGCAACATTACTTTGTTTTATTTTTGGGAAAAAAATTTAGTATCCTACATTGATAGCTATTGTCCTTTCTAAGGAAATAATAATGTTGGGATATGAAACCGAAAATGGACTGTGACATGTGGTTATAGAAATTCATGTTAGTAGATTTTTACAGGAGGAGAAACCACATCATCAACCATGGTTCAAATTGGTTAATCAAACCGTCAAATGCAATCAGTAGAAAGGGCCATCTATCTACTGATGAATATAGGATTGTGATGTTACACAAGTAGGCAATAAAATAATCAAGTGTATTTTTGCTGCTAGGTCAGAGCAAATCAAACTGTGTATTTTGGATGTTTATTTTTGTATGTCTATTTATTTTCGAACAAGTTTTGTAATGCTTATCAACTAACTAACATTGATTATGTTATTTTTGAAGAAAATGGAGCTACTTGTGCTGGATGCTGTTCCAAATATTCTGCATTTTTTTGTCACATGTGTTATTAGGTGTTAAAGATTAGAGTCAACGAATCATATGATCAACAATTATATTTTTTGATTTGCTATATTGGTTATCTTTTGGGTTCCTAGATGGGAAAAATTGATGAGAATATATATATTCTGTATGGTTCACTAACCTTTTTTTGACTGTCTGTCACTTCATTGCATACATGAAGACTTAGTAGGTCCAAGAATCATACCTTTTTGCTTGTTCATTAATGATTCAGTTAATTGTTTTTTGTAGGCGTGTTTACATCCATTAGATGGCTTCTCAGAGCAAGTCAAAGTTCAGATCAATTCTTGATTACTATGTCCAAAACCCATTGCTTGATCAGGTAATTATTAAGGTTTTATAAGTTTGTAGAGTTTTGACCTGTCAGAATAAACTTGCATTAGAATCTCCTTCTTAAAACCTGCTGGGATTTTGGCCACTCAACAAAAGTAACTCATTTTTGATGGATTTTATTTTGTTTTATAATTTTTTTATCAGAAATTATGGAACTAATTATGATGTTAACTGAGAGCTTAAATGTTTTGTATTTTTTTTGTAATTCAAACATGAAGAACTAGCATTTTCATTGATATTCTATTTTTTATAGTTATTATTGATCTATCAGACAGATTTGTAGATAACAATAGTGGTTATGATTTTTTGGTCTAACTTTTTTATGTGCCTTTCACTTTTTTTATGCGAGTATTTGTTGGATTAGGATTTAAAGTTCATTTTTATGTAGGTTAAGAATACGATATCATCAATGCTTGATCAATTTGAGCAAGAACAAACTGGAAGTCTTACAACAGGGTTAATGCGTTTAGCTGTGGATATAGCAAAAGTTTTGCCAATTGACATTAATAACTCGGGTGAAGGCGTTCATAGCCAAATGAACAAGGGAAATGGGGCTAGACTTGATGAGGTGATCCATATGGAGCGAGTAGATGTTCAAGGAGGCATTGATAAGCACATGTTTCATCAGAGTTTTAATCTGAAAGGGCTTTGTGAGAAAGAAGGATTATAAAAGAAATGCAGTGCTGTCTTTATAGAACCATACCGAGCAGGTCTGTGTGGTGAGAAAGCTGCTCAGATATTAACCTTTTTATTTTTTGTGGATAATATTTTCTTTTTGTTCTTTTTTTGTTTTCAGATTATTCATCTAAAAATAAGAGAAAGAGGACAACCGTAACACCCTAAATTTTGCTCCAATTTAAATTTTGGAGTATTTTTGTTTTTTGAGAATTTTTGGGAATTTATTGAAATTTATTTGGACTTATTCAAATATGGCCTTTCTTGAATTTCAATAAATTCATGCAAAAGTTTATACAAAGTTTTATTGAAAATATTTTATTTGAGTTCCAAATAGATCAAAGTAATTTGGAATTTTCTAGAATTTTTACGCTATTTTAAAAGCCCCAAATGATTTAATTGAATTTCTAGAATTATTTTAAATGAAAAAGGTTTTAAAAACGGCTATGAACAGTAATGGGCCGAGCCCGTTACTGTGCGCGCCACCGGCCCAACCGCGATGAAACCCTAGATGCCGCCCGCTCGAGCCGTCCGATCGGAATCCCGTGACTGCCGTTGCGCCACGTCGTCCGAACGCATGCGCCGTCGGATCATCGTCGCGTGGACGTCCAGGATTGGGCCACGTCGCTTCGTCCCCGCGAGATTGCCGGTGGAACGTGGGCGTTGATGGCCGTGATTTCCGCCGGCAGTTTCGCGCACGTCGAGGCGCTATTTAGTGCGCCGCTGCCACCCGTGTGTCGCGCACTCCTAGACGCATCGGCAGTTTCACGCACGTCTGTAGCCCTTGCGCACGCCTCCCGAAATGCCACCGTTTGCCCGTAGTAGCTCGCCGTAGTTGCCGCACTGCTCCGCCGTTGTTTTTGCTTCCTCTCGTCGTCGTTCGAGCCGCTCCGCCGTGCTCCGACCCCGTCCCGCGTTCACCGAAGCAAGCCGCGTCGAGTGGACCACTTCTTCACGCCGGAGAAGCCCCGTAGCGCCGCGTTGCACGTCGTCTTCTTCCTCTCCGGTGAGATCAACGCCGCTGCGACATCACCGCCAGCCGAGCTTCGTCCACCGTTCGATCGCCGCCGAACGCACCAGATTCGTCCACGTCGCCATCCAACAGTAATCCTCATCTTCACTTTTCAGCCGTCGGATTTAATCAACGGTTTAGATTGCTTCGATTAGTTTCACGTTAGTTTATCTCAGCCGTTAGATCTAGATCGCAGGGATTATATCTAGCCGCGTCACGTCAACGTCATAGCCGTCGGATGTGCGCCGGTCGCCTTGGATAGCGCCGCGTGTCGCGCCGTAGTAGGCCAGAGCCGAAAGCCTTGGCTCATCTCGGCCGTCCATTTTGAATCAGGCGGATGAGATGGCACCGTGCATCGGGCCAGTCCCGTGTTGGCGCGTGACGCGCGGAAATCGAGGAGTCAGCGCCGCCGTTTCTGTCGACGTCACCAGATTAATCATGACCGTTCGATCTGGATTCGAGGGTCACGGGGAAGCCACGTGCAGGCTCTGCGGTGGAGATGAGGCGAAAGGTCGCATGAATCTCGGTCGTTCGTTTAAATCGGACGGACGAGATTTAATTAGTTTTTGGCTAGCTGTGTTGCGCCGCATGTCGCCATAGGATTGGTCCAGCTGTCGTGCTAAAGTCAGTGCTTGCGTCACTTGGCGCACGAGCACAGTGCCGCCAGTCCACGGTGGACCAGAGCCGAACCGTGGACCCCGTCCATAGACCAGAGCGACGTGGCAGCCTCTGGGCTTGCCATGTGTCATGCTCACATCATCGCTGACGTCTTAAATATTTTTTATATATAAAAATATTTCGGCCAAAATTCATTTCTGTGCTGACGTCATCATGATGTAATGCTGACGTCATAAATGCGAAATTTCAGTATAAAAATAATTTGGAAAAATGGGATTTCTTAATTTCTGTATTTTCAGATTTTATTCTAATTTCAAATGACTATAACTTTTGCATTTTAACTCGGATTTGGGTGATTCAAATTTCTAAAAATTCATTAAACTATGATCTATTTAATGATGAATTTTATTTGAATTTTCGAGGTCATCTAGTCTTCTGTATTAGCTATTTATTGCATATTTTGTTTATACGCGTAGACGCAAATTTGCCAGAAAGTTTCAAGGAAGATTTTGTCGCTCAAGACCAAGCTTCGGAACACGACCAGCAACACTTTGAAGGCAAGTGATGCTTTGATCATTTTGATCCTAGATTTTAAAAGTGTAATTTATGCTTTGAAATTATGCATGCTAATTTATTTAAAATGAATTTAAATTAAATTGGGATAATGTAGTTAATCAACCCATTTTGTTATGTCACCTTGAAATGATTAATTGTACGCCCTAAATCATTGTCACCCTAAGTTGATTGTACTGGTTGGATAATAATATGATGCCAACACGGGAGGCTAAAACGTGAGTAGATGCTTAGCCTTGCAACAAGTCATGAATGATCTTTCAGAAAAATGCTACAATATTGACTAATGGAATATGGAATGTATTTTGGAAGTGGTGTGAAATTGCCACATGATGAAATTGAAGTATGGAGACCTGTGTGGTTCCATACCGATGTTGAGTTATTCTTGGCATGTGTTGCACAAAAATCAAGCTGGGTGGGAAATGATTTAGGCTGGGGCAAGTGGCAAGAGGTGTGTGCTGGTGGGCTGTGTGGCATTGGGTTGATGAGCGTTGTGAGTTTGTGTGCCACAATGGGTGTGTGCCATCTTGTTGAGTGTTGGAAGTCTTGCCTTGGTCGATTAAGGACTTCACCTTGCAAGCCTTTGATCCGAGTCACCGTACAACCACATGTCCGATATGGGACGGACCTAGTTGATTAGGGTTCGACATCTTTCCTCGATACCTCGGGGACAAAGTGCACGGGGTGTATCTCATGCGGGGGCGACACGTGCTACGGCTTGGTGCCCATCCAACGGTGATTGACTGTCCTATGCTTGGCTCTGTGAGGGAAGTGATAGTGAGGGTAATACCGGAGAGGTTCATTGGGTAAGGTAGAAGTTCCTGAAAAGCTTTGTTGCGGACAATCACCTGTGTGGTGAGCGGCTGTATCTTGTGGGTGAAGTGTACAACCTCTGCAGAGTGTCAAAACTATTCGAATAGCCGTGCTCACGGTATTGAGCATTGCTCGGGGATTACAGTCAAGGGTTAGATCTTCGAAATTTAAAAATGTGGATTGGGTGGCTGTGTGCCAATGTTAAATATGAACTGTTATGGCTGTGTGCCAAGAATCTTCGAAGAAAAAACCATTTGAAGAAATTAGTATTACTTATAACTATTTCACTGCTTTAACCTAAATAAGATACTGGTTTAAAAATGCTGTCTGATGCAAAAGAACCATTTAAGCCAATCCTTTGGAATAAGCTGTGCATATAGTAATAGCGCTGCATTCTGTGCATTACTTGTTGAGTGCCTTGTGTACTCATCCCACCTTGCTTATCAACCCCAACATCAGTGGTGGAGTCTACACCAGTGTGGGAGGAGTACTTGGAGGATCCGAGCGACTAGGGGGCAAACCCAGTCAGTTGTCTGTGGCAAGATGAAGGCTTCCACGATATTTATTTATGTTCTGCTGCTATTTCTTTACTCTGAATAATGTAAGCCCTGCGTGGCTGATTTATCTGTAAGGAGACCATAAGGTCGTACAACTCGGTTTATATAAATGTTTGCACTATTTATTGTTATATCGTTGTGAATTTCTATGATGTGCAACCCTGTAAGACTGTGTGTGCTAGCGTGATCCTGAACTGGCACATAATACACAGAGGGTCCGGATTTGCAGATTCGGGTCCCGACAGAGGTGGTATCAGAGCAGGTTGACTGTATGATTTGACCCTAGTTTGGTTGTACCTAGGAGGGTAAAACTATTTTCTAAAAACCTAATCAACTTGAGCAAGAATATCAATGAAATCTTGACTTATCTCTTCTCCCTTGTTTCATACCTATGCTGAATTTTTATAATTATTTTCTGTTTAATTTAAACAAGGTTATTTTTGGCAGATGAGGATGATCCACACCTACGGAGAGCGCACCGGAGGATACGCCGCAGAGTTATGGTGTATGATGCAGTTGCTCGGAGGTTTTGGCAGACCACTTTATCGAGGGACTACGGTGGTACGGGCAGGACTTGACATCGCCTGGGATGTCAAGGTCACAGTGTATGCTCGGGAGAGGACGAGGTCGAGCCGTCCTATCTACATCACGGTTAGGAGGTCTTCTTTTGAGGCCAGGATCCAGCAGACGACGCGTCAGGCGATGCGGCAGATTGCCTGTACCTACTCTGTAGAGTTGGAGGGCACCGTCTTTCGGCATCATCCGCGCCGAGACAGTCGATACAACATGATGGAGATCTTGGAGGAGTACGCTACGATCACCCACCTGGCGAGGTATGTTATCGCCCAGGAGGACACCTTGGACGAGACAGTCCAGGAGCTGCAGAGGACCCACGACGAGGTCATGGGGCGAGATCCAAGCTGCGGAGGGCTTAGCTCACTCCATGCAGAAGATCCAGGAGTTGGAGATGGCTCTGTATGGATCCGAGCCTGAGCCAGTCCTGGAGTTACACGATCCAGATTTGGAGGAGCCAGAGCAGGAGGCACCAGTGCAGGAGCAGGCAGCCCCGGGACCAGCAGAGTCGATGGGGTCTTTTGCACCAGCGGCAGTAGGTCATCAGGACCCGTTTGCCCCGATGCCAGAGCACCCACCGGTGTATGCTCTGGGGGAGCCGCAGCCGGGTTGGCTCGATGAGTGATCGAGTCTAGCCGAGGGTAGTGTCGAGACTCGAATGTTTGAGTCGCGTCTTTTTCTTCAGAGTCACCATTAGGTGTGAGTCGTATAGAGTCCTATGTTTGCTTACTTGCTTTTGGTTGTGAGTGTCTCGTATGTGTTGCATTGTCCTTAGGCACTTGTGAGCAACCATACTGCTTTATATTATATCAATAAAGTGGCTAAATAATTTAAGTTACATCTGTTTCCCCCACATAAGTTCTTTTACTCGTCTATGCTTTCTTCTTTTCTTAACCTTGGAAGTTTGCAACAGATGGTGAGGACTCGTGGAAATGTTGGAGCCAGCGGAAGCGGAGCTAATCAGGCTGACAACCAGAATGAGGAACCAATCCCTCTACCGCCGCAAGTCGATATGCAGAACCTGGGAGCCTTCCTGACTGCCCAAACTCAACTTATGAACATGATGGTTCAAACCATGCAGCAGATATCCAATCAAGCTGCTGCGAATGTTCAACCTGGGGGTAACCATGGACCACACCCCTACTCAAGGTTGTCTGAGTTTATGCGAACTCGTCCACCTACCTTCTCAGGCAACGCCAATCCACTGGAGGCGGACGATTGGCTAAGGACAATCGAAAGGAAGCTGCACATTACCCAGTGTATGGGACATGAGAGGGTACTCTATGCCTCTCATCAACTCGAAGGAACTGCCGCAGAATGGTGGGAAAACTTCTGCGCAGCTCATGAGGACCCACAGAGTATCACGTGGGAGGAATTCACCTCAGCCTTCCACTAGTACCATGTACCCGAGGGTATCATGGATCTTAAAAGGAGGAATTTCGGAGCCTCAAGCAGGGCGGCCAGTCAGTGGCCGATTACCTGAATAAGTTCACACAACTGGCACGCTACGCACCGGAGGACGTGGCTACGGATAAGGCCAGACAATCCCGCTTCATGAAGGGATTGAATGCAGGGTTGCAGGTGGGACTAATCACCCACACATTCCCTGACTTCAAAGAGCTAGTTAACAAAGCTCTTATCTTGGAGGACAAGCGCCGAGAGTTGGATGACAACAGGAAGCGCAGAATGGCGCAACAAGGAGGTCGTCAAGGCCAACAGAGGCGGAGGACGGCACCCCAACAATTCATCCGTACGGCCGGAGGCAATGCCAGGCACCACCGCCGCAAATTGTCGATGGGCGAGAATGCCGGACTCCGGCCAGAAGCGTAGCGCAGGCCGGAGGAACCTCTCAGGCAGCGGGAAGACATTGCTATCACTGCAATGGCGGGGCATTTGCCAATAAGCGCCCTAAGAAGGAGGTGTCACCGGTCCACTTTAACACGGGAACACACGGCAGGACTCCGCACCAATCGTGAACCGCGGGGCATCAACAGCAGCAACTCCATCCCAAGGAACTGCACGAGGCCGAGTCAACCACATTACAACGGATGAAGTCCAGAACGCCACGGACGTTGTACTGGGTAAGTTCCTAGTAAACTCAGTACCAGCTACTGTTTTATTCGATTCCAGAGATTCACATTCTTTTATTTCCCGAGATTTTGCGGTTCAAAGTGATTTGGATATAGTGAATCTTAAATGTGTGCTTATAGTTCAATCCCCTGGATCAGAACTCCGATCTAAAGTAGGATGTTCTAGGGTAAGACTAATAATTAATGGAGTTGAGTTCCTAGCGAACTTAATCATCCTTAATACCCAAACCCTGGATGTTATCCTGGGAATGGATTGGTTAACCAAACACAAGGCGATCTTTGGATGCGGAAAAAGAGTCATATCGGTCGAGAGCCGGATGGAAAGAAGATTGAATTTGAAGCAAAATCGAGACGAGATGGACAATTAATGGTCAACGACATGAAGATTGACACTTGGAGGAAGTTTCCATAGTCAATGAATATCGGATGTTTTCCGGAGGATTTACCGGAATGCCGCCAGATAGAGATATCGAGTTCGTGATAGAGCTTGTTCCAGGGACAGCTCCAATAGCTAAGAGACCTTACAGGATGTCCACAGAGGAATTGGTGGAAATGTAGAAGCAGATTGAAGAGCTGTTGGAAAAAGGATTTATAAGACCTAGTTCATCGCCATGGGGAGCACCTGTCTTGTTCGTCAAGAAGAAGGACGGGAGTTTTAGGATGTGTATAGACTATCGTGCACTCAATGATGTGACGATAAAGAATAAGTATCCGCTACCCAGGATCGACGATCTTTTTTATCAGTTGAGGGGAGCAGGAGTCTTCTCCAAAATTGATCTCCGATCAGGATATCATCAATTGAAGATCCGATCAGAGGATATTCCGAAGGCTGCATTTTCATCAAGATATGGACACTATGAGTTTACAGTGATGTCTTTTGGCTTGACAAATGCACCAGCATATTTCATGAACTTAATGAATAAGGTTTTTATGGAATATTTGGATAAGTTCGTTGTCGTGTTCATAGATGATATTCTTGTCTATTCCAAGACAAGAGAAGAGCACGCCGAACATTTGAGGCTAGTCCTTGATAAATTGAGGGAACAACAGTTATTTGCAAAATTTAGTAAATGTGACTTCTGGAAGAATAAGGTTGAATTTCTTAGACACATAATGACAGCAGAAGGAGTTGCAGTAGATCCAAAGAAAGTGGAAACGGTTTTGCATTGGGAGCAACCGAAGACGGTAACCCAAATCCGTAGTTTCCTTGGAATGGCGGGATATTACCGTCGATTCATCGAAGGATTCTCTACGATTGCGAGACCTCTTACGCAATTGTTGAAAAAGGAAAAGAAATTCTTATGGATACCGGAGTGTGAGAAGAGTTTTCAGGAGTTGAAGAAAAGACTAACATCGGCACCTGTCTTAGTTTTACCTAACGTTCATCAAGGCTTCGACATCTATTGTGATGCATCGCGTCAGGGGTTGGGATGCGTGTTGATGCAGATCAGGAAGGTAATTGCCTATGCATCGAGGCAATTGAGACCACATGAAGAGAACTATCCGACTCATGATTTGGAATTAGCTGCCATAGTGTATGCCCTAAAAATATGGCGTCATCATCTCATCGAAAATAGATGTGAAGTGTATACTAATCATAAAAGTCTTAAGTATATCTTCACGCAAGCTGACCTAAATATGAGGCAAAGAAGATGGTTAGAGCTAATCAAGGATTATAACGTGGGAATTCACTACCATCCTGGTAAAGCCAACGTGGTGGCAGACGCCTTGAGCAGAAAGAACCACAGTGTAAACATGCTGTTGGAAACAAGTCAGGCAGAATTGTGTAAGGATTTCCAAAAATTAGAACTGGAAATGGTACCAGAAGGATTTGTAGCAACCTTGGAAGTAAAACCTACCATGGAAGATCAGATCAGGGAAGGGCAGAAAAATGATGACAAAATCAAGAGGATTAAGTCCAAAATGGATGCAGGCAAGGCAAAGGATTTCAAGCTAGATGAGCAAGGCACTATGTGGTTTAAAGGGCGCATTTGTGTGCCGAATAAGAAAGAGCTCAAACAGTTAATTTTGGAAGAAGCCCATGACTCCAAGTACTCAATTCATCCAGAAGTGCGAAAATGTATCAAGATTTAAGGAAAGATTTTGGTGGCCAAGCATGAAACGGGAAGTCGCCGAATACATTGCATTATGTGACATATGCCAAAGAGTCAAAGCTATGCACCAGAGACCAGCAGGGCTATTACAACCCTTAAAGATACCCGAATGGAAATGGGAAGAAATTGGTATGGATTTCATAACCGGGTTGCTCAGAACCCAAGGTGGATATGATTCCATATGGGTCATAGTGGATCGCTTAACTAATTGCACATTTTATACAGGTAAAGACCACTTATTACGGGGACCGGTTGCGGAACTTTATATGGCAAGAATCGTCTGTTTGCACGGAGTACCGAAGAAGATAGTGTCGGATAGAGGTACCCAATTTACCTCCAGATTTTGGGGTAAGCTACATGAAGCAATGGGGACTCGTTTGAACTTTAGTACAGCTTACCATCCGCAGACAGATGGTCAAACCGAGAGGGTTAACCAAATATTGGAAGATATGCTGAGAGTTTGTGCTTTAGCATATTCCACTTCATGGGACAAGTGTTTGCCTTATGCTGAATTTAGTTACAACAACAGTTATCAGGCGAGTTTACAGATGTCTCCATTTGAAGCTCTGTATGGTCGATCCTGTCGAACACCTTTGAATTGGAATGAGACACGCGAACGACATGTTTTTGGCCCGGATGTACTGCAAAAAGCGGAAGAGCAGATCGCCCTGATCAGGGAAAGACTGAAGATTGCCCAGTCAAGGCAGAAAAGCTATGCCGACAACCGTCGCAGGGAATTGAGCTTTGAACCCGAAGATTTTGTGTATCTTAGAGTCACACCTCTCAAAGGAGTCAGAAGCTTCCACGTAAAAAGGAAGCTCGCACCCAGATATGTTGGGCCGTTCAAGATCTTGAGCCGCAGAGGTGAAGTTGCATATCAGTTAGAGTTACCGCAGTCTTTGGCAGGAGTGCATGATGTATTTCATGTATCACAGCTGAAGAAGTGTCTTCGAGTACCGGAAGAGCAAACACCGTTAGAGGCAATCGAGCTGCAAGAAGATCTGACTTACAAAGAACATCCAATGAAGATTCTGGACATAATGGACAGAGGGACAAGGAACAAGTCAACGCATTTCTGCAGAGTTCAGTGGAGCAACCATTCGGAAAGTGAAGCCACGTGGGAACGTGAAGAAGATCTGAAAAAAGAGTTTCCTAACCTATTTCTATAGACAGCCCTGAATCTCGGGGACGAGATTACATTAAGAGGAGGTTTGTAACACCTAAATTTTGCTCTAATTTAAATTTTGGAGTATTTTTGTTTTTTGACAATTTTTGGGAATTTATTGAAATTTATTTGGATTTATTCAAATATGGCCTTTCTTGAATTTCAATAAATTCATGCAAAAGTTTATACAAAGTTTTATTGAAAATATTTTATTTGAGTTCCAAATAGTTCAAAGTAATTTCTGGAATTTTTCTAGATTTTTTCTGCTATTTTAAAAGCCCCAAATGATTTAATTGAATTTCTAGAATTATTTTAAATGAAAAAGGTTTTAAAAACGGCTATGAACAGTAATGGGCCGAGCCCGTTACTGTGCGCGCCGTCGGCCCAACCGCGATGAAACCCTAGATGCCGCCCGCTCGAGCCGTCCGATCGGAATCCCACGACTGCCGTTGCGCCACGTCGCCCGAACGCATACGCCGTCGGATCATCACCGCGCGGACGTCCAGGATTGGGCCACGTCACTTCGTCCTCGCGAAATCGCCGGAGGAACGTGGGTGTTGATGGCCGTGATTTCCATCGGCAGTTTCGCGCACGTCGAAGCGCTATTTAGTGCGCCGCTGCCACCCGCGTGTCGCGCACTCCTAGACGCGTCTGTAGCCTTAGCGCACTCCTCCCGAAATGCCTCATTTTGCCCGCAGTAGCTCGCCGTAGTTGCCCCACCGCTCCACCGTTGTTTTTGCTTCGTCTCGTCGTCGTCCGAGCCGCTTCGCCGTGCTCCGACCCCGTCCCGAGTTCACCGAAGCAAGCCGCGTCGAGTGGACCACTTCTTCACGCCGGAGAAGCCTCGTAGCGCCGCGTTGAACGTCGTCTTCTTCCTCTCCGGTGAGATCTACGCCGCCGCGACATCACCGCCAGCCAAGCTTCCTCTAACGTCCGATCGCCGCCGAACGCACCAGGTTCGTCCACGTCGCCATCCAACAGTAATCCTCATCTTCACTTTTCAGCCGTCGGATTTAATCAACGGTTTAGATTGCTTCGATTAGTTTCACGTTAGTTTATCTCAGCCGTTAGATCTAGATCGTAGGGTTTATATCTAGCGCGCCACGTCAGCGTCATAGGCGTCGGATGTCGCGCCGCGCTTGGATCGCGCCGCGATGAGGCGGTGAAAGCCTTGGCTCATCTCGGCCGTCCATTTTGAATCAGGCGGATGAGATCGCACCGCGCATCGGGCCAGTCCCGTGTTGGCGCGTGACGCGCGAAAATCGAGGAGTCAGCGCCGCCGTTTCTGTCGACGTCGCCAGATTAATCATGACCGTTCGATCTGGATCCGAGGGTCATGGGAAAGCCACATGCGGGCTCTGCGGTGGAGATGAGGCGAAAGGTCGCATGAATCTCGGCCGTTCGTTTAAATCGGACGGACAAGATTGAATTAGTTTTTGGCTAGCTGTGTTGCGCCGCATGTCGCCATAGGATTGGTCCAGCTGTCGTGCTAACGTCAGTGCTTGCGTCACTTGCGCGACGAGCACGATGCCGCCCGATCCACGATGGACGAGCGAACCGTGGACCCGTCCATAGAAGGCGACGTGGCGACCTGCGGGCTTGCCACGTGTCGTGGCCGGCGTCATCACGACGTCATAAATATTTTTTATATATAAAAATATTTCGGCCGAAATTCATTTTTGTGCTGACGTCATCATGATGCAATGCTGACGTCATAAATGCGAAATTTCAGTATAAAAATAATTTGGAAAAATGGGATTTCTTAATTTCTGTATTTTCAGATTTTATTGAAATTTCAAATGACTATAACTTTTGCATTTTAACTCGGATTTGGGTGATTCAAATTTCTAAAAATTAATAAAATTATGATCTATTTAATGATGAATTTTATTTGAATTTTTGAGGTCATCTAGTCTTCTGTATTAGCTATTTATTGCATATTTTGTTTATACGCGTAGACGCAAATTTGCCGGAAAGTTTCGAGGAAGATTTCGTCACTCAAGACCAAGCTTCGGAACACGACCAGCAACTCTTTGAAGGCAAGTGATGCTTTGATCATTTTGATCCTAGATTTTAAAAGTGTAATTTATGCTTTGAAATTATGCATGCTAATTTATTTAAAATGAATTTAAATTAAATTGGGATAATGTAGTTAATCAACCCATTTTGTTATGTCACCTTGAAATGATTAATTGTATGCCCTAAATCATTGTCACCCTAAGTTGATTGTACTGGTTGGATAATAATATGATGCCAACACGGGAGGCTAGACCGTGAGTAGATGCTTAGCCTTGCAACGGGTCATGAATGATCTTTCGGAAAAATGCTACAATATTGACTAATGGAATATGGAATGTATTTTGGAAGTGGTGTGAAATTGCCACATGATGAAATTGAAGTATGGAGACCTGTGTGGTTCCATACCGATGTTGAATTATTGCTGGCATGTGTTGCACAAAAATCAACTGGGTGGGAAATGATTTAGACTGGGGCAAGTGACAAGAGGCTGTGTGCCTGGTGGGCCTGTGTGGCATTGGGTTGATGAGCGTTGTGAGTTTGTGTGCCACAATGGGCTGTGTGCCACTGTTGAGTGTTGGAAGTCTTGCCTTGGTCAGTTAAGGACTTCACCTTGCAAGCCTTTGATCCGAGTCACCGTACAACCACATGTCCGATATGGGACAGACCTAGTTGATTAGGGTTCGACATCTTTCCTCCGATACCTCGGGGTGACGGTGCGGGGTGTATCTCATGACGGGGCGTGCACGTGCTACGGCTTGGTGCCCATCCAACGGTGATTGACTGTCCTATGCTTGGCTGTGTGAGGAAGTGATAGTGAGGGTAATCTGGAGAGGTTCATTAGGTAAGGTAGAAGTTCTGAAAAGCTTTGTTGCGGACAATCACCTATGTGGTGGCGGTTTGTATCTTGTGGGTGAAGTGTACAACCTCTGCAGAGTGTCAAAACTATTCGAATAGCCGTGCTCACGGTATTGAGCATTGCTCGGGGATTACAGTCAAGGGTTAGATCTTCGAAATTTAAAAATGTGGATTGGGTGGCTGTGTGCCAATGTTAAATATGAATTTATTAAATTTGTGTGCCAAGAATCTTGAAGAAAAACCATTTGAAGAAATTAGTATTACTTATAAGCTGCTTTTCTTGCTTTAATCTAAATAAGATCTTGGTTTAAAAATCTTTGTTTGATGCAAAAGAACCATTTAAGCCAATCCTTTGGAATAAGCTTTGCATATAGTAATAGCGCTGCATTCTGTGCATTACTTGTTGAGTGCCTTGTGTACTCATCCCACCTTGCTTATCAACCCCAACATCAGTGGAAGAGTCTACACCAGTGTGGGAGGAGGAGTACATGGAGGATCCGAGCAACTAGGGGGCAAACCCAGTCAGTTGCCTGTGGCAAGATGAAGGCTTCCACGATATTTATTTATGTTCTGCTGCTATTTCTTTACTCTGAATAATGTAAGCCCTGCGTGGCTGATTTATCTGTAAGGAGACCATATGGTCGTACAACTCGGTTTATATAAATGTTTGCACTATTTATTGTTATATCGTTGTGAATTTCTGTGATGTGCAACCCTGTAAGACTGTGTGTGCTAACGTGATCCTGGACTGGCACAAAATACACAGAGGGTCCGGATTTGCAGATTCGGGTCCCGACAACAACCACCAGCCAAGAATCTGGTAGTGTTCGGGATATGGTTTTGTTTCATCGCTGTCGGGTTTCTGAAGCACAAGATCAAGTTCAAGAGCAAACCCATATTGGTCAAGCTCAATTGCTTGTTATCAATGGTGGGTCAAAAGGAATTAGTCAAGTTCATAATCCTATTGATCAAATTTCTACTGTAAGTGGCAAGATTATATATGTGCCGCCTTTTTTTACTTTGTATTTAGTAGGAAAGGGATCTATAATTTTATGTATATGAAGTTTTGGGTTGTGTAACACTAATTTCTATTGATTTTGTTTGTTTTTACTATAAGGGAAACATCCCTAATGTAGTACAGAATGATATTTTGACTTTGTATTTGGTGCGAAAGGGATTTGTAATTTTTTGTATATGAAGTTTTGGTTTTGTCTAACACTAATTTATATTGATTTTGTCACTAGGGAATCATTACTGATGTAGTAGATAAGGATACTAGGAATGGTTGCACGTGTGTTTCAACCGATCAACTCATCCCTGCTCTTCAAGGTAAAAATTATTGCACAATCATATGTTTATTATTTATTCCTTTATTTTTTTTTGTTCTCGATGGGATGGTGGTCAGAATAAGCATGTTATTTTTTTTGTATATATAGATGGATCCAATTCTAAAGGTTTTGAACGGTTGCATAATCTTAATGAGGATAACAATGGAAGAAATGACGATTGTTTGTTTGCACTGAAGGTGTGTTGGTTGAATCTTATTGATTTGAATAAGTTTTTTTGTTCCATATGTTGATGGTTTTTTGTTTATCTCAACTTTTGTTTTGTTGTTTTTATTTTCAGAGTTCTGGCATCAATAAAGCAATCACTGATAAGAGCCCTACAGAGCCATGCAATAAAGTTCAAGTTAAAGTCCCTATTGATGAAGCTAAACAATTTGTTTTCAATGGTGGATCAAAAGGAGTCAGCAAAGATCAATTTCATATCGATCAATTTTATCCTTTAGATGCTAAGGTAATGCATGTGATACCTTTTTTTTATCTTTAAAATTTTATGTGTAAGGGGAACTATAAATTTATATTAATGAAGTTTTGTCTTTTTTCTAAACACAAATTTCCTATTGATTTTTTTTGTATAGTCAAAAGAAAATATATTTGATGCAGCCGAGAATGGTGTTGGTGATGCATGTGGCTATGTTCCAATCGATCAACTTAACCTTGCTCTTCAAGGTAAAAAATTCTTTTAGCAGTTATTCCATTCTATTTTATTGTTCTGGAAGGTGCTGGTGGGTAGTATAATCATGTTTTTTTGTGTGGATGTAGATGGATCTAGTTCAAAACACTATGAACAATCAAACAAGGTTAACCATGATAATAATGGAAGGAAAGATGATTGCCTGTTCGCACTAAAGGTACAGTGGTTTAATTGTAATTGTTCTGAACCAATATAATAATGGACGAATAATTACCTAATTTTGCACTAAAATTCTGTGCTTTTGTTTTTTATTTTAGAGTTTCGATGTTAGTAAATGGCGCACTGATCAGAACCACGTAGGAATTTATCATGGTAAGATGCCATTTTTTGTTTCACATTAAGCATTTTATAACTATTTTTTCATTTTTTTATGTTCATTAAAATGATTAATCATTCAATTTGTTTTCCACCACCATTTTTCTTGTTTTTGAACATTTTTTTTCATAATTTCAAGTTAACTGTACCCAACAATGTGATTTTAATATTTCAGAGAGGATTAGCTATGGCCCTATCTATGATCCAGGTACTTCATCCAAGAAGATCTAATTTACGGGCATGGTTGTTGGATCTGTTTCACTGTTATTAATTTGTGAGATGTGGTTTATTATTAAATTCTGTTCTTTAGAAATTACTGTGTATCATAATATATGAATCTTGATAGATTAAACTCTAAATCTTTTCATTTTTTTGTTCAATAAATAATTCAATGGTATTTTTTTAGCTCCCTGTTACCAACATTTGTTGTTTTCAAATGGTAGCGTTTTGCCATACATCATGTTTGTACAGATTGGCTAATGCCTTTGACTACCCATCCATTTTGTTTGATCTACCTCGAAAAAATTTATGATTTGATGGTTTTGTTTGCTTCAATAGTTATTATAATATATGGTTTGTGAAAAGAAACTGTAAGAAGTTCGTATAGTTTTTTTGGTTTAATTTTAGTCATGTATAATGTGATGTATTAGGCATAGTTTGATTAGTGTAATAAGAAGACAACTATTATGTTGAAGTTTGTAACTAACAACATCGAAGTATTAATTTGTTATCTTTGATAAGGGCTAGATGGTTTTTTCAATCACTGATTTCATGTCATGATAGTATTGATATCAAATTTAATAGTAAAGCAAAGAAGGTCATCATAGTGCTGATTTCTATTATATAATTTTTAGGAATCCAGAAGGAAGCTACAAAAGGAGCAAGTGACAAGATCAACAAATACTGTAAGCCCCCGTATAGTCCAAAGGTCATGGCGTTGTATAACTGGGCGCCCTCATTTGATCTTGGTATTGACGATGATGATCCATCTAATATACAGTGTCAGGCAAAGGCTAGCTGTCAACCTAAATGTCCATGTGAAGCGAAGCACATAAATATTGAGGATGATGTACCATATGTACACAATGATCATCTAGAGGGAAAATTCAAATCTAAAGGACTAAGTGAAGTAGAGTCAAAGAATGTTATAGAAGCTGTATCATCTGTACAGCATCAACAAAATAGTTTTGTTCGTTCACTTCCTAGTCATGGTGCACAGGGGGCACTAATGTAAAAGAGGTAAGTGTAGTCTCCCTTCTCCTTTGATCATCAATATCCTGTTTTAGACTTTTCCCATGTTACCTCCTCCTTTTTATTTGATTTTGATGGATATCTTTTCCCATATTACCTCCTCCTTTTTATTTGATTTTGAAGGATATCTCCACTTTTAAATATTGATAGTGACAATGATGTCCAATTAATGGATAACCATTAGTAGTATAATCAGGTTTTCAAAAAGAATATAGCACATTTTGTTGAGTTATAAATTGTGATATGTCTATACTTTTTTTTATTTTTGTCGTTGACCTTTTTTTTTGCTATTTTTGTTAATGTAATTATCTTTTTGAACCTAGGTGGGAGTTGATGTTATTCATATTAAGCCTCAAGACCTTTTAGAGACCACTCAACCTGCAATAGGGGTTTCTGCTATGAATGTCATCAACTTGGTAAATCTACTTTTGACTATGAATTATGCATGTTTTTCATGTAGCGTTAACATGATTTTATATTTTCGATACTTTCATTTTTTTATTTGATATAACAACTTTCATATGGTCCCCTGTCATTCTATTTCCAGGACTCCCCAGATGTTTTGATCTCTTCAAGAGAAAGATTTGATCATAGATCTATTGCTTTGTGCAAACAAACTGAGAAAATATACAATAATAACAATTCATTTGTTGTTGATGGGATTCATTTGTCTCTTGGTAAAACCCCCACCGAGCAGACATCTGTAAATATCTTTCAAGAACTCGATGTCAATGTTTTGAACTCTATGGGCCACAAGAGCACTGGTTCTTTAACTTGTGAGTTGCCTGCTTATGGAAAGAGAAGGCAGGTGAGGGGTAGTAGATACACATGTCACCCATACACCAGTGTCAGGAATAGATCTATTGTATCGACCTTAGATTTGGCATATATCAAGCGGTGATCGGCATAGCAATGGGCGAACATAGCAAGTAAGTATTCTATGTACTTAGGTTTCTTATGTGATCATGTTTTTCCATTGTTTTGGGTTGTCTTTTTTACTCATGTAATATGGGTAGTTGTTTTTTCTATCAGTTGTAAGGTAGTTTCAGTGAAGCCTGATGGGAAAAGTTATGTCACGTACAGTTGCTTGGGGTACTCTCTCAAGCCTGAAGGAAAAATTGATAATTTCTTGGTCAATTGCTTTTGCCGTCTTCTTTTTGAGGAGAATCATCCCACCAGGTCAAAGAAGCACTTTTTCTTCAACACAGTTGGAGTATGTCATCATTTGAACTTTTTTCTATAGAGTATTTTTGTCATTTCACTTGATGAGCTCTAGTAAATGGTTCAGATAGTTTTGAATAACTTTGTATATGTGAATGGTTCACTATAGTTTTTTTTGTTCACTATGATTTTGTATAGATTACTTTCTATTAAGGAATATTTCATTTGTACTAAACTGACTGTTTTGTGTGTGTGTGTGTTTTTTATTGTAGCAACAACTTTTGAAGCCTGAACTAGGATTCAAGTTTGCAGATGTCAAACATGAATTTTGAAATTGCTCATAAAGTAAAGTCATTGCAATCTTGTGAATTGGTCAGTATTTTAACATGTCTTTTTTATTGTCTACTTCATATTTTTTTTCCAGAATGTATTTTCAATTTTATATTTTGTCCAACTATGTGATCTCCACACCTATATGTAATGTACCAGATTTACTTCCCTATTTTGCATGAGGATCACTGGTTTCTTTTTGTTGTGGACATCAAAGACCAAAAGTTTGTATTTCTTGATTCAGCGAATAGGGGGAGGTCATACGATGATACCATGAGGATGAATCTAGTACGTGTGCTATGTGTATTTTTGTTGTCCTCCAATTCACTTTCCATCTCTATCTATATTTTTTGCATATTCCCCTTGTGATCATTTTTTATTTTCTCCATATGGATATTGAACGATATGTTATATTCTTGTTTTTTTAATTTTCTTTACAATTTATTGGTCTTGTAGATATCGAATTTTACCACATCATTTTTTTCAACTGCTAAAAGGTCATCACTGAACCCTCTTGACTTTGATTTCGATGAACTATCACCCCATCGGCAAAAGTTGAAGTAAGTTTATTTTTGTTTGAATGCTTTTTTTTGTTGTTGTAACTGGCCATGTGTTTTTAGATAGTCAACATACATACATATTTCTCTTTATCCCTTCTTTTTCAAGTATGATCGTTATCAATTTTTTTAGGAAAGACTCTGGTGTGTTTGTTATGAAATATATGGATCTTTGGGGCCCTAGAGTTGCACTAGAAGCTCAATTTACCATTGATGACACACCGAACATAAGAATTCAGCTTCTTAACCGCTTGTTGCATAGCCAACACAACTTGGCAGACTTAAGTTTAGTTCAATCTGTAGTTGGAAAGGTTAGTCAGAGTTTTTGCATTGTATTATATTGTACTTTCTTGTTACTTTTCTTTTTTTCAGTCATATCTATAAAATTTTATGTGTATTCCTTCATTTTTTTCAGATGCTACGGAATTGAAGCTCATAGCTGTTTGAAGTGTTCCCTATTTTTGTTTGCAAAAAGTGTGTGATCTATATGAGAACATGTGTTTTTGCCAGAAGTGTTTTGTTGATGTACTATGTTCATCACATGGGGAAATGTGTGGATATGTACAGCTCACTATAGGGCTATTTTTGCTGTCAATTTTCTTGCTAGCTTTTTCAATTTCATTTGAAAAGATAGTGTATAAAGTACTTGCTTACTGCTTGTGACCAACCACTTTTATAAATCGCTTTTTACCTTATGGGGACGTTTGTATGGTAGTATATTTTTTTTGAAAAAATATGTGTTTCAAATGTACAAGTTTTTTATTTTTTATATTCCTTTATTGAGCTCTGAAATATGCAACTCAAGATTTTCTAATTATATTTTGGCAAGACCTACTTTGTTAGCATATGAAATGTATTATTTTTTGATTTAGTTATAATCCAAGGTAATGATTGCCACTGGTGGTCCACACTTTTTATCCCAAAAGGGGTTGGACATCTTGTTGACTATACTTCTCCCCAACATCAGGTAAGATGTACGCATTTTTATAATTTGTCAAACTCTTTATAGATTATAGAAATAATATATTATTGTTCAGTTTAATGCAAGCTAGATTACGATCATTCATGTATTTTTTTACATATAATTTGTTGATTAGAACATATTAAGGATTGTGTACATGATTATTTTAATTTGTGTGTAGGAACATATTATTACAAGGTTTATTATTGCACTACTGGTTTTCATTGTAAAACCAGTATGGTTTCATCTGAAGTTTAGGTTTGTAATCTTTAGAATTTTTGTTTGTTTTGTTATGATGCCTAAGGCTATAAAGATTTGTTTTGTTTAGGATAAATGTTCGTGTTTGTTGGGTATCCTATTCTGGTGTCAAATTACAATGAGAAAATTTGGCATCTTTCATCACATAGGATGTTAGCACATATTATCTTTGCTATTGTTGTGATTAGTGATGCGTTGTGTTGACACTAGTATGAATCCCCTTAAGTTGGTGCCATCTCCTTTTTCTAGAGCTCAACTCAATATGTAACATGGGCAAGTCATGCAAGAAGTTTGGTGTTGAGGTTGCACCTGCAAACACCTCCACCCCAGAGGGGAAATAAGAAAAGAAAGGTAATATTTTTGTACATTTCTTTTGTCTCATGGTTTTGTACGCTGTATAGTTGTTTTGATGTGTGCAACAATTTTCTGATCTGAATGAACAGGTAAGAGATGCTGAAGATTAGATTTGTGATGCTGTCAGTGCTAGATTGTGTAGATGATGTATGAATTCCTTTAAGATCTTTTTTAGATTGACATATTTTACTTTCTTCTAGTTGTCATACTATATGTAAATGGCAGATGTATCATAGTAGAAGTGGAGGGGAGGGGAGTCGGAGGTGTGAGAGGTCAAATAATATTCATTGAAGGCCAAAAAGTCGCTTGTCTAGTGGTCACGAGATACGACAAGTTTAACTATGCTTCCATAGACTTGGCTGCTTTTTGGTTAGTTGCTAAAATAACATTTAACACACTTTTCCTATTACAAATTTTCTCCCAATTTTCATATATTCTTGTTACATGTTTTGTTTGTGATTTTTTAAGGAGAACACACGAAAGAGTTCGAGGTTTTGTATTTAGTCAATGAATATGAAAGAAGTATTATAGTAGTCATTCATGTACTGCAATTGCTTCTGTCAACTCATATGTTGTCCTTTTCTTCTTGAAGGTATTGACTTAATGTGGAGGAGTCGCAATGGATAATATATTTAACTGATATAGGTCATTAGCAATGCTTCCATATGTTTTTTTGTGTGAGTATCAAATCCCATTATTTTTGCAAAAAGTAGGAACAGTATGTCAAATGCAATCTTGGTATAGAAGTCCGTTCTTATCATATGGGGATGACCAATCGAGGCGTTTCTTTCTAACAGTGTTTTTTAAACACAAATTTCTTATTGATTTTTTTTGTAGTCAAAAGGAAATATATTTGATGCAGTAGAGAATGGTGTTGGTGATGCATGTGCCTGTGTTGCAATTATCAACTTAACATTGCTCTTCAAGTTAAAAAATTCTTCTAGAAGTTATTCCATTCTATTTTTTTTGTTCTGGAGGGTGATGGTGGGTAGTACAATCATGTTTTTTGTGTGGATGTAGATGGATCTAGTTCAAAAAGACAATGAACAATCACACAAGATTTCTTTGAATATCCCTAGTTGTTTTGTTTGTTTTCTTTGAATCTTTTTTTAATAGGGTAACTAATTTGTTTGGTTAATTATCCCACTGGTTTTGTATACTTAGAACGATATTCAGGCTTTTTAATTAAATGTTCACAAGTGTCATAATTGTTGTACTTGTACAATTCTTTTTGTAATCTAAAGCTACTGACATAATTGTTCTACTTTTATAGTTCTTTTTGTAATCAATCATAATTTTTCTCTTTAGGAGTTAGTATAAAAAATGTAATGTTTTCATTACTTCTCTGAACTTTTCTTAATAGGCTTAACAATCTTGTTAGGTTAAGTATCTCTACTTGTTTTGTATTCTTAGAAGTATAGTCTAGTTTTGTTTGGTTAAATATCCCTACGTGTTTTGTGTTTTTTCTTTGATTCTTTTTCTTAATAGGGCTATAGTCAGGTTTTGTTTGATTAAACATCCCTAGCTGTTTTGTGTGTTTTCTTTGAATCTTTTTCTTAATAGGGCTAATAAATTTGTTTGGTTAATTATCCCTACTGGTATTTTAAACGTAGAAGGATGGTCAAGCTTGTTAATTAAATTTCCCAAACTGTTTTGTTAATTATCATGAAAAGCTCTTTTTTTAATAGGGTAACTAATTTCTTTGGTTAATTATCCCACTGGTTTTGTATACTTAGAACGATATTCAGGCTTTTTAATTAAATGTTCACAAGTGTCATAATTGTTGTACTTGTACAATTCTCTTTGTAATCTAAAGCTACTGACATAATTGTTCTACTTTTATAGTTCTTTTTGTAATCAATCATAATTTTTCTCTTTAGGAGTTAGTATAAAAAATGTAATGTTTTCATTACTTCTCTGAACTTTTCTTAATAGGCTTAACAATCTTGTTAGGTTAAGTATCTCTACTTGTTTTGTATTCTTAGAAGTATAGTCTGGTTTTGTTTGGTTAAATATCCCTACGTGTTTTGTGTTTTTTCTTTGATTCTTTTTCTTAACAGGGCTATAGTCAGGTTTTGTTTGATTAAACATCCCTAGCTGTTTTGTGTGTTTTCTTTGAATCTTTTTCTTAATAGGGCTAATAAATTTGTTTGGTTAATTATCCCTACTGGTATTTTAAACGTAGAAGGATGGTCAAGCTTTTTAATTAAATTTCCCAAACTGTTTTGTTAATTATGATGAAAAGCTCTTTTTTTAATAGGGTAACTAATTTGTTTGGTTAATTATCCCACTGGTTTTGTATACTTAGAACGATATTCAGGCTTTTTAATTAAATGTTCACAAGTGTCATAATTGTTTTACTTGTACAATTCTTTTTGTAATCTAAAGCTACTGACATAATTGTTCTCCTTTTATAGTTCTTTTTGTAATCAATCATAATTTTTCTCTTTAGGAGTTAGTATAAAAAATGTAATGTTTTCATTACATCTCTGAACTTTTCTTAATAGGCTTAACAATCTTGTTAGGTTAAGTATCTCTACTTGTTTTGTATTCTTAGAAGTATAGTCTGGTTTTGTTTGGTTAAATATCCCTACGTGTTTTGTGTTTTTTCTTTGATACTTTTTCTTAAAAGGGCTATAGTCAGGTTTTGTTTGATTAAACATCCCTAGCTGTTTTGTGTGTTTTCTTTGAATCTTTTTCTTAATAGGGCTAATAAATTTGTTTGGTTAATTATCCCTACTGGTATTTTAAACGTTGAAGGATGGTGAAGCTTTCTAATTAAATTTCCCAAACTGTTTTGTTTTGTTTTCTGAACTTTTTCTTAGTAGCATATCTTAATACAGAGTACTATTCTCAGCCTTCTCTTATACTGTTATCCTAAACAATTGTTGTGTTTATTTATGTGACCTTTTCTAAACTATTGTATCAGTGTGTAGTGGTATGCTACATGTGTATTAATGTTCCATGTTATGACAGGGTTTGTTGAAAGAATATTTTATACAAGTCTCTTTGGTGGGTTGGCATGATGACAAGTAAGCCCTGTTCCATCAGTTTTACTCTTTTCCATTTTGTTTATTTGTATGGATGATAGCTTGTAATTACATCTGTGTTTCTTAATAGGGCTATAGTCAGGTTTTTTTTATGTTTTGATTGATGTAATATAGTCAGGTTTTTATTTTCTTCCAGTTGGTGAAATTGGACCTTGGGTTTGCTCTTCACCGCTCTTGTCCTTTTCCTGGTTCTGAACTGAAACCTATGTGTGTGTGTGTGTGTTTGTATTTTTGGCTTTCTTTTAATCTTTTCTTAATAGGGGCTAAGTAATTTGTTTTGTTTATTATCCGTACTAAATGTCAGCTACAACTTTGTTTGGTTAGAGAACTCTAGGGTGATTTGTTTGCTTAGAGAAACATAGTTTAGAAATGCAATCCAGGATTTTGTCTACTTGTAGCAGTTTCCTAATCCAAATCAGTTTTTTAGATGTCCCAGTTCTCGCTCGATGACACCAGGCTTAGGTTTTTGCTGTTGTACTGGCAACCCAGTCGCTTGACGAGGACGCGCCATGCGTGCTCTAGATCTTGTTATGTTAGGTTCTCTTACTGACTTTCGCAACTAGTGTATTATACCAATAGAAATTTCTTGAGTGGCTTATATATATACTACAATAGTTTGTTTTAATGATTTGTTTCAATCTTTATTGTCACACTCTCTGCAATCTTCTAGGTTCTACATAAACTGTTGGTGCGAGTTTCTACCATTTTCATCTACAACATGGCCGGGTACAAGCTATGTCCCCCAAAATAGATTGGTGACCTTGCTTGTCTACTGACAGCCAAATCATGTGTGTGACTTGCATAGGATTCAATTTTTTGAACTTTTTGTAAGTAGCATATCTTAATACAGAGTACTATTCTTGGCCTTCTCTTATACTGTTATCCTAAACAACTGTTGTGTTTATTTATGTGACCTTTTTTGAACTATTGTATCAGTATGTAGTGGTATGCTACATGTGTATTAATGTTCCATGTTATGACAGGGTTTGGTGGTGGAATATTTATACGAGCCTCTTTGGTGGGTTGGCATGATGACAAGAACGCCCTGTTCTATCAGTTTTACTCTTTTTCATTTTGTTTATTTGTATGGATGATAGCTTGTAATTACATCTGTGTTTCTTCATTTTCATATCTTTTTTGGTGGAGGTGGCACACCAACCATAGGAGTCGAAAGTCAAAAATAGTAATTATCCAGGATACCAACCAGAGGAGTCCAAAGAAAAGAGTAAGTCATCATGGTCAATCAGTATGTTTTGTTTTCAGTTAAGTAGTTTAGGTAAGAAAAAGAGTAACTCTTCATGATCAACTAGTGTTTCTTGTTGAATTATCCGGGACTGCCGGTCGATATTTATATGTTTTGTTTGAGTAAATACCCTAGGTGTTTTGTCTTTTTTTCTTTGAATCTTTTTTTAATAGGGCTTCAAAACTGAACTTTTTCTTAGTTGCATATCTTAATACAGAGTACTATTCTCAGTCTTCTCTTATACTGTTTTCTTTGAATCTTTTTATTAATAGGGCTAAGAAATTTGTTTGGTTAATTATCCCTACTGGTTTTTTTAAACTTAGAAGGATAGTCAGGCTTTTTAATTAAATTTTCCAAACTGTTTTGTTTGGTTTTCTGAACTTTTTCTTAGTAGCATATCTTAATACAGAGTACTATTCTCAGCCTTCTCTTATACTGTTATCCTAAACAACTGTTGTGTTTATTTATGTGGCCTTTTCTAAACTATTGTATCAGTGTGTAGTGGTATGCTACATGTGTATTAATGTTCCATGTTATGATAGGGTTTGGTGGTAGAATATTTATACGAGCCTCTTTGGTGGGTTGGCATGATGACAAGTACACCCTGTTCTATCATTTTTACTCCTTTTCATTTTGTTTATTTCTATGGATGATAGCTTGTAATTACCTCTGTGTTTCTTCACTTTCATTTCTTTTTTGAGGGAGGTGGCACACCAACCAGAGGAGTCCAAAGTCAAAAATAGCTAATTACCCAGGATACCAACCAGAGGAGTCCAAAGGGAAGAGTAAGTCATGGTCAATCAGTATGTTTTGTTTTCAGTTTAGTAGTTTAGGTAAGAAAAAGAGTAAGTCGTGATGATCAACTAGTGTTTCTTGCTGAATTATCTGGGACTGACGGTCGATATTTATATGTTTCGTTTGATAAATACCCTAGGTGTTTTGTCTTTTTTTCATTGAATCTTTTTCTTAATAGGGCTATAGTCAAGTTTTGTTTGATGTAATATAGTTAGGTTTTTGCTTTCGTCCCGTTGGTGAAATTGGACCTTGGGTTTGCTCTTCAAGAGCTTTTCATGGTTCTGAACTGAAACCTATGTGTGTGTGTGTGTGTTTGGCTTTCTTTTAATCTTTTTCTTAGTAGGGGCTAAGTAATTTGTTTCGTTTGTTATCCGTACTAAATGTCAGCTACAACTTTGTTTGGTTAGAGAACTCTAGGGTGATTTGTTTGCATAGAGAAACATAGTTCAGAAACGCAATCCAGGATTTTGTCTACTTGTAGGAGTTTCCTAATCGAAATCAGTTTTTTAGATGTCCCAGTTCTCGCTCGTTGACACCAGGCTTAGGTTTTTGCTGTTGTACTGGCAGCCCAGTCGCTTGACGAGGACGTGCCATGCGTGCTCTAGATCTTGTTATGTTAGGTTCTCTTACTGACTTTCGCAACTAGTGTATTATACCAATAGAAATTTCTTGAGTGACTTATATATATACTACAATAGTTTGTTTTAATGATTTGTTTCAATCTTTATTGTCACATTCTCTGCAATCTTTTAGGTTCTGCATAAACTGTTGGAGCGAGTTTCTACCATTTTCATCTACAACATGGCCGGGTACAAGCTATGTCCCCCAAAATAGATTGGTGACCTTGCTTGTCTACTGACAGCCAAATCATGTGTGTGACTTGCATAGAATTCAATTTTCTGAACTTTCTGTTAGTAGTATAACTTAATACAGAGTACTATTCTCAGCCTTCTCTTATATTGCTATCTTAAACAACTGTTGTGTTTATTTATATGAACTTTTCTGAACTACTGTATCAATGTGTAGTGGTATGCTACATGTGTATTAATGCTCCATGTTATTACAGGGTTTAGTGGTTATTCTTATTTATACGAGCCTCTTTGGTGGGTTGGCATGATAACAAGTAAGTCCTGTTCTATCAGTTTTACTCTTTTTTTATTTTGTTCATTTGTATGGATGATATCTTGTAATTACATGTGTGTTTCTCCATTTCCATATCTTTTTTTGGTGGAGGTGGCTCACCAACCTGAGGGATGCAAAGTCAAAAATAGCGAATGCAGTCCAAAAACAACAACCGGTAACATTTGTTCGGTAAATATAATAATTGCAAAATTCTAGTAATATATTTTTATAATCTTATAAACACATTGCTTTGTTGTTCTAATGCAGTACACACACATAACCTTCCAATTGAGATATTGCTTTTAAAGATGTGTTTTGTTTCTTTTGAGTTATTAATAGGCCTAACTAATTTGTTTGGTTAAGTATCCCTACTGTTTTTGTTAGCTACTACTGTGAGAATTCAGAAACATTCAGTTGTGATATATTATATCAACTATATACTGCATATAGATATGTTTTTGCAATGTTGCCTGTGATATCCTGATTCTTTGTTTGCAAGGAATCAGTTGTACATTAATTCTTTTACTTTGTGCATTATCACTCATATGTGACCAATTGCAGTTGTTTGTGTGTTTCTCCATCACACCAACCAGAGGAGTCCAAAGTCTAGAAATAGCGAATGGAGTCCAAAGTCTTATATACACACTGCTTTTTTTGTTGTCATGCAGTACACACACATAAGCTGCAAATTGAGCTATTACTACTAAAGATGTTTGTGGATATTCTGTGTTTTTCCCTCTATATTCTGAGCTTCCACCTTTCGTCTTTTCTTCATGGATATTCCTACTGCCCTATTCTTCTTCTTGTATATAGCTTGCACTTCTTCTATCCTTTTTTCCACATAGAGTCATCCTGCAAGAACAGAGAAATTTTTTTACGTTATAAATTTCATTTTTGTACTTTCTAGAGATTTTCCATAAAAATATACATCTAGGATTGCAATAGCAATAATTTTTTATGATGGTTTGTTTTTTGAGTTGTACCCATGTGTTTCTGGCTAAGGCTTGCTATTTGTTTTCTCCTTCTTTTTGGGCCTACTGACAGGTGGAAGGTGAAGATTTTTGCAACTCCGTATGTTGTGTCCTCCCTCTCCACAATGCCTGCACTCACTTCCTATCTTTCCTTCTTTCATTTGATCAACTATACTTTTGTACCTGCCCTTAGTCCCACCCTTAGTCCTTACCTTTTCTGGATCCAATAGCACAAGTGGTAGTTGTGGTTCTGTGGTTAGTTTTTTTGATGAGTTTGGATTTTGGCTTCCTCAGGTTTTTCTGGCTGATGATTGGTCTTTAGCTGCTGAGGGTTCTGTTTTGAGTTATCAGCTGGATTCTTCATGGCACGTATATTTGTTTCCATCTTCTCTACCTCATTCATAACATAGTCAAACATGTTTTGCGATTTTGAAGCGTCCGATGCTATCAAAACCATTTTCCTTGACAATATGTTAAATCTAAATAGGCTATCAACATCTCTTATTTGTGCTGCCATTTGTGTTGGTTCTATTATGCTTGACATGTTGAACCCTAACCTCCATCTTTCCAAGAAATATCTCTCTGGTAGCTCTATGATATTAATACTAATGAGAACCTTTAATATATGCGAGCACAATATGCCATCCTTGTGGAACTTGGCACAGATACAGCTATAGTTTTTGTCAGGTATGTCAATCAACACTACATATGTTCTTCTTCTGTATTCTGGCCTAGGATGGTTATCTGCCTGGTACACCTCATAGGTTTTGTATTTCTCTATCTCCACCATGTAGAGTGATGTTGTGTCCTTGAGTTCATTCTGGAATTTGATGAATATTTTCCGATTGTACACCTTCCATGCTTGATCTTCCATTTTGTAATTGGACCAAAGTTGTGGTTTTGTCCTTGATTTGTTATCTTCTTGCTCCTCTCTGTCTAATATTGTGTCTGAGATCCTTTCAAATTCTATGAACAAACTCAAGATGTTGTGTTGTGGCCCAACATCATCCTTAAATATTGCATTCATCCCTTCACTTCTAGCAGTTGAGTGGATGAAAGGGTAAAACTCTTTCTTGAAAAACACAGGGACCCATCTGTGCCTAGACGCCCACATGTCCTGAAAGTATTTCACATGACCTACATCATAGTATGTTACCATTTGCACCCACAATGTTTCGAATTCTTGTACCGTCAAACAATTGATAACAATGTCAATGTAGTCTTCGTGCAAACCAGGTTTTGCCTTGAAGCATGGACCAAGCTTGTCTTCAGCTTTATGTGTAATGTGCCAGAGGCAATTCCTGTGTTTTGCATTTGGGAACACTGACGCTATCGCTGATTTCATTGCCCCATCTTGATAAGTGATTATTTGTGTCGGCACCTTGTCATTCATGGCTTGCACAAATGTGTTGAAAGCACACCTAAATGTATCAGTAGTCTCATCCTTCAGTAGAGCACACCCCAATAGGCAGTTTTGCCCATGCCCAGTGATACCGACAAATGGAGCGAAAGGAAGGTTGTATTTGTTGGTCATGTAGGTCGTGTCGAATCTGATGCAATCTCCATATCTGTCATAATATCTCCTTGCCCTAGCATCTGACCAGAAAATATTCTTAACCATGCTGTTATCATCAGTGTCAAAGGAGAAGAAGAAACCTGGATTATCTGCCTGTTTTTTGCAAAAGTGAGCTAGTAGCTGAACCATGTCATTTGCTGAGTTCTCATGTCTAATAGATGTCCTCAAGTTGCTCACATCACGTTTTTGTGTATGGTAGGGACCTCAAACCTCCTCTTAGGAATGAGAGTATAGATATCATCTTCCTAGTAGGGATATTGCACTTGTTCAATGTCCGGATGAGGCTTTTTCCTTCATCTGTCTTGAATTTGTGAGGCTTAAGAAACCTTGTCTCATTTGGGGGACACATTTCATGGTTATGCTCCAACACAACTCTTTTGACACTCCAAATTCCATTTTTGAGCACCACCACCATTTCTGCTGGGCATTTGGTCTTCAATATGCTGTTCCTTCTCCTCTTGTTTGTGAGAGTTCCTTCTGTTGTGTCATCACTTGGTTTTGTACCTACGTCTTTTTGCTGTCCACACTTATTGCATTTTATTGTGTGTTTTGTTACCTCTCCTGCCTTTTTTTTGTTGTGTCCGGTAATTTTTGGTCTTTGCTATTGAGAATCCAGCAAGAAATGAATAGAAGTTGTAGAATCTATGTGCATTATCTGCTGTCTCAAATGTCATTCCCTCTTCTGGTTTGTATCTACTATCAATCTCAAATCTACCCATTGCCTGTTTCATGGCATCTATCATTTCACTTTCCAGGAAATTATATATATCTTCCTCCAATAAATCCCCTCTTTCATTTTCTACATGATGTTCAGGCTGTGTGTCTTCTTCATTGACTCCTTTCTCAGTTTCCATTATGTTAGTATAGCCTCTAGTCATGTGAGTTGTTGATAAGGTCTGGCCATTTGAATCTTTTGAAATCTCCTTTTGAATCTGTAACAGCAGCAACAACATGTATGTTTTTTAGCATTTTTGTTTGTTGTGTAGTAAACTAAGCTAATGATTGCAACTTACCATATTATGAGCTGTTTGTATGTCCTGCAGTTCTGTTATTGCTTGATCTGTAACCAACAATGGGTCTTGGATCATTCTCATGGTGTCCTGTTGCACATAGACACACCTATTGTGAACAGGCTCCATTGATTGCAATAGGCTTACTAGGCTGTTGTTCATCAGATCTCCAGCAGCACTGTAAGCAATTGGTTCTTGCAGAAATGAACAAATATTTCATTATTTTAGTCATTATTTATTACCGTGAATGGTTTTTTTGTATATGCTTTCATTTTTTATTTTTATTACGTCCATAACTTATGATTTTATTACTTTGTAATCATCTAAATTATCTATCATGACCATGTTATGTTGCATATCATCATCAAAGGACCCCATCAGCATTCTCTGTGCACAGAAATAATGTATAAAAGGCTATTTTACCATTGTTTTTCTTCATATGCATAATATAACCATAAAATGTGTAATTGAGCATGGAAAGTTTCAATTTTTATATAGGATAATATGAATTGGTATTACCTTATTGCAAGAAGATTGAGTCATCATTATTACCTCATCACACAATAGGTCAGAAGTTCCCTCAATTGCCTTGCTTGACGAACCTGCATAGAAACATGAACAAATTATAATATTGTACTATATTTGTTTCCTTTTTTTGTGAGACACGAATATTCTCTACAGGAGTTATATGTGATTTGTGTACTTAAAATGTTTGATGTACTTCAAATGTTATTTTTGTTTGTTTGCTCTACTTCTTACAATAGTAGGTTCCTAATCCTTGTACTTTACCCAATCAAGCTATATAGATGGTCAGTTAGGTATAAGACTTGTTGAGTGATTGTTTTTTTGTTATGAGTGATTGGTTTTGTGTTTGCAATTATGTTTTACTTGCTAGCAATGGTTCGAAAAAGGACAAGTCCAGCAACAGCAGCAGCTCTGATGAAGAATCTGATGAGGATGATGAAGTGAGTATTTGCTATGGTAACGAGCTTATTGTAACACCAAGGCAAACTTGTTTGTGAGTTAGTTCTATAAGGATTCAAATACATTCAGTTGTGGTATATTATATGACCTTATATGCTGCCTTTTAGATATGTTTCCTGGTTCTATGTTTGCAAGGAATCAATTTGCACATTAATCCCTTTATTTTGTGCTTTATCACTCGTATATGACCATTTGCAGTTAATTCAAATATCTTTCTGAATTATATGGTTTTATTAATAGTAGAGATAGTTTGCCCTATTGCTGAGAACTGCACTTTTAGTGTGTTCTCTAACCTGATAGCTTTTGTGTGTTATCTACTTTCATAGTTCTTTTTGTAATCTGAAGTTGCTAACATAATGCCTGGTGACTCCCATTAGGTCAGATTTGTCTCATTGAACTTAGCTCTCCTGATATGTTATTACTTTTTTTCAGTAGTTTAGCTGAGATTGTGTAAGGTTTAGCTAAGAGTGGGTAGTTTTGTTTTTTACTTTCACAATTTTTTTTTGTAATATGAAGTAAACTAAGAGTGGGTAATTTTGTTTTATAAGAAGATTGAGTCATCATTATTTTTTACTTTCACATTCATATTGGTCATCTTCATCATGTAGCTAATCTGAAGTTACGTAAGAGTAGGTAGTCATATGGAGAGGCTAGTACAAGCAGGACTGCAGTAGGTTCTGGTTTCATTTATCATGGTATACATGAAGTGAGTCATCGCTATCTCAACAAGCACTTGTCATTTTGTTTTTGACTATTAACAAGCAGATATATTGTCACACATTGCTATCTTGATATAGCAATTCTAGTGTCCTAAAGTTAATTTATGTGTACTACTTCAAATAAATTTTTTATCTGAACCAGGCAAACTTTTTTGTGCTCTCAGCTGCTAATCTTAGAAACTTGTGCTTATGTTAAGACAAGTGTTAAGGCAATTTTGTTGAATGAGTTTATCAATTAAGAAGGTTTTGTTAGATTAGAAAAATTAAAGTTGTTCAGTTAATATAGTTATTTTTACTTAGTAACAAATGTAAATTTCTCATGGAACACAACCATATTTTTATTTCTTAGTATATGAATTTTGCAGATTAGAATTCGGAGAAGAAGAGTTTAGTGGACGGTTTGGTGTGGGAGGTTTGAAATCATTTTCTTTTGTTAGTGCAATTTATTTTGTGTTGATAAAGATGACTTCTCTCAGAGTTTAGGCCGATTGGTATTTTCTAAGCTTGTGTGATGTTTTAGTTCAGTGATTTACTTGTTTATATGATTGATATATTGGTGAGTGCTGCAAGTGTCCTTGCTAGTCCTAGATGGTTAAGTGTAGTTTCTATCTATGTTCCATTAACTGTTCGTTGTAATTTCTCATGGAACACTAACTGTATGTTGTATTTTAGTTGATTGAAATCTCGTTCAGGTGCTGGTATTATCAATTGTGTCCTTTTCAGAGTTTATGTTGATTTTTCTTCTACATATGTTATTTATTACTGTTCTATAATATGTCATTAATAATTGAGTTGCAAAAGTAGAATTTAGCGTGTGATCAATTCCTTCACATTTGTTTTTAATTCTTTGGTGATGGGAAATGATTAGAGCACTTTTTGGCTGATTAACCTGCTGATTCATTGCTTTTCCTTCTAGTAAGCTATTGGAATGGTTAGATAGGAAAGAACACTGCTAGAAGTGAACAAGTAAAGGAAAAAGTCATTCAAGACAGGCAAGCATCTAAAGAAAAGAAAAGAGAAAGATGAGAAGCGCCAGGCCAACCCTTTTTATGTAGCGCTTAAAGAAAAGATAATAGAGAGAAGTGGCTTGAACTAACAAAGAATGCACTTTGCCGGCTGCATCCGTGAAAAATTGATCTAGGGTTTGTGTCGCGTATTTGACTGAAGCAAGAAGTCTTTTTACAGTATGTGCTCAATGATCAGTCATAAACCATTGAAATTGTTTGTTTGCACTGATGTGCAGGTCTGGAAGAAGCAATGTGGATGACATGAACGAACCATGCAAGTAAAGCAAGCATGAACATGTGGATCATATCGGGGAGACAGCAGAGAACATGATGCATCTCTTTTTGTTTTCATTCCGTGTCGATGCTCCATGATTTTTGGAGTGAATGATCAAAAAACGGTTATGTACCTGTAAAATCCAGGTCCATGGTGTATGAATTTAGTAAATTACTCTAGAGTGACCTAAAATATTGTTTTGGAAATTTAGAAACATGAATTAGGTATTTATCCTTTTAGGAAAAAAATTGACCATAGGGCAACAACATTAAAATCGGAAATAGATTGGTTAATTACATTAAAACTTGATACACTCTAAGGCAAAGTTGCAAGGGTATGGGTAATCATTTCACTCCGCTTTAATGCTTTATTTGAGCTTTAATGATGAATGCTAAAATATGATGATGTTATGATGATGCCTATTGCTGCGATTATGAAAGAGCTGATTGAATCATTGTGTTTATGTGAATTTGTTGTGGCGAAGTGTTTCGTTCATGTTCTGTTGGCCATGGTAAAGGCCGAGGTTGTGTGGGGTGGCCGGGCTCAATCGGATTCATAAGAGAAAGAACGGGCTCTCCAAAGATTCAAAGATCATAAATTTGGAAAATCATAATTTCTTGAATTAATTTTATACTAATAAACCTATTTATGTCCGAACAGACACATAAGCAATGGCTGCTGACCAGGCAATGTCGTGGCATACATGTGGTGACAATCGGCCAAGCATGTCAGCAAAAGCTAAGTTTTTGCTTCGATGAGCTCCGGCAATGAAAGGACGACAGTGCATTACCAGACTTGAAGAGGATAACCACGGTTGTAGAGTTTCCTCGTTGGATCCTCACCAAAACTGCATAGATCTTGAAGAACTTGATGCGGTGAACTTAGCTATGCCTTCAACTCCACCGAAGATCCAACCTCGATGGAGATCCAAGCAAAATAAGATGATGTTGCCCTCGGCGGAAGACAGTGAGCTCGATCTACTCAAATGAACCACCCAGATGATGACAAGTGAATGAGGAGATGCGCAAGATCTTGGGGATTCTCTGGAGACGTGCGGTCAGCTTTATAGTCTCGGGAAACGCATGCAAACCAGAAACCTAGCAGAGTACGACGATAGATCCTGGCCAATCATGCATCGAGCATCAGACAGCCACCGATAGCTCAATCCTGGCACGATCTCAGGAATACACGCATGACGATCCAACAGCCACAAAGCTTAGTGTTCTGGATCAATCTCAACCGCCCAATGACACGTGGGTTGAAATGGACTAGACTGGGCCAATGTGGCTCAGATGAGCTGGGCCCGAATAGGGTTTGGCCCATTCACTATTTAAACTATTTTCTAGACATTTAGCATTTAAAATAATTCTAGAAATTTAAATAGGCCAAATAAAATAATTAAAATATAAGAAAAATTGCAGAAAACTTCCAAAAAATATTTGAGACATTTGGAACTCAAATAAATATTTTTGACACAAGTTTATATAATATTCTCATAGAATAAAATAATAATCCTATTTCACATAGTTTTAAAATACAATATAAATTGGAAAGAAATTTCAAAAAAATTTAAAATTCAGAAAATTAATTTAATGCACAAATAACATATTAAATTAATAAAAATAAAAAATTAGGATGTTACAAACCTGCCCCCTAACAAAATCTCGACCCCGAGATTGAGGGCTGACTAAAGAATTGGTTGAGAAATTCTCACTTTAAATCTTCCTCATGCTCCCAATTAGCTTCACTTTCTGAATTATTACTCCACTGAACTCTGCAAAAGCGAATTGCCTTGTTTCTGGTCTTCTACTCCATCACATCCAAAAACTTAATCAGATGCTCATTATAAGTCATTTAACGGTGTGTGCTCAATTGCTTCTAACGGTGTGTGCTCTGTTGGCACTTTGAGGCACTTCTTAAGCTGCGATACATAGCACACATCATGCACTCCTGCAAATGACTGAGGTAACTCTAACTGATAAGCAACTTCTTGACGACTTAAGATTTTGAACAGACTAACATATCTCGAGGCAAGCTTTTCTTCAGCGTGAAACCTTTCAACTCATTTAAGAGGGATAACTCTGAGATAGCAAAAATCATCTAGCTCAAAGCTCAACTCTCGTCGACGATTATCAGCATAACTCTTCTGTCTCGACTGAGCCACTTCAATCTTTCCCTGATCATGGCAATCTGCTCTTTGGCATCCTAAAGAATTTCAGGCCCAACACCAAACACTCTCCTTTCTCATTCCAATTCAATGGAGTACGTTAGGGACGATAATATAAAGCTTCAAATGGTGACATTTGCAAACTTGCCTAATAATTATTGTTATAACTGAATTATGTATACGACAAACTTTTATCCCACAAAGCAGCATAAGCTAAAGCACAACCTCTCAGCATATCCTCTAAAATCTGATTAACTCTCTCAGTCTGACCATCTATCTGCGGATAATACGCTATACTAAAATTTAAACGAGTTCCCATTGCTTCATGCAACTTATTCCAAAATCTCGGGGTAAATTGGGCACCTCTAACTAACACTATCTTCCTTGGCGCTCCATGCAAACAAACAATACTTGACATATATTGCTCTGCCAAACGATCTCCTGAATAAGTCGTCTTATCTGGTATGAAATGAGCAACTTTGGTCAAATGTTCCACTATGACCCATGTCGAATCATAACCACTCTAAGTTCTAGGCAAATCCCTGGCAATATGGATTTTATTACCAGTTTGCCTTTCACTTCCATTCATATGGACCTTCAATGGCTTGTAACAAACCAGCAGGTCTTTCATGCATTGCATTTAGTCTCTGACACACATCACATAGAGCGACATGCTCAACAACTTCACGCTCCATATTAGGCCAACAAAACCTCTCCTTCAGATCCTGATACATCTTAGCACTTCTTGAATGACTCAAATACTTCGAACCATGGGCTTCTTCCAAAATTAACTGCTTAAGCTCCTCCTTATTGGGTACACAAAATTCGACCTTTGATCAACATAGTACCTTGATCATCCAAAGCAAAATCTTTAGCTAATATTCATCCTTTTTAGACTTGATTCTATTGATCTTTTCATTGTCCTTCTGATCTTCTCTGATTTTATCTTCTAACAACAGCTGTGAAGCCTGAGTGGAAAGAAGCAGTTTTTGGGGGGAAGGTTTAAGAATTTTTTTTAAATAATATATTTTATAATTCAAATTTCAAAAATATACCACGAATTTCTTTTTTGCAAAAATATACCCCTGTCGCCCTACCATTGGACGACATGGTGACTAGGCAGAAGCAATCGCGCTGCGATTGGGCGACTTATTTAAAAAAGAACAACTCGCCCAACCATGGGGCGACATGTGTAGTAGTCGCCCAATGGTAGGGCTACATAGACAAATCACTCAATGAAAGGGCGACACATGTACTGGTTGCCCCATGGTAGGGCGACATGGCAGGAAATTTACTTGTTTTAAAAAAAATGTTAGAGATTTCAAAAAAGATTAAAATATTTGGATAAACAGATTTAGGATTCAAGTAAAATATTTTTATCGTCTAGATAAATTTGAAATAATTTACAAAATTTGAAGGTAACAAGTAGAGTGTTTGTTTTTTAGCCTTTTCGGCGGCCCGTAAAATATCATGTCTAAAGGGTATTTTTATGAACAATGGTCCACATTTGATCTTTGATATATGCACTACCATATTATGAGGGTGTTAGTAAAATTATAATTAGTATAACGATACTATTTAAGTAGCGAAATCGCGTTATTGCATGTGAACAATTTGTAGCCTTCTGCGTTATTGCATGTGGACAAAATCGCGTTATTGCAACATACATGATTTGTAATCATGTTATGAATAGTACGTACGAAGCCCTTAAATCGCGTTATTAAACTATGATTTGTAATCATGTGTTAAACTATTTGTTGAACATACATAAGGGCACATGCACCGAAAGTTCAGATGATAAAATAAGCAATAGATTAGATTATATTACAAGTGCATTACAGTAGTAACGAAATTGCTTGAACTAACTAACGAAAGCATTGTTTTTCATGGTGGAACAGATGATCGTTCCGCCTATCTGGGTATAGCCAGAATGATGTCCCACATTTTCTGCATATTACCTGACCCGTGTAAATTTTGAGATTTGTACTCGGACACCGCTCAATCCCTACTGTGAAAGAACTCCATGGGGATCCGCAGTGCTCCCAGGTGTCGCCGATTGGGTGGCCTATGCCGTACGTCTCGGGTGTGTAAGATGTAATTTTTGGTCATCCCGATTCGGCGCCCCCTATATTAATACCACTCGGGTTCCCGGATGGTCTGCGTAACGCATCAAGGATTTGTTGCGTGGTGCGGACCTCGGCCGGCTGCTTCCCCTTGTCCCTTCCTCTTCGAGAGGAGGTACCCTCTTACACCTCTGTTGCATTGGCCGTTGGCAGAGACTTGCCGAGATGTCTGCTCTGTTTCGGTTCGCACTCCACTATATGGTGCAGGAGATGTGTGTTGGGCTTATCCTTGTACAACCGGAAGCGTGCCCTGCAGTCAATACAATATGCCCACTGTGGTCGTTGAATAACACCGTAGGCGTACTCGGGGTCTGGCTTTTCTGAGCGGTAGTAGCACCACGGGGAGGGTTGCTCCCCCCAGTTATCCCATACAGGAAGTTTGAGATGTGGGTGGTACGTCTCCGGGTCCACCCAGTTGAAGTAGCCGCACCATTCATCCTCGCCCAAGGGGCACCGGTAGAATCTCCGGGTCCACCTAGTTGAAGTAGCCGCACCATTCACACGTAGCTCGACATCTCCCGCTGTGTACAGCGTCCAGCGTACGCCGTCCTCAGTGAGGTGGTTGAAAGCAGCGATGAACTGCTGGTAGCTAAGCTGTCACACCCCGGCACACCCTGTGCCCCGGATGCTACACCCTCAACATACGAACCACCACCAAGACACAAAACAAAATAAAAAAAAAATTTCGGCAGAACCTTCCCTAAATCTAGGACATCCACACAGCAGACAAAAAGGACACAATATATCATCTAGTAACAACAACAAGTAAGATTCACAAAGGGGTCATGACATCAATCAACCTCATGCTCCTAAGTAAACATAAGCAATTTAAGCATAACTTCAAGAGGAATAACAACATTCAAAGGGTAACCAATATCACAAATTAGGGAGCCAAACACTGGGACACACATAATCCCATTAATTACTTACAACCTAACTAGACAAAAGCATGTTCTACCACTAACACCTGACCAAAAGAAAGGTATCCCAACAGTTTGAGCTACAGTGAGAATGACGTGAGTGAAGTTCTAGCCCAAACCCCATGACGTCGCTCGGGAGGAACCTAAAATAAACAACAAGCAACAAGAGTGAGTTCGATACTCAGCAAGGTGAAGTGACAGGGCAAATAGCAACATAGCTAAATTTTTTTCAATACTACAATAAACAATTTGAACATGTAAGTAATAACTCACAACTCATCATTTTAACTCATTTCATACAACTCTTTCTCCAACTATGTCAATGATATGCACATGCATGCTTTTTTTTTTTTTTTATGGAGCTCATACCGGTATTGCCGGGTGCACACCCGTCGGTGTGCACCCTCATCCCCCCCATCCCGTGGAGGGTGCCTACACTTACTGACTCGCTCCCATACTCTAAAGGTATGGAACTACGAGGTAGGTCTTTTGTGTTCACAACGCGTGAACACCGAGGCCCGCATCAAAATGGGACACCTCTTCTTTTATGAATGCATAAATGCAAATCGCATAAATAATTTGCATCACTTTAACTTACTTATTGCATTAATTCAAGCTTATTCATTGCACCAATTATGTCTCTGTTTAAATCAACCATTCAAAAGAGAAAGAGAAAGAAGAGGCGACACCCGGCATCGAGCCGGGGATGCCGCTTCACACTTGCCTCTACCCGCGAGGAGCGGGGTGATGCGACGAGGAAGCCGCACCCGAGGCTACTCCACCTGCAAGGAAAACACATTTGCAAATACGACTCAAACATGCAACAATCTTACTTCAAAAAAATACGCAGAGACGCTCTATACTCAAAACTGCCCAATCTGCCAAGAATTCAATATGGGACAGCGACCGCTAAAACTAGCGTAACTTTAATTTGGCTAATCCAAAATTCATGTTATTATACTTTAAATGAGCATAAGAGACCCATCTAGAGATATCTTACAGCCCCTTAAATAGGAGCTAGGGCTTAAGCCCTCAACAAGCCCTTTAAACACAGCCCACAAACCTGGACTTCCAGAAAACATCACTTCCTGGACAGCAAGTTGGAATAATCATAACTTTTGATTCCTAACTCGAAATCACACAAACAAGTACATATTCAGAAACTACAGGAAATGCTCTACACTTCTCTAGGCAACCACAAAAATTAATTCGGCTTGCACATGGCTCGAAAACACAGATCAATCTTCCTGCTCCCAGATTCACCCATTTTGGACAGCAGGTAGAAGAATACCCATAACTTTTAATTGGCTTAATGGATTTTCGAGTTCTTGTACTCAAATTAAAGAGGGAGGAAGATCTACAACAACCTCTACTGCCGGCCAAGCACTAGACCAGTGCAAGAACTCCAAACACGCGCTGCAAGACAGACCACAAATCTGCCTGAAAACAGGAAATAACCTTCCTTCCAATAGAACTAGTTTCCTCCAAAATTTTCAACTCTAGAACCCTAGAACCACCTCTATACTGCCTAGGAGACTCAGATCTGAGCTCACAAGAAAAATCCATGGGGGTAAAGCCCTTACCAAAGAGGGGAGATGGAAGGAGAGGGAGGAGCTGCTGCCGAGTTGGGGGAGGATGGGCTGCTGCAGCGCCGGCCAAAGGGGATGGGGGAGCTTCTTCACCGGCCTTGGAGGGAGGAGGAGGAGGAGGAGGCCATGGCTCCCTTGCTGCAGCTGCTGGTTGGGGAGAGCAAAGGTGGGAGGAGACTCCAAGAAAAGGCTGGTTCGGTTGGGGAAATGAGGGCTGCGAATGACAAAGAAAATGGGGAGGATTCGGTTGGGGAGGAAAGAAAAAAATAGGTGGATAAGTGCTCCATTCTTTCCTCCCACACCAATAGAATTGACAGCCTACAATTCCACTTACTCGCCCTCCCAAAACACAGATGAAGAAAGTTGATACCGAGAGAAAAACACAAATGTTACACTCTTCCCACTTAATGAATTCGACCCCGAATTCTCCGAACGATGACAAGTCGAAAAGAATAATTCGCAGAAGATAAACACATCACAAACCTGCTAGAAATAAATTGGGAAACTTCTCACGCATGTGAGACTCCAGCTCCCAAGTTGCTTCTCGCCAGATTGATTCGACCACAAGACTTTGACAAACTTCAGCGCCTTGTTCTTCAATACCCGCTCTGATTCTCCCAGAATCTGGACCGGTCGAGACTCGAAGGTGAGATCCTGATCAATCACCAATGACTCAAGCGGAACAACCAAATCTGGGTCATGAAGGTACTTTCTCAACATGGAGACATGAAAGACATTATGCACTCCTTGCATAGAATCAGGAAGATGCAACCGATAGGCTACCTTCCCTACTCGGGCAATAATAGGAAGCGGCCCAACAAACCTTGGGCTAAGCTTCCCTTCGGACCAAATCGAACCACGCCCTTAGTGGGAGACACTCTCAACAGACATTGTCCCCACCTCAAACTCCAGATCCCGCCTCCTCACATCAAGATAACTTTTCTGTCTACTCGAAATGCAAGGAGGTTTTGCCGCACCTCCGCCACTCGATCAACCGTCTGCTGCACCCAACTGACCAAGAATTGATCTTTCCCCATCGCATCCCAAAGATAGGGGCGAGCGGCACTTACGCCCATAAAGTACCTCATAGGAGCTGCTCGAATACTTGCATGGAAGCTATTGTTATAAGCAAACTCAGAAGAGCCGATGATCTTCCCAGCTACCTTTCCAAGCTAGCACACAAGATCTAAGCATGTCCTCCAAGGTCCGAATGGTGCGCTCGGATTGCCCATCGGTTTGTGGATGGAAAGCAGTGCTATAGCGCGGTTGCGTGCCTAAAGCACTCTGCAGACTCTCCTAACTTGAGACAAACTTGGCATCACGATCAGAGATGATGGTCTTGGGCACGCCGTGAAGTCTCACTACTTCCCGCACATAAATAGGAGCCAAGTCACTTGCTGAATTTGTTGTGCGAATGGGAAGGAAGTGAGCAGACTTGCTGAGACGGTCCACAATAACCCAGATAGCATCCTTTCCTCGTCGAGTACGAGGTAGGCCAACCACGAAATCCATGGATATGTCATCCCTGGCCAAACAGAATCTCCAAAGGTTGGAGCAATCCAGCGGGTCGCTTATGTTCAGCCTTCACCTTCTGACATATCCCACAAGCTGCTACATACTGAGCAATGTCGACCCTCATTCTTTTCCACCAGAAATTCTTTTTCAGATCCCGATACATTTTAGTCTCACCAGGGTGAACCGTGATACGGGTACGATGAGCTTCCTTTAGGATGTCACCCTTGACTAGAGACTTTTGGGGTACACAAAGGCGGCCCTTAAATCGCGATGCACCATCCACATCCAAACTGAAATCCCGGACTTGCCCTCAAGAATGCGCTTTAATCACTGTTGAAGCAAGCGATCATGCCGCCGTGCCTCACGCACACGCCAGAATGGCTGATTTCGAATAAGTTGGGTTTCAGCGGCATAGCGTAAGCAAAACCAAACGAGATTCCCATATGCTCAAGATCAGCAATAAGACAATCGAGAGCCGAGGCGATGCTTTTCGATCGAGAGCATCCGCCACAACATTTGCCTTGCCCGGATGATACTTGAATTGTAAGATCATAATCTTTGATCAATTCCACCACCTTCTTTGCCTTAAATTCAAATCTTTTCGAGTGAAGATATACTTGAGGCTTTTATGATGCGTGAAGATATCACATGACTCGCCATACAAGTAATGCCGCCAAATCTTCAAGGCGAAGACCATCTGCGGCAAGCTCAAGATCATGAGTTGGGTAATTTCGCTCATGCTTTTTCAATCGCCTTGATGCATAAGCAATGACTTTGCCCCTTGCATAAGCACACACCGAGGCCCACCAGAGAAGCATCGTATACACGGTGAAACGCTCTCCGGCTCGGGAAGGGTGAGAACAGGAGCAGATACCGCTTTTTCCTTCAGGATGTAAAACCGCTCTCACACCGAAGACCCATCGAATTTGACCCCTTCGAGTCAATCGAGATAATGGCTTGGCAATGATTGAGAAATCTGAACAAAACGCCGTAGTAGCCACTAACCCAAGGAAACTACGCACTTCTTTGACATTAGACGGTCTCTCCCACCACAATCAGAGATCTTCCTAGGATCGACAGAGATACCCTCCGATTGATGATATGACCAAGAAAACCCACCTCGATATCCGTAACTCACACTTCTTGATTTGGCAAAGAGTTGGTTCTCCTCAACAAACGGAGTACAAGTCTCAAATGATGAGCATGATCCTCTTCGACTTGGAATAGATGAGTATATCATCGATGAACACCACCACAAAATCATCAAGATACTCATGAAGCAACCTGCTCATCATTTCCATGAAAACAGAAGGGGCATTGGTTAGTCCAAAAGACATAACCTTAAACTCATAATGCCCATACCTAGTGGAGAAAGCAGTCTTCTCAATATCTTGCTCCCTCACACGAATTTGATTATACCCCGATTGAAGATCAATCTTAGAGAACACCTTTGCTCCCTTTAATTGGTCAAACAAGTCTTCAATCCGAGGTAGAGGGTACTTATTCTTGATCGTCACCAAATTAAGAGCGCGGTAGTCAATACACAAACGCCAACCCCATCCTTTTAGCAACAAAAGAACGGCGCTCCCAAGGTGACACACGTTGTCGGATCAACCCCTTAGCTAGCAGATCATCCAATTGCTTCTTGATTCCTCTTGAAAAGGACGAGCCAAGCGATACGGAGACAAAGATATGGGCCGAGTGCTCGAATAAGATCAATTCAAAATCCACATCTCTCTTTGGTGGCAAACCGCAACTCCTCCGGGAACACATCAACAAATTCCTCACCACAGGATCTCTCGATGACCAACACGAACTTGAATTTTCTAATAGTGCCCAAAGCACCCCGACTTCAACATACGACGGTTAGGAAACAAACTAGACAACATGAAGAGAGAGCTTGATGGAACACTACCGAAGACCAATTCCACTCCCGAGGAGCACTGTAAGGCGCATTGTCTTCCAAGAATAACAAATCTTAGCACGATAATGATGTAGCCAATCCATACCTGTGATGACATCAAACGGGCCATTTGAATAACCGTCGATTAGCACGAAGTCTTCATCATCAATGGTGATAACACAACCCGCATACCATCGAACTCAAATAAGCCCACCCGAGAAGTAACCACCACAGACTTGGCAATACATCAGATCCCCAATTTAGCCCTTCCGCAAACTCGATCGACACAAAAGAATAGGATGCACTGAATCAAAGAGAACAAAAGCATCAATCGAATCCACAAGTAAAGTACTGTGACCAAACCGACGTCCGGTCGACTCGGTCGGCAGGCGTAAACTCTGGTGGTGCTTGGCGGTGGGAGCCCCAACACCGCCGAGGTGGCGCGCAACAGAGGTGGTGCGACCACCAAAGGAGGAGCCGATGGTGAGAATGCCGAAAGCCGAGGCGGTGCCTACACAGAGGTCGAGGAAGCGGGGAGCTGCAGCCATCATCTGGATGACCCTCCGGACGAGGCGCCCGAGTCGGAGGAGGAATGGCCGACTCCCACTTGATAATGCTTGTTGGGGTTCGACCGCAAACGCGCCCCATATGGCCGAACGACCACAATGGTGGCACTCGCCACCCAAGAACACTCTGCAAAGACGGTGCCCAAGACCGCACTTGAAGCACATGAGGCCTTGCCCTAACCGGCGAGAGGCCACTCATTTGGGTGGACAAAGCCGACGACCGAGATTGCTTTGCTTTGGCCCCGAGGAGGAACCTTGTCCCCTCGAACTTCTTGGAAGCAGTCGTTGGAAAGACCCACCTCCTCCACCGAAACTCCTCTTCCGCCACCACCGCCACAGGAGCTCAGCACCCACGCACTGAGCTTCTCTTTGAGAGCTCCATTTGAGCTCCATGCCCCTAGCTTGCTCAACCACGGAGGCAAAGCTACGGGGACTGTGGCCCCATGACCACCCTAAATTCCTGATTGAGGCCCTTCAACCTTCGAGCCTTCTCTCGATCATTTTTCACACAGTGGTATGAAGCGGACAATACCATTGAATTCGCCTCATACTCGGCCACCGACCTCTTCCCTTGAGAGAGTGGTCAAGGAAGACTCCATCCTCTCCGTGAAGGACTCGGGTAATACTTAGCTTGAAAATGCCCGTGAAGTCCTCCCAAGTGACTACCCCTTCGGTGGGGTCCTCGCAGAAGGACGCCCTCCCACCAAATATCACTGGCCCTTCACCGAAGGCCACAACCGAACCTTCGAGGGAAGTCATCTCCAAGACTCAATTGTCTTTCCATATAACGCAACCAGTCCGCCGCTCGATGGCGCATCTGCACCATCAAAGGTGTCGAGTCAAGAGACATGCACTCCGTAGGCTCATCGACATCCGCACAACCGAGCCACAACAGGACTCTGCAGGGGAGGCACACCGCAGGGCCGTCTCAACTCGCCGACGTAGCTCTGGACCTCTCTCGCAAAGCTTGGAGCAGAGCCGCAGCGCTGCATCTACCCCTACACCACCGCCCATCCGGGCACCGAGATGAATCGAATGAGGGGCATTGAGCGAGCCGCTCCTCGCTCGATCGACTCAACGCCCACACGAGATGGTGCCTCCCACCTCCGCCACGGCCACCACGACCACGGCCTCTACCCCTTGGCATAGCTACCACAACCACACAAAAGAACCACTCAAGCCTCGAATAGCAATGACAATAAGTTAGCGATCGCAAATAGCAATATCAATAAGCACATAGAACATACAAGCGCGATGCAATGCATTACCATACCCTCCCCATCAGTGCTCCAATGTGTGTCAAAATTTTAATTACTTCACCAACCTATGTCAAGTTTTAGTTTACTCTAGAGTAATTTGCTAAATTCATAAACCACGGACCTAATGCCCGCCTCGATACCAACTGTCACACCCAAGACACCCTGTGCCCCGGATGCTACACCCTCAACATACGAACCACCACCAAGACACAAAACAAAATAAAAAAATTCTGCAGAACCTTCCCTAAATCTAGGACATCCACACAGCAGACAAAAAGGACACAATATATCATCTAGTAACAACAACAAGTAAGATTCACAAAGGGGTCATGACATCAATCAACCTCATGCTCCTAAGTAAACATAAGCAATTTAAGCATAACTTCAAGAGGAATAACAACATTCAAAGGGTAACCAATATCACAAATTAGGGAGCCAAACACTGGGACACACATAATCCCATTAATTACTTACAACCTAACTAGACAAAAGCATGTTCTACCACTAACACCTGACCAAAAGAAAGGTATCCCAACAGCTTGAGCTACAAAGTGAGAATGACGTGAGTGAAGTTCTAGCCCAAACCCCATGACGTCGCTCGGGAGGAACCTAAAATAAACAACAAGCAACAAGAGTGAGTTCGATACTCAGCAAGGTGAAGTGACAGGGCAAATAGCAACATAGCTAAATTTTTTTTTCAATACTACAATAAACAATTTGAACATGTAAGTAATAACTCACAACTCATCATTTTAACTCATTTCATACAACTCTTTCTCCAACTATGTCAATGATATGCACATGCATGCTTTTTTTTTTTTTTTTTATGGAGCTCATACCGGTATTGCCGGGTGCACACCCGTCGGTGTGCACCTCATCCCCATCCCGTGGAGGGTGCCTACACTTATCGACTCGCTCCCATACTCTAAAGGTATGGAACTACGAGGTAGGTCTTTGTGTTCACAACGCGTGAACACCGAGGCCCGCATCAAAATGGGACACCTCTTCTTTTATGAATGCATAAATGCAAATCGCATAAATAATTTGCATCACTTTAACTTACTTATTGCATTAATTCAAGCTTATTCATTGCACCAATTATGTCTCTGCTTAAATCAACCATTCAAAAGAGAAAGAGAAAGAAGAGGCGACACCCGGCATCGAGCCGGGGATGCCGCTTCACACTTGCCTCTACCCGCGAGGAGCGGGGTGATGCGACGAGGAAGCCGCACCCGAGGCTACTCCACCTGCAAGGAAAACACATTTGCAAATACGACTCAAACATGCAACAATCTTACTTCAAAAAATACGCAGAGACGCTCTATACTCAAAACTGCCCAATCTGCCAAGAATTCAATATGGGACAGCGACCGCTAAAACTAGCGTAACTTTAATTTGGCTAATCCAAAATTCATGTTATTATACTTTAAATGAGCATAAGAGACCCATCTAGAGATATCTTACAGCCCCTTAAATAGGAGCTAGGGCTTAAGCCCTCAACAAGCCCTTTAAACACAGCCCACAAACCTGGACTTCCAGAAAACATCACTTCCTGGACAGCAAGTTGGAATAATCATAACTTTTGATTCCTAACTCGAAATCACACAAACAAGTACATATTCAGAAACTACAGGAAATGCTCTACACTTCTCTAGGCAACCACAAAAATTAATTCGGCTTGCACATGGCTCGAAAACACAGATCAATCTTCCTGCTCCCAGATTCACCCATTTTGGACAGCAGGTAGAAGAATACCCATAACTTTTAATTGGCTTAATGGATTTTCGAGTTCTTGTACTCAAATTAAAGAGGGAGGAAGATCTACAACAACCTCTACTGCCGGCCAAGCACTAGACCAGTGCAAGAACTCCAAACACGCGCTGCAAGACAGACCACAAATCTGCCTGAAAACAGGAAATAACCTTCCTTCCAATAGAACTAGTTTCCTCCAAAATTTTCAACTCTAGAACCCTAGAACCACCTCTATACTGCCTAGGAGACTCAGATCTGAGCTCACAAGAAAAATCCATGGGGGTAAAGCCCTTACCAAAGAGGGGAGATGGAAGGAGAGGGAGGAGCTGCTGCCGAGTTGGGGAGGATGGGCTGCTGCAGCGCCGCCAAAGGGGATGGGGAGCTTCTTCACCGGCCTTGGAGGGAGGAGGAGGAGGAGGAGGCCATGGCTCCCTTGCTGCAGCTGCTGGTTGGGGAGAGCAAAGGTGGAGGAGACTCCAAGAAAAGGCTGGTTCGGTTGGGGAAATGAGGGCTGCCGAATGACAAAGAAAATGGGAGGATTCGGTTGGGGAGGAAAGAAAAAAATAGGTGGATAAGTGCTCCATTCTTTCCTCCCACACCAATAGAATTGACAGCCTACAATTCCACTTACTGGCCCTCCCCAAAACACAGATGAAGAAAGTTGATACTGAGAGAAAAAACACAAATGTTACATAAGCCGCACCGTGCTGTGTGCCCACCTAGGCTGCAGTGACGATAGAAAAATCAACATTACCATTAGTACTGACAAATATTAAAGTGTAGATTTCACAACCGTGGTTTGCAATATCTTACCCGTCGGTAGCACCAGATGGTGCCCATAGTCGGCGCGTCGACAACATCGTCACCATCGTGTACAAGAGGACTCGTGTCGATCCGGGCGCTGATCCGAACCTCTCAGATGTCCAAAGTCGCGAAGCGGTGGACACCCGTGAGGATCGACCCCGGCGATCCGCCCACACCGCCGCAGAGCCCACGCAGTACGTCGCGCAGAGGACCGCTGAACCCAGGACTACTGCGGCACGGCGTCAAGGGGTGCGTCCGCGATCGCCCTCGTGAACTGGATGAAGTGCCTGTCCACGCTATCAAGTGCCTGTCCACGCTATCCCCGTGGGAGCTCGTGAACATGCACCACCAAACAACAGAGCGGTGTACGCTCAAGGTGGTGGCTCACCCCGCTTTCGTCTGCAGGCTCGACGATGTGCTCCTTTGTAAATTTAAGTTTTCTTGTTAGTCTAGCCAATATATATATGCGGTTAAGTTTGAAAGGTTAGTTGCTTACCACGAACCGCCGGGCCACCGTGTGTCGGACCATGAGTGCCGTGAAGGGTCGGTACGTAGCAAAGCAGTAGCACACCATGGAATCGCGCAGTACCTCATCCCGCCACAACGGGTCGACGCCCCGCGGCACCACAGTGGTCACCAACGATCGGAGACCGAGGAGGTAGGAGACGCCCTCCAAAGTGATCGCCATCTCCCCGATGTAAGTGGAAGGAGGCGTCTCCGGCCTCCACCGATCTACCAGAGCGGTGAGAAGGGACTCACAAACGGGAACCGGTGGCTCGAGTCCTCCCTGCGCACCCACGCGCGCTCCACCATCCGTGCTGCTGGCAAGAATCCTGCCGCCGCAGCCTTACGAAATGTAAATATTAAATTAATATGAGCACCGCACTAGTTAATTATAACAGATTATGATACTGCATCGGGAATATTTTGGAATTAAAAGATAAATACGTTAACTGGGGATCCAACGTGGATCGAGGGTTCAGAGCTCCCGCGGTGGCCTCGGCCGTAATACGCACAGCTCCTGAGGATCCTGTCCCTCCTCTAGTGAAGCTGTGGCGAAGTGTGCATGGTGACGACGGTCAATGACTGGGTCTACCAACTCAAAGGTCCAGTCGTCATCTACAGCCTGGTGAGCCATACCTGCAAATTACAAAAAGGAAAGTTATATAGAGAGAACTATACAAGCATCAGAACAGTAAATAGAACCAAATGCGTACAAATAAATACACAAGCATCAGAACAATACATAGAACCAAATGCGTACAAATAAATACACAAGCATGAGAACAATACATCGAACCAAATGCGTACAAATAAATACACAAGCATCAGAACAATACATGGAACCAAATGCGTACAAATAAATACACAAGCATGAGAACAATACATCGAACCAAATGCGTATAAATAAGTACACAAGCATCCACAAAATATAATCAAACAGATTACAACGCACACTACATCAGCAGAATATATTAGAACAGGTTACAACGCACATTACATCATCAAATTATATTAAAACAGATTACAACGAACACTTCATCAGCAAAATATATTAAAACAGGTTACAACGCACATTACATCATCAAATTATATTAAAACAGATTACAACATACATTACATCAGCAAATTATGTTAAAACAGATTACAACGCACATTACATGAACAAAATATTAATTTGACATATAGCATCTAATAGTTCAAATAGCTTCTCCGGTAGTCCGATGACATCGTCCACCATGCCTTGCAGACGACGATCCTTCCCCCACCATCGGGTTGACATCTCCTCCTTCGTCCTCTTCGTTATGTGGCTGGCAGTTCTTGAACGTGTGACCTGTTCGCTTGCACAACGAACATTTCTTCACGCGCTTACCAGTTTCAGACTCATCCATATCATTCCTGATATGCCTTGTTTTGCGACGGCCTTCTTTGTATGATCTTGCATCAAAGTCAGGGACCCAGAACCTTTCATCGACACTAGGGGTTGTGGTGAAAGAACCGACAACACCATAACCATACACTCCTCGCCCAGTTGCCATCACCTTTTCCTTTGTAAAATATTCAGATAGATATGTACCGGTCGCATTCCAAATAATGCACATGCAGCTATCACATGAGAACATGGCCTATGCAACAGAGGGGTTTGTTACACGAGCATTGACATTCACTGTAAGATGCACTCTTGGGTGATAACCTTCTGGTTTGTTCCCCGCCGTCCTTTATCCCTGCATATCACCTCGAAGCGCAGTGTTCGTGAACCTACTTTGACAGCTCTATGCTTGCCCGCCTTCTTACTCTTCTCATCCATGTATTTACTTATCTTGCTTGAGTACAAGGCATTCTCATCTCCCATTACTACTTTGACTTTATGCCTATCCACAAAATACTTGGTTGTACCCCGCAAAGACTCCTCAACAATTCCTACCAACGGAGACACCTCATCCCTCTCATTACCCAGTTGTACACCTCCGCCAAGTTGGTCGTCATGACACCGTATCTAGCACCTTATGTGTCATGTAACAATGACCACTTCTCTTTGGGCTCGTGCTTTATCCAGTCCGAGAAACATTTGATCGGCCTTTGCCTTCGACGACGACTCGTCGCCTCATCTTCTGTTGCCAGAGGGAATAAAGGCTCTGCCTGCTCCTGTGTTACACTGCTAGTAGTCTCTTTGTGTTTTTTTGTTAGCTCATCAAGATTCTTCCAAAGAGTGCGGAACTTGCTATCTTGGTTCTGCTTACATAGCCTCTTGAACATGTTCATCAGTTCCTTGTTCTTGAATTGCTTATAGAAGTTCACGCCCAAATGCCTTATGCACCATCGGCTCTGCAAGTCAGTCCAGGGAAATGGCTCCTCTTCCCCGCTTGCAATGTCTCGATGGCACTAAGCGTGCCAAGATGCCTCGTCATGCAAGATGCACACATGTTGGCGAGTCTTCACCACCCCGATCTTCAAGTTCCGCAGGAACCACAACCAACTCTCATAGTTCTCGCTTTCCACAAAGGCAAAGGCAACAGGCAGAATCTGGTTGTTCGCGTCGACGCCCATAGCTGTCATTATTTGTCCTTTGTATTTCCCGGTCAGGAATGTGCCGTCCACACACAACAATGGACGACAGTGATAGAACGCCCTAACGCAAGCTCCGAATGCGAAGAAAACTCTCTTCAGATGCCTCTTGTTCGGCCACTTCCTTGACGGACAGTCCTAATAATCATAAAAGTACCAGGATTTCTTCCCTGAATCCAACTGAGCAGTGCGGGCAGATTATGGTGCGAGTCTTCAAATTTCCCAAATCTCATTTCCAAGGCCTTCTGCTTCGCCCTCCATGCCTTCCCGTAGCTAATTGTGTATTGAAATCTGTTCTCAATAGCTCGGATAATAGCACGGGGCTCAAAATTCAGGTTCTCAACTATCTCCGGGTACATGACACTAGCGATATACCCGGACGACGAAGTTCTCGTGAGCCATCGTGGTTTCTCACCATACAACTATGTTGTTCAACCTTCGAACATAGCCTGGGTGCCCCATTTGGGCTTGTACGCTGCACTCTCCGGGGCACCCTTGCATCTCTCACACCACGTCGTAAAGGTTGGGGTGGACTTCTTAACCTCGAAAGTTCTTCTTAGTGATAATGCCCAATCTTTGATAGCATCCTCGCACCGCCTCTTTTGTGGGGTACATGTTGTTAGGTCTCACCTCATTGTCGCTATATCGCCAAGGTGTATCATTGCCTTCATTTACAACTGAGTTATTAAATTGATGCGTGCTCAATCTGCCGCACAAGTGGCTCCACATCTTCATCTTCCTCATCCGAAGTTATCGCTGCCTTCCACTTCTACTTGTTCATATTCAAGGTCTTCCTCTTCCATCTGTGCTATTGCTTCCTCAATTTCCTCACCTTCGTCTACTTGCCCCTGCGCATCTTGCCCAATGTTTCCATCATCCTCCCGAATCTCAACTTGCTCACCACTCTGGTAGACGATATCCTCATTGCAACCCTCAACATGCTGCTCCCGGCTAGACTCCCCAATTTCAATGTCACCATAAGTGAAATCATTTTGAGCCTCACTACGCTCACCGGCGTCCAGCTGCTGCTGCGGTGCAATAGCCCTTTCATACGCTTTCACCAAAAGCACCCGACACCATCCACGTTGCCTAGCCCCCCTCACATATGACCTCCAAGAAGCAGTTCCTTTCAGCTCAACCAACTCCCAATAAACAGGATAATCTCGCATGGTGCAATGGCAAGATAACTTGAGCTGCCACTTCTCTTGTTCCATCCGAAACGTATAATACAACCAATTCAACACAGAAGCAAATGTTCGCTCTTCAACCCTACTTAAACTTCTATCCACATACTGAAAGTTACTCAGATCTGCACCCTCCGAACCATACATGACAACCCTTTCTCCATAAAAGATTCTAAATGGAACTCGTTCTGACATATCTGCGAAACTATTAATTAGCACACGAATGAATTACTCTTCGTAAAAAGTACTTCGAGAAATATATATCTATCTACATTCCTAAAAATATACAGCTCTCTACTTCTATTTCTAAAAACATCTACATTCCTACAAATATCATTACTTGAAAACTAAGTGTGCCCATTTCTGATGCAAAAAACTATTACGGCCTTAAATTTTCAAGTTGTTCAATTAGCATGTATATTGTTATGGAGCAAAACTAGATTCTGAAAACTATGTACATTAAAATTATTTCTAAAAAACATCTACAGCCTTAACAATATATATATGTGCACTTCTATATGTACAAAAACATATCGATCTACATGCATTTCCGCAAACCGACTAAAAATATAACTACATTTTGTTTCTAAACACTGCCATGATTTCTTGCTATACACTAAATCTAACCCTAACTCTAACCCTAAACACTAAACAAAATAAACCGCGAAAATAACTATATCTAACCCTAACCCTAAACACTAAACAAAATAAATCGCGAAAATAACTAGATCAAACCCTAACCCTAACCCTAAACACTAAACAAAACCAACTGCGAAAATGATTAGTTCTAACCTTAGCCCTAAACCTAAACCTAAACCTAAACCTAAGCACTAAATAAAATTAGCGGTAAACAAATTACCTGCGTGCAGCGCCGCTCTTCTTTTCTTCTTCTTCCTCCCTTCTCTTTTCTTCTCCCTCCTTTTCTTCTTCTTCTCCCTCCCTTTCTTCTTCTTCCTGTTCTCTTTTCTTTTTCTTCTCCTTCCCTTTCTTCTTCGCTCGGCCGAGCTCAGCTGCGGTTTTAGTTGGCGCCAAGTCGCCCCCTGGTTGGGCGACAAGGGGGCTCGCTCGCACTTGTCGCCCTGTGGGGGAGCGATTTTTTCGTAGTCGCCCTACGGGAGAACGAACCAACACTTGTCGCGCTGCGGTTGGGCGACGCAAGACTTGTCGCCGAATGGTTGGGCGACACGTGGCAGTCGCCCAACCAACGGGCGACAGTAGCACATTTTTGCAAAAAAAATTTCCGTGGTATATTTTTGAAATTTGAATTATAAAATATATTATTTTAAAAAAATTCGAAGGTTTAACCCCAAAACCTATTTTTCCCCTCCACCTAATCCCCTAGTTCTTTTTCTTTTTTCTCCAGGCTGCTGCCTCCTCCCAGCCGAGCTTTTCCTGGCTGGTGCCTCCTCCCCCTTCTTCCTCCCCCATCTGAAGCTCCTCCTCCTCCCTGCAGCTGAGCCCTCATCCCTCTTCTTCCTGTCAAGCAACAGCCTCCCTAGCCGAGCCCCGTGCAACTCCTCTCCTTGTTCCTCCTTGTGGGTAAGTGGAGGTAAGGATTTTTAGATTTTGGGGGTGTGCATGCTGTTCTTAGGGGGAGTTTTGCTTGTTTGGGTGCTCTAGGGTTCATGGATTTGGTGGATTTGGGGGGATGGTGGATTTAGATTTGGGGATAGTTCTAATTTTTTTTGACCAGTGCAAACCCTCATTTTGGATCTGCGATTTGAGGTCCCTAGGGGCATTTCCTGCATGGTTGTCTGTAGAAGAATTTGTAGATCGTGGTCTTATGTTTAATTAGAGTTTAAGAATACGATTTTTGGTTCAGCCATTTACAAGATATGGGTATTTGTATGACTGTTATCCAGAACTTGCTATTGTAATATCCCATTTTAATTATGAACTCTTTGGGTTGTTTTGGGGCTACGTGGGCTGTTTTTGTCTTTGGAGGGCTATCTTTGGGCCGCTAGTGGCCTATTTTGGATCATGTGGGGGGATTATTTCCTAACCCTAGCCCAACCCTCCACACCTCTTTCCAACCACACCATCCCCTCCTCCCAGCCATCCTCCCCCTGGGAATTCCCAGCCATCACTGGTTCTTGCGTGTTCGGGTCTCCTTCTTCTTGGTGCAGCCTTGGAGACACCTCCCCTCATCACTCCTTGTGCAACCTTGTGTGCAAGTGAAGGTACAATTTTTTTAGGGTTTTGGTTGGTGTTTTGGTTGCTGTTTCCAGGAGGTTTTATGTTATTTTTACCCATTCTAGAGACGAGATTAGATTTGTTTGGGGATCCTACGTTTTCTGCGGTCTGTGTTCGCGAGCAATGCAGATTGCGTTCTTTGGATTGAGTTTCAAGGAAGATCCTGTCAGTTTTAGGGGGTTGCATGTTATGAAAGTTGTAGATAGTTGTCTTAATTTTAATTAGAGATCAATATCATGAATTTTGGATAAGCGGTTTAAAAGTTATGGCCAATTGAAGTCTGCTGTTCAAAATCTGTCTCTATTGGCAGCAGTGGCGGAAAACTGCAGAATAGGGCTATCTAGAAGCAGAATTAAATTTTCTAATAATCAGATAAAGTTAGAAAATTTCCTGTAGATTTCAAAAATGTCATCTTTTACTTCATTTGGAATTGTATAAAATTAGTTATGCCATTTTGAAGCCTGTTGTCTAGTGTGGCAGTAGATCGGGTTTCAGGGGTAAAAATGAAGGGCTAAATTATTTATTTGAGAAAGTTGGTTAACGGGAAATGTGTGGATAATTTCTAGTAGTTTTAGATAGTTCTTGATCTCTGAGGTTTAGGTTGTTAGGGTGAAAGTTATAACCTTCAGACCAACGGGTCAGAAAAAGGGGCAGTTTTGTGCGCCGAGCGAGAAAGTTATTAAAATTGGGGTAGGGCGTAGGTTTGATGTCGCTAAATTTATTGCCTATACGGTGATTGCCTTGTTGAGTTGTATGCAATTTATTTTCAGGTGGTGTGACTTCAGGAGTGGCCTCAACCTCGCGCCACTTCGCTCCTCGTGGTTAAGGCAAGTGCATGGTAGAACGATAATTTGGTTGTGGAATGAATTGTTGTTTAGATTGATAAATATCACATTGCTGTTTTATATGATTATTGTTAATCATTTTCATTATTTAAGCTTGTGCTCTTGAGATGATGATATTGAGTACATGATGTGGATGGTCACTTGGGAATTGTTGCTACGTGGTGATTGGTTATTGAAAGTGTTGCATCACTTGCATTCATATCATTAAAAGTGCATATGAGCCAGGTCGGTAAAAGAGTCATATAACTAATCCAGAGTGCATAGGCCAGGTCGGTGAGAAAGGTATATGACTTGACCTGAGTGCTCTTGAGTAAGACCTACTTCGGTAGGCCCCTCCACGGGGATGGAAGGGAATGAGAGTGTGACATCGATGAGTGTGCACTCAAGCTATACCGGTATAAGCTATGAAATGTGCATATGAGCGTGCAAGCATATTTGCATTGCATTGCATTGCTAATGATGAATCGTGTTTATTGAGATTATTGTGATACATGGTGATGAGATTGAGCCGTGGACTCATCCAAAGATGAATAAGGTGTTAAAGGTAACAACTGGTATGATATTACTTTATTACGTACCGGTATGATATTACTTATTATATACCGGTTGAGTAGTGGACTCACTCTTATTGATTTTAAATACGATGAAGTTTATGTTATTGTTTTATTATGTATTTGCTGAGTCATGGGCTCACTCTTGCTTTCTTTAAATGTTTTAGGTGATCATTGAAGGCGACATACAATTAATTAGAGCTTAAGAACACAATTTTTGGTTTAGCCATTTAGAAGTTATGCATTGTAACATCCCAAAATTTGAGATTTGGAATGTTGATTTCAAAAATAAACCATTTGCATTTTCTTGAATTAATTCCAGCTTAATTTGAATTTTCCATAAATGAAAGGATTTAATTTGGCTAAACCATTCATCAAACTAAAGAATTTCAGTTTTAGTTGGGTTCCTTGTGCTCCAAGGAATTTTTCTGTATTTTTGGGGATTTTTCTGAATTTATTTGATATTTATTTGAAATTATTTGCATTTATTCGAATTTCTGGATTTTTATTAAATTGGAAAAGGTTTTTATTTCTGAAAACCCTTCCGGGCCGAATCTTCCCGGCCCGCTCCGCTCGCTCGCCCGCTCGGCCCAACTCCGGCCCGCCTCACCACCGCTGCTCGGCCTGCTCGCTCATTTGACCCACAAGACGCGCCGCTGCGTGGACCGTCGGATTCGCGCCGCGTTTACGGCTGAGATCGCGCCCACGAAACCCTATCCGCCGTCGAGTCAGAGTCCCGCCGCCGCACGCCTTGGCATCAGTGCCGTGTCCTTTGCGCGTTCCCCGAGGCTATTTAAGCGCCGCCAAACCCCCTCCGAGGTTCGCCGTTTTCCGCCGCCCCGTTTGCCCTCCTTCTCACCGCCCGAGGCATCGCCGTTGCCCCATGCGCCCTCGCCGAAGTTCCTCCGCCGTGCCCGAGCCTTCCGCCGTCTTTCTCTTCGTCGCCGGTGCTCCTCCGCCGTCGCCGTTGGTCTCCCCGAGTTCCCCACGTCGCCCCCTCCCCGCTCCGCCTTGCCGCGCGCCCGATCCGGCCACCTTTCGCCGTTTGCCGATCCGTCTTCCTCGCCTCCGGTAAGCCCGCGCCACCGCCTCGCCGTCGATCTCCAGCGGCTGCGCTCCGCCGTCCGATCTCCTACGGATGCGCCGGATCGTGTTGCGTCATCGCTTCTTCGCGCTTCGCTTCGCCGTCCGTCGTCCTCTCGCCGGATGCGTGACGCGTGGCCCGCCGCGTCGGCTCTTTATACCGCTGCGCTACCGGCTGCTACCGAAGTCGCTCGCGTCGCCGATGACGCCCGCTGCAGCGCCGGTGCACGGTGAACCGTCGTGCCGTGGACCCAGTTCACCGTGAACCCGATGACATCAGCGATTGCGCAATAAATTCTTTTTCTGTATAAAAATAAATCCAGAAATTCTGATTTTCTGATTTTCTGTATTTTCTCTGAATTTAATCTTTCGGAGGCCCGTTCTCGCTCATACGAACTCCGATTGATGCGATTCAAGTTTCTAAATTTTTCTAAAATCAAGATCTATCTTCTAGAGCCATTTATTTTCAGTTTTGAACTTGTTTGAGTCTCTGTTTTGTATTTATTTGGTTTCATTGTTTTCTTTTTCGGTAGACGCTAATTCCGAGGGAGTGAACGAAGACTTCGAAGACCAAGATTCAGCACTAGATCAGCAAGGCAAGTCGTAATCCTTTGATCATATTGATCCTATGTTTGCAAAAGTAATTTACTTTATTACAATTGCATGCTATTTTGTGTATCAATGCTTATTTAATGGGAGTAGATGTATACCTAGTTGACATTATGCCACCTTGATTAGTTGTATGCCATGTATCCATTGTTAAACCTAGGTTGGGACATTTCTAGTTGGACATAATCATTATACCAACATTGGATTACCGTAGCTATGCTTAGACATGCTTACATATACGTTGGGATTCATGTCACATGTGAATAATGTTAATATTGACTTAATGAGATATTGAATCGTGGCCGTTAGCCACTGTTGTAAAATTTGTTGTACCATGGCGGGGTTTGCCATTGGTCTTGGTTGAACGAATTGCTTTCCCTCGGGCAAGTGATCGTGAAGTAAAGGGGGTGCTTTCTAGCACATTGGGATGTGGATGTCTTGCCTGAGACAATTTACGGACTTAATCTTGTGCGCCATTGAACTGGGTCTAACCGTACTACCACATGTCTGGAATGGGACAGACCTAGCTGATTAATTTGCCATGTCTAGTCTTGAGTACTGCCAGTTGGTGGTGTGGGTTCCGGGATGGACGGGTAGATTCACAAGGCGCAAGAGGGGGCCCTAATGGGCGAAACCTTAGCGGCAAGATCGAGTTTAGACAGTGCATTGTAAAGGATTTGTCATGATATCTCTGCGACACACCAAAGGAAGTGTGTTAGTAACGTTTGCATAAAGAGATGTTCATGTCTTGTGGGTAAAGTTGTACAACCTCTGCAGAGTGTAAAACTATTCGAATAGCCGCGTCCGCGGTCATGGACATAGCCTGGGAATTTCACACGGGGTATAGAGTATTTCATAAAATGTGGAATGTGGAATTGTTGGGATGTGAACGGGGAGTTCACTGTTGTTTTGTTGTCTATCATTGATCTATCAGTTATTTATTTATGTTTTCATAAATATGCTTTCAATCTATTTATTGTATTTCAAATCAAGTATTGCTTTCTTCAAATGAACTATATAGCCATCCTTGTCAAGTCGTGCATAAATATATTGCATCAATTCCCTACGGCTTGCTGAGTACCTTTGTACTCACGGCTTTATGCCCTTGTTGATCAGTTGCTGAAGGAGATAATGAATATCAAGAGGAAGAATTCTATGAAGACTACGTGGATTAGGAAGGCGTTCCCCAGACGATTGCCTGTGGCATGTCGAATGGTTCAAGTTATCTTTTCCGCTGCAATAGTATTTGTTTCTTAAGCCCTTAAGGCATAATAGTGTAAACATTGACCATAAGGTCGTTTGCTTTATTTAATAATAATTTGCTTCTTCTTAGTTAATTCATTGTATGGAATGGTATTTCATCTATGTTTCCACTGTGTGCACTAGCGTGATCCTGGACTAGTGCAGTATACATAGAGGGTTTTGGATTTGCAAATCCGGGTCCCGACAGAGATGGTATCAGAGCCATATCGACTGTAGGTCGCTATCCTAGTTAGCATGGTCTTCAAAATTATTTTCTAAATCAAACCAACAAAATTGGTACTTAATAGTTTTCGTCTCCTCTCGTCTTATTCTTAGGTTCTTATTCCTCTCCTTTGCTGAAACATGGTTTTGAAATTTAAATTGATCTTATCTCATGAAACTTCTCAAAGCCTCGAGTTTTCTACAAGGAATCAAATCGAGGAAGTTGATGATCTAGCTGTCCAGAGTTTGCCGAGAAGACTACCATATAAGATAGTTTTGGGCTCAGTGATGTTTGAGCATGTTTTTCCCCTTTCAGTTTAGTTACGTTTAGTCCGCGTATACTAAGATTTTCTTTGCTTGAGTGTCTGGTATGTTGTACACTTGCCCCAAGCACGGTGTTACAACCATACCTTTAATTGAAAAAGCTTTATTTGCCTCTTTAATTTGAAGCCTTTCGGTTGTATCCTTTTGTCCCTGGGTATTACCTTCTCCCCTAGATGATCTTACCACTTGTCTACTGCTTTTCCCTCTTACCTATCAAACCCTTGTGCTGCATCTCAGATGGTTGACACTGCTCGAGCCGGTCGCGATTCACCGTGGATGCGATGCGCTGCCAACACCAACTCCAACCCCAATGAACCACCGCCACCGCCAGCAGTGACAGACCAGAACATGGGACATTTTCTGGCAGCTCAGACTCAGCTAATGAATACAATGATGCAGAACATGAACAACATGATGAATCAGCAGAACTGCATGCAGTTGTTCTAGCCAACTGTTGAACCAAAGAAACCAAGCTATCGCTGCACCTCCTCAAGCTCGTCCCCACCCAAGCTAGCGTAATTTATGAGGACTCGTCCGCCAACTTTCTCCAACTCTTCAGAACCATTGGACGCCGATGATTGGTTCCGCTCCATTGAAAAGAAGCTTGAAATTGCCCAGTGCACCAATCGTGAGAAGGTTCTCTATGCCGCTCATCACCGGAGGGCACCGCCACGAATGGTGGGAGAACCTGATGCCGCCATGATGATCCCCAGACTATCACTTGGGTAGAATTTTCCACTGCTTTCCGCCACTCTCATATCCCTGATGGTAAAGTGGAGATGAAGAAGAATGAGTTTCGAGAGCTTAAGCAAGAAGGGATGTCAGTGAGTGAATACCTCAATAAGTTCACTCAACTTGCTCGCTACGCTCCAGAGGATGTAGCCACAGATGATGCTCGCCAGAAGAAGTTCAAGCGTGGACTCAATCCAGGACTAAAGGTGCAAGTCATTGGCAATGACTATGCAGATTTCCAACATCTTGTAGACAAAGCTATGCTCATTGAAGAATCTCGTCGGGAGTTGGAAGAATCCCGTAAGAGAAAGATGATGCAGCATGGAGCCCATCAGAGTCACCAGCAGAGAGTCAGAACAAATGCTCAACAGCCTGCTCGTTTCACTCCTCCGAATGCATTTAGAACACTGCACCAAAGACTCGCCCACTCCTTCAGCAATCGCAACCTCAACACCAACAAAGAATCCACCTCGAGGAACAAGAATCCACCGCAGAGTCACATGTTTCAACTGTCTTGAACTCGGTCATTATGCAAATAATTGCCCAAGAAAGCAAGCCATGTCGCCAGTCCGTTTCAATTTGGGATCTACGCCAGCCAAGACCCCGCCCCAGATCGGGGCGTGAGCGCCTGCACTCCTAATCAAGCCACCAGACTCCGCGCTTTCTTTGGAAGAGGCCGTGTGAATCACGCCACCACCGAGGACGCCTGACCGCACTGACGTCATACTAGGTAAGCTCCTAGTCAACTCAAAGATCCGCCATGGTTTTGTTTGATTCGAGCTACGATTCGCTTGTTTCTGAGTTTTGCTGCAAAGCATCAATTAAAGACAATGCCTCTTAAGACTGTTTTATTAGTGCAATCTCCTGGTTCTGATTTGAGTTCGAACCAAGGCTGCCCCGAAGTTAAGATATTAATTGGAGGGGTAGAATTTCTGGCCAACCTTATTGTCCTAGACACCAAGTCCTTAGATGTGATCCTAGGAATGGATTGGCTTTCCAAGAACCAAGCAGTTTTGGATTGTGGGAATAGAGAGATCACCTTAACCAGTCCAGATGGAGCCAAGTTAAAAGTTCAAGCGATTCAGATCAGTCCGAAGGGATTAAAGTTTGCAGTGCCAAAGGAATAAGTTTGGATGATGTGCCAGTCGCCAGCGAATTTCCTGATGTGTTTCCGGATGAGTTGCCTGGGATGCCACCGGATCGAGATATAGAGTTCTTGATAGAACTAGTTCTTGGAACGCCACCCATTTCCAAGAGACCTTATAGGATGCCTGCTAATGAGTTAGCCGAAGTAAAGAGACAGATTAAAGAGCTGCAAGATCAAGGTTTTGTTCGACCAAGTTCTTCACCATGGGGAGCGCCAGTACTTCTAGTTGAAAAGAAAGATGGAACTCAGAGAATGTGTGTAGATTACCGCTCACTTAATGAGGTCACCATCAAGAATAAGTACCCTCTGCCAAGAATCGATGATTTGTTCGACCAACTTCAAGGAGCCGGAGTGTTCTCAAAGATTGACCTGAGATCAGGATATCACCAGTTGAAGATTCGTCAAGAGGATATACCCAAAACAACTTTTGTTACTCGGTATGGACAATATGAGTATACCGTGATGTCTTTTGGACTGACTAATGCCCTTGCCTACTTCATGACCTTGATGAATAAGATATTCATTGAATATTTGGATAAGTTTGTTGTTGTTTTCATTGATGACATTCTAATCTACTCCGAAAGTGAGGAAGATCATGAGGATCATTTGCGCCAAATTTTAACGAAGCTAAGAGAGAATCAGCTTTATGCAAAGTTCAGTAAATGTGAGTTCTGGATGAAAGAAGTTGCTTTCCTAGGTCATGTCATATCAGGAGAAGGAGTCGCTGTTGACCCTGGAAAGGTACGAGATGTGCTAAGTTGGGAGTCACCGAAGACGGTACCCCAAATCCGGAGTTTTCTTGGAATGGCGGCATATTATCGCCGTTTCATAGAAGGGTTTTCTAGAAAAGCTAGACCGCTCACTCAACTCTTAAAGAAGGAGAAGAAATTTGTTTGGACATCGAAGTGTGAGAAAAGTTTTCAAGAATTAAAGAAGTGTTTGACAACTGCCCCAGTGCTTATTCTGCCAGATAATAGGAAGGATTTTGAGATATTCTCTGATGCATCCCGACAAGGACTCGGTTGTGTGCTAATGCAAGATAAGAAGGTTGTAGCGTATGCTTCGCGACAACTAAAGCCACATGAAGTCAACTATCCTACCCATGATTTGGAATTAGCAGCCGTAGTGCATGCTTTAAAGATTTGGCGTCACTATCTCATTGGTAATCGCTAGAAGTTTACACCGATCATAAGAGTCCAAGTATATCTTTACCCAAGTCGACCTCAATATGAGACAAAGAAGATGGTTGGAATTGATTAAGGACTATGACATTGGGATTCATTATCATCCGTGCAAGGCCAATGTCGTAGCCGATGCTTTGAGTAGAAAGAGCTACTGCAATACTCTGATGATTAAGGAAAGTCAGCCAGCCCTTTATAAAGAATTTCAGAAGCTTAGTTTGGAATTGGTTCAGGAAGGGTATTTAGCTACTTTGGAAGTACGCCCTACGTTGGAAGATCAGATTCGAGAAGCACAGGTAGATGATGCCGATATCAAGGAGATTAAGAGCAATATGAAGAAAGGAAAAGCCCCAAGTTTCACTGAAGATGAACAAGGTACTATTTGGTATGAGAAGCGTATTTGCGGACCAGATCAGAAAGAGCTTAAGGAGTTGATTCTCAAGGAAGCGCATGAGACTTTATACTCCATTCATCCTGGAAGTACCAAGATGTATCAAGACCTCAAAGAACGGTATTGGTGGCCTAGCATGAAGCGTGAGATTGCAGAGTATGTTGCACTTTGTGATGTCTGCCAGAAGGTCAAGGCGAGCATCGAGGCCGATGAGGATTGCTGCAGCCATTGAAGATTCCAGAGTGGAAGTGGGAAGAAATTGGTATGGATTTCATTACCGGATTTCCTAAGACCCAAGCAGGTTATGACTCGATCTGGGTAATAGTGGATCGATTGACTAAGGTAGCTCACTTCATTCCAGTTAAGACTACCTATGCAGGAGATAAATTAGCAGAATTATATATGTCAAGGATCGTCAGTCTTCACGGAGTGCCTAAGAAGATAGTGTCTGACAGAGGAAGCCAGTTTACCTCTCATTTTTGGCAGAGTCTGCATGAAGCCATGGGAACTCATCTCAGATTCAGTACTGCCTATCACCCTCAAACCGATGGACAGACTGAACGTGTGAATCAAATTCTTGAGGATATGTTAAGAGCTTGTGCCTTAACTTATGGTGCCAAGTGGGACAAGTGTTTGCCCTATGCAGAGTTTTCCTACAACAATAGTTATCAAGCCAGTTTGCAAATGTTGCCTTTTGAAGCCTTATATGGAAGAAAATGCAGAACCCCTCTCAACTGGAAGGAGTCGGGAGAAAGACAACTGTTTGGTCCTGCCATACTGCAAGAAGCTGAAGAGCAAGTCCAGTTAATTCGAGACCGTTTAAAGATCGCTCAAAGCAGACAGAAGAGTTATGCAGATAATCGTCGTCGAGATTTGAGTTTCGAGCCCGATGATTACGTTTATCTCAGAGTCACCCCTCTCAAAGGAGTTAAGAGATTTCAAGTAAAAGGAAAGCTTGCCCCTAGATATGTGGGACCGTTCAAAATCTTGGAACGAAGAGGAGAGGTTGCCTACAAGTTCAAAATCTTGGAACGGAGAGGAGAGGAATTGAAAAGTTATCTTAAGACAACTTGTTCAATTGTGAACTTATGTTTTAAATGCTTTATATGGCATCCTTGTAGAATGTTGTTTGCCCATGTACAATCTGATTGTTTATCCTTGTAGAATGCTTCATATTTGTACTTTGTATATTGAACTCTTAAAATGACTACCAAAACTCTTAATTGCTTCTTTGAACTATTTTCACTGTTTGTTATCTTTTGAATACTCAGTGATGCAATTGGGGTCTTTGGAAGTTGAATTAAGTAATTTTAGTTGTAATCTTGGCCTTATGTTAATACTAGAGAGTATTACTTTGATACTTCATTGAATATGAGATTGATGTTCATATGATTATTGCAGTATATCTTGACTAGCTCGTACGTGTAGTTCTTATATATAGTATCTGTTCTTGTTTAGCTTGACTTGTCATATTGATATTCTCATATTGTGTCTTGGTTGAATAGTACTATTGATATTCTCATATTGACATTCATGTGAATCAGCATAATGTTACTTGTAGCACAACCTAAGTTAATCTTGAACTTGCAAGTTTCTAGGTCACGCCCTCCAAAGACGTACTAACGACGACATCATAGAAGACATCTTCAACAATACGACGGTGGTGGTAGCACCCACAACTCTAACAACCCCGAGGCATGAATTCCATTGTGAGCTCGATTGGTGTATAAGCTGTTGTACTTTATAACTTGTTGTGATGGATACGTTGTGATCGACTTATTGTGATGGACTTATTTTAATGGATCATGGATTGTATCTATTGCGGTTGTAATGTGTTGTACGTCATTGCGTAGTTTACAAATTACCGTTGGATGTGTGATTGGATTATCTAAGGATCTGCTAGAATGTCTCCTTCTGGTTTGAGTAATTGATATATATATTATAACTGCAAATGTTTTTTTGTCTGCTGAGTGGATGTCCTATTTACAAGAGAGGTCATGCCGAAATTTTGTACATTTCGGAGACTTAGTTTTAAGCCGGTTTTGAAGAGTTAAAAGGTTGGTTTCAGTATTTTAGTACTGGTAATAGGTTTGGTGTCTCGTTTGTTAATTCTTCGTTCGCTTGAACTTCATTGTGGAGTTTGTCTTTTGTGTTAGTGTTTCTGATCAAATTTGAACAAAATAGATGATCCTTCTTATTTATTCTTCGCTAGCAATTTTTAGTTTCAATTTTCTTTTGCCTTTTCTTTTCTTCTTTAGTTGTTATATGTATTGAGTGCGATACATATATATATATATATATATATAAAAATACATACATTTGGATATATGTATATATGTATTGAGTGCGATACATATATATATAAAAATACATACATTTGGATATATATACATTTTTTTGTAAAAATGATGATTAAATTCGTGGGTTTATTAAACCCACGAATTTAATCTATTTAAATTAAATGAGTTCGTGGGCTAAAAACCCACGAATTTATCGATTAAATTCGTGGGTTTAATAAACCCACAATTAATCTCGATAAATTCGTGGGTTTTTTAGCCCACGAATTTAATCTGTTAAATTCGTGGGTTTAATAAACCCACGAATTTAATCTGTTTAAATTCGTGGGTTTATTAAACCCACGAATTTAACTCAGAAACCCAATTAAATTCGTGGGCTTAGCAGAAACCCACGAATTTAACTTAAATTCGTGGGTACCCACGAATTTAATTAATTAATTTCGTCGAGTTAAATTCGTGAACTAAATTCGACGGTTTGCTCACGAATTTAAATTAAATTCGTGGGTTTTAGCTTAAATTCGTGGGTTTTTGGCCCACGAATTTTTCCCTGATTCTTGTAGTGGATAAAAAACTATCACAGACAGTTCTATTTTATATCCGTCTGTGATGTGTCTAGAACTGTCTGTGATAAGACACTATCACAGATGGTTCTATTTCAGAACTGCCTGTGATGTGTCTTATCACAGATGATTCTAAACTAGAACCGTCTATGATATAGGCTCTATAAAAACCTCTCTCACGAAGATCGATCAGTTACCACTTACCAGCGCTCAAAAACCCTAGCCTCGACGCCTCCCCCAGCGTCTCCCACGCATGGCGCCTCACCCGTGTCGGCCTCCTCCCGTGGCGACCTCCTTCCACGCCGGCCTCCTCCCGCATCCTCCCCACGCCGGCCGCTGAGGTAAGCACCCATCTCCTCCCTCTCACTGGTGGGAGCCATATTAACGAAAGAATTGTTGGGAGCTTTTTGTGAGTAGTAGTAATTTGAGCATTTTTCAAGGAGTTCTCTGGTTCGCAGAGGATGCTTTATTGATAGATGTCGAGTGTGTGAATAGCAGCTAGATAGAAATTGAGCTGGTTGTTAGTTCATAAAAGTTTACTTGTAGTTAGCAGTTGTTTCTTTATTTAGGAGAGAAGATCTTGATTCATTTGTCTGTTTTAATTTAGTCTTGATTCAAGAGCTGATAAATAGCTTAAGTGACCGATAATTTGCACTGTTATAGAGGGAACATGCTTGATTCCTACAGAAATTCTTTCCTCTTTTATTGCATATTTAGGTTAATTGTGACATCTGGATGATGTCATAGTTAAGAACTTTGGTGACCCTGTTGTCATAATCCATCTGTAAGTCTTGTACTTGGTGTATTTTATTGATGTTGTCGTGCATGATAGTCATAATGAAGATACTCTGTTCCATATGTAATCGGAGCATGTCTATTTAGTGCACTTGTGTGATATGCTAGATGAATATGGTGGAGACATGTAGTTGTGTTAGCATAATGTTTGTACTTTCGAGTTTTGAATTGCATTTCCATGTATAGTACTACGGTTTCTTGTTAGGTTTCAGGCCATGAAAATCCAAATACATTCTCTCACTTGGATTTTTTTGTCTTCTTGGTATAAGAATTGCTCCAACTTTGTTTCATTTTGGAGTAAATGCAAGTGACTCTGATTCATCAATTGATATACTTATGTGCTTAGATTCAGTAATAATATATGTTGTAGGGTATAGAAATAGTTTGCTTTATGTGTTTTAATCTACTAAAGCCTGCCTTGTGTAAACCATGATGTTGTTAATTAAGTAGTTGACTGTAGTGTCAATTAGGTGTAGTGGTTGCTTGTGTGGGGAAAAGGTCTCATCCATTCCTGTACTCACAAGGATAAGTATTGCATTTTGCTCTGGTGGTTCAGATATGTATGATGTCGCAAGAAAAACTTTTAATGATTGCACCTAAATATGTCTATGTTCCTTATAAGCTGGTTATTGAGGATATTCTACTTTTGCTAAGCTATTGAATGGTTAGTCAAGGTAGGTGGTGATCAAGATAGTCAAAATCCTGTTATTTCACCTATGAGACATAGCTTTCTTGGTTGGTTAATACAAAATAAACAGAAGGGCCTTCTCTCTGTTAGTTCCTTAATTACGAAGGACTATTGTCTTGTACGAATTCTACTGTACGTTTTGGATTTGTTTGCTAATTACTATTTTAACACCCTAAAAATTTGCCATATTTTAAATTTTGGAGTTATTTTGATTTTTGGAATTTTTCGGTATTTATTGGAATTTATTTGCATCTATTCAAATGAGGGCTTCTTGAAATCATTTAAAATAATACAAAAGTTTAAGCAAAGTTTTTCTGGAAATAATTTATTTGAGTTCCAAATGTCTCAAAATATTTTCCAGAATTTTTCTGGATTTTCTGGGTATTTTTGCTATTTATTTTGGCTTTATCCATTTACCTGATTCATTTTAATTCGAAAATGTTTTAAAATCACAAGAATAGTGTTTGGGCCGAAACCCTTCGGTCCGGCACAAGTCAGCCCGTGCAGTCGGCCCGCGCAGCCCATCTCGCCGAAACCCTAGCCGCCGCGCGTTCGACCAATTGAATCGAGATCCAACGGTCGTCGTTGCGCCACGTCACCCGCACGCGTGCGCCACCCGATCGAGTCCACGTGGACGTCCAGGATTGCGCCACATTGATCGTCTTCGCGAGATTACCGAAGTTAACCTTGCCGAGCATTTTCGCTTGTTTCGTCGGTGTTTGCGCGCACATCGAGGCAGCTTTTAAGTCTCCGTTGAGTGCGTCGTGCAGAGCTCCTCTCGCCGCGCTATTTGACTCCTTTCACGCATGCCGAGACATTCCAGAATCATCGTGCGAGCTCGCTGTAGTTGTCCTTCTGCTCTGCCGCTGTTTTTGCTCCTTCTCGCCACCGTCGGTTGTCTTCCGCCGTCGCCTGAGTTGGTTCTGAACTCCTCTGGGTTCGCTGCGTCGAACGGGCCACTTCTTCACGCCGGAGGACCACCGTAGCACTGCTGATGACCTCATCTTCTTCAGCGTCGGTAGCTTCTTCCTTCTCACCGCCGTCGACCTTCGCGATCTTCCACGCCCGTCCGATCTTCATCGCACCGTTACGGTTCGTCCACGTCACTGCCCTTCTCTTTTGCCTAGAGTTGATCGTGGTCGTAGATGTGTAGATGAACGACTTAGATTAGTTCTAGGGTTTGTGCACTAGTTAGATTTGGACCGTTAGATCTCAGATGAACGTCTCAGATGGAGCCGCATTGCGCGATGCACAGTAAACAGCTCCGGTAGCCTGCGCCGTTGGATTGGATCTAAACGGTGGAGATTAGATCGGATTTGCCCTAAGGATCCGCGCTGTTCAGATTTGAACGTGCGGCTGGGATGTCGCCGCGTCTCCGCCGAATCGCGTGCGGACGCGTGTGTGTTTTGATCGAGGTCCCCACCGGATCTCGGTCGTTGATTTTAATCGGGTCATTGGATGCATGACACGTGGAGGCGTGGAGCTCGAAGCATCGCCGAGTCGGTGCGCAGTCGGTCGTTAGATTTTGTTGGCGCGGTTGGATGCGTGACGCGTGTCACGCGGATTTCGAAGCATCGCAGCGTGTGGTGATAGATCTGGCCGTTGCTGGTTTGAGCGGTCTAGATGGTGACGCGTGTGCTGTGATCTAGCCATCGGTGGTAGTATGTGCGAGATGTTGACACGTGTTCGTGCACGAATACCGAGATGGCTGACATCAGCAGTGACGTCAGTGCTGACGTCATCTGGTGGGGGCCGGGTGCACTGTTCCGTGGACCGAGTCCACCGTAGACCAGAGCCGGCCCGTGGACCCAGTCCATGGACCGAGGTGACGTGGCAGCGCCACGTATCGGCAACGCAATAAATCGAGTTTTCAATAGAAAAATAATTATGCTAATTCGGTTTATTCTTTTTAATATATTTGCAAACTTTGAAAGGATATAAGTTTTGCATTTTAACTCCGATTGAGGTGATTCCAGTTTCTAAAAATTTGTAAAATTGTGCTCTTTTTAATGGTGAATTTTATTTGAATTTTTTAGGTTATATATTCTAATTTTTTGGTTATTTATTGCATATATAATTTTTACGTGTAGACACAAATTTGCCGGGAAGTTTCGAGGAAGAGTTCGTTGCTCAAGATCAAGCTTCGTAACACGAACAGCAACTCTTCGAAGGCAAGTGATGCTTTGACCATTTTGATCCCAGTTTTTAAAATATATTTTTTAACACCCCAGCACCACCAGTGCCCAAAGTGTCACCAAAACAAATAATAAAAACTCATACAAGATAGTCTAATTGAACAAAGCAATCATCAAATATGCTACAAGACACATCGCCTCTAATAATTTCACTAATCCAATTAAAATTTCAGCAGCACCTCTCCTAAAAAAAAGGTGAACATCCACTCAGCAGACAAACGAGATAACAATTACAACATTCATAAGCATGAATAACTAGGCATACGAAGGAAACACGCTAGCAGGTAAATTTAGTAACGACCACAACCACAAGGCAACTATTGACCAAACATAGCTATCAATGGTGACAACTCTCCAAACTATTATCTGAGAATGGCATGACCGTGAGTGAAAGTGAAGCTAAGTCCCACCCCAACAAGGCGTCCTCAGAGTACCTAAAACAGAAACAAACAACAAGCGTGAGTCCAAGACTCAGCAAAGTGCATCAACAAAGGGAATAAAACCATAATCATTTAATGCATTGAAAACAATAGCATAATGATATTCCTTATTTAAATTCAGCGTGCACATAAAACATAAATGTCCAAACCTCTTTTCAAGTTCAAGTCATTGATCACTATAGTTGAGTCCACAGTTCAACGATTAACCATTCTTCACATTATTGATCCAACAACAATAGCAATGCTATGCAATGCATTATGATTTCATGCCCAAATGCACATTTTCATAACTTATACCGGTATAGTTGAGTGCACACCTGTCGGTGTGCACCCTCTCCTTCCCTTCCATCCCATGGAGGAGCCTACTCTTACTGACTCGCTCGCATCCATCTCTGTGGATGGGACTACGAGGTAGGACTTTCGTGCTCACTACGTGTGAGCACAGAGGCCCACATCTACATGGGTCACCTCTTCCATCATGAATGCACGTATGTAATTGACAAGAATAGATCACAGGTTGCATACTTTTTCGACATTCTCATAGCTATAAGGAAGTACTTGAACATTAACATATCCTTACCTTCATACACTTACCATCCGCATTATTCTAATCGTATTCATATCATGAATGCGAGTGATGCAACATATTTTAAAAATGATTCATTCTCACCTACCAACCTTACCAGGTGGTCATTCTCGCATTTACCATCCTAACATCAAGATCTCAAGCAAAAACCATAACACTGATTAACTATAATCATGTAAAACAGTGAGGTATCATTTATCAAATTTAAACAACAAATATTCTTAACCATGTTTTTATTTTCTACATGCACTTGCCTCTTTAGCGAAGAAGAGTAGAGTGGCGTAAGGTCGAAGCCACTCCTAAAAACACACTTCCTGCAATATGTATATAAATGCATTTATCTCAAAACATTGCAAAACATGGTTCAAGCGACAAATAAACAACAACACATTTTCTCCTATGCTTAACCCCACTTTAACTTCCTCAAATAGACCAATTAACCCATCACAAATAGCCCTTAAACCAACACAGCTACCACCCTGGACAGCAGACCTTCAAATTACTATATCTCTCAAACCATTGATCCAACAATTGTGTTCTTGAGCTCTAATTAAACACAAGAGGATAATCTACAACTTCTTCTACAGCCGGACATTCAGGAAAAGCCTAAAAGACACTCAAAACTCGATCTGAACATCATTCCAGATCTTCCCAATCCTCTGAACTTCCAGTAGGCTAGGAGTTCGGGACAGCATACTTCAAAATATCATAACTATTGATTTATGAATCCAAATCAAGCAAACAATGACATTTTAGGAATCTACACGAAATTTCCTAAATTTCTCTAGGCAATTAAAAATTCTAATTCGGCCTCCATCTAGCCTTAAACAGCAACTCAACGTACCAACTACTAACACAAACAGATTCAGAGCAGCCAGCAGTAAAACGAGCATAACTTTTAATTGGCTGAACGAAAATTTGCGTTCTCAGTCTCTATTGAATTTCAAGAAAGAGATATAGAACTTTCTCTTCAATAAAACCCTCACGAAACGCTTCCAAAATCTGCGAAATCGCGCCCTAACAGAGGGGATAAAATCTGCCCGAAAAACACCGAATTGCTCCCACTTTCAAATCCACCAAAAATCCCCCAAATCCACCAAAACCTACAACCCTAAAACATCCAAATCTAGCAGGGCTCCTCCTAGCTACAGCATACAAGGCACCACAAACCCTAAAAATAAAATACCTTCACTTCACCTTTAGGAGGAGGAAGGAGGAAGGGCATGTCCAAGGAGGAGCTGCAACCATGAGGAGGAGGAGGTACCAGGGAGGGAGCTGCAGCTATGGGGAGGAGGAAGAGGAGGTGGCGGCTGGAGAGGGGAGGAGAGGGGAAAAACTAGGGTTAGGGATCCCTCCTCCCACCTGGGCCAAAAAAACTAGCCCAACGCAGCCCCCGATTAGCCCAAGCCTAAGAATTAGCCTCCAAAACCGCCCACACTGCCCAAGAACAGCCCAAAATGACCCACAACAGGTTAAATTTAAACGGGACATTACAATTTTGCTTGAAATTATGCATGCTAAATTAATTAAAAATGAATTTAAATTAATTTGGGTAATGTAGCTAATAAACCCATATTGTTAAATACCACCTTGAAATTACTATTTGTATACCCTGAAGTCATTGTCACCCTAGGTTGCTTGTACTAGTTGGATGTTAATATTGTGCCAACACGGGAGGCTAGACCGTGATTAGACGCTTAGCCCTGCATCGAGTCATGGATGATCTTTTGGAACATGCAACAACATTGACTAATGAAATATTGAATATATTTTGAAAAGTAGTGTGATGATGCTACGTGATGAAATTGAAGTACAGAGACCTGTGTGGTTTCGTACCGATGTTGATTTATTGCTGGCATGTGTTGCACAATAATCAACCGAGTGGGAAATGATTTAGACTGAGGCAAGTCGCAAGAGGCTTTGTGCCAGGTGGGCCTGTGTGGCAATAGGCTATGAGTGATGTAAGTCTGTGCGCCACATTGGGCTGTGTGCCACTATTGAGTGATGGAAGTCTTGCCTTGGTCAGCTAAGGACTTCACCTTGCAAGTCTTTGGACTGAGTCACCCGTACAACCACATGTCTGGTAATGGGACAGACCTAGTTGATTAGGGTTCCGATATCTTTCCTCTGATACCTCGGGGTGACAGTACACGAGGGTGTATCTGTGTGGGGGAGCGTACCTGTGCTGCGGCTTGGTGCCCATCCAACGGTGTTATCCTGTCCTATACTTCGGCTTTGTGTGAGGGCAGTGATAGTGAAGGCGATACCGGAGAGGTTCATTGGTTAAGGTAGAGGTTCCTGAAAGGCTTTGTTGCGGACAATCACCTGTGTGGTGAGCGGCTGTATCTTGTGGGTAAAGTGTACAACCTCTGCAGAGTATCAAATCTATTCGAATAGCCGTGTCCGCGGTATTGGACATTACTCGGGGATTAAAGTCAAGGGTTAGATCTTTAAAAATAAAATGTGGAAAGGGTGGCTGTGTGCTAGTGTTAAAATAAATTGATTAAGGCTGTGTGCCAAGTTTACGGAGAAAAACTGTTTAAAGAACTTAGTACTATGATTAATTGTTTCACTGCTTTTAAATCTAAATAAATGGTTAGTTTAAAAATGTTGTTTGATGCAAATGAGCCAAATAAGCCAATTATTTGGAATAAGTCTTGCATATAGTAATAGCAATGTATTCTGTGTATTACTTGTTGAGTGCCTTGAGTACTCACCTCTCCTTGCCTATCAACCCAACATCAGTGGAGGAGTCTACGCCAGCATGGGAGGAGGAGTTCATCGAAGAGCCGGACAATTAGGGGGCAAGCCCAGTCGGTTCCCTGTGGCAAGTTGATCGGACTCCACGAAGTTTATTTGTTTTCCGCTGTTATCTTTTATTACTCTGATAATGTAAGCCCTGCGTGGCTGATCTTATGTAAGGAGACCATAAGGTCGTACAATTCAGTTTATATAAATGTTTGCACTATTTAATATGGTATCGTTGTGAATGTCTTTGATGTTCAACCCTGTAAAGTCTGTGTATGCTAGCGTGATCTTAGACTAGCACCGAATACACAGAGGGTCCAGATTCTCAGTATCGGGACCCAACAACTATGCAGACCAAGAAAAATCACTAAATGTTGGGACTTGTTAGTCGGTTGTCATCCTTTATGTGCCATATTATAGACTTGATATGGATAGTTAAACAAGTTCTTTGTGTGATTGTTCTTTTTTCATTATTATTTACGTCATGTGTGCAAATTATGTGGCCAAACTCATTGTAGTTTCTTTACTTTCTTCCTTTTCTTAATTAGCTCTTGATGTCATAGGTCTGATCGGAGATGATCAACATGTTTCTTGCTAAGGATTTGTTAGAAGTTAGAGCAAATGTTGATTTCCTGTGTTGTAGAGATTTTTATTTATAATCGACACTCTAATAAAGCAATTCAAGCAGTGCTCAGGGGAAATTTCTCCTGTTATGATGATTTGGAGGGTAGGTGTATCCAAGGTGCTCAACCTGGACTAGCATTTTGCATTTATATTCCTTTTTATTCAGTTTCTGTAGGTTGGTGAGCCCCCATTTGTTGGTATTTGCTGATTGTGACTGATTAGGTAGCTCTAACCTTGATGTTAATGTCCCTTTGGGTCGATTACTGAGGGAAGAAATAATGATTTATTTCTTGTGAGCCAAAAGAAAATTAATATAAATTTTGATAATAAAAAAGTTTAAGCTGTTGAGGAAAGGTGGGCAGTCCTGCACATACATCAATATATCCCTCACTTATACACTTAACGAGGCCAACTAGCATGAGGACTCGACATTGATGGAGATAATAATTTTGAGGAGATAATATATCCCTCTCACTTATCCCTCTCACTTACCTTTTGAGTCCTAAATAGATTATATAATATATGCATTGATGGAGATAATAATTTGCAACACACAATATGGCATAGTAGGTCTAGTTAAAAAGAAGATGGCATCCCCTCATTCATCATCTCAAGGATGTGATGAGCCAACGAAAGGAAAACCGACTTGAGGTCCAAGAGTAGCAAATAAAAGACCCACGGACCGATATACTATCACGACGGTTGATCCAAAGGATGGGGCCCTATCAAACAAAGAAAGGTAGCGACAACATTCCGGACATTGTGCGGGATAGTCGCAGGGGAACGGGTCCACATCACCTGTCCATCCTTGAAAGACCATGTGGAGGTCTACCCATGTTTGTGATGAGTATTTGACTAAATTTGAGCTTGGGATGCTCTGGTTTGAGTTTGATTTGAATTGGATTTTCAATTTGAAGCAATTTATGATCTATCTGCTTTACCCAGTGCTATCGGCCGAGCGGTAGCACCGGACCCCAGAGCGGTGTGGAAAAAACCGAGAGGGTGTTTTTAGGGGTTCAAGCAAGCTGGTGCTACCAGCCTAATTGCGCAGTTATTTCTATTGATTCGATTCTTGAACCAACACAGATAGTCTCTTAATTCCATCGGTTCTGTGTCGAAACCGACACTAATAGCCAAGGCCACAAATAAAAAGCTAAAATGAGTTCTTGACATAGCCATTGGTTCATTGCTCGCTCCCGGCTCTGCTCCACCGCAACCCTAGCTCACTCCTACTCCACCGCAAGCTGCCGTCCCCTCCACGCCGTCGACCGGGGCTCCCTCCACGTTGCCTCCCCCTGCCGACTCCTCCCGACGCCGCCCCCACGCTGCCGGGACCTCCTGTCACTGCCCCCACATCGCCGAGTCCTCCCACCGACGCCCCCACACTGCGGAGTCATCCCATCGCTGCCCCACGCTGCGGAGTCATCCCATCGCTGCCCCCACGCCATCGACTCCTCCCGACGTCGCCTCCACACCGCCAACTCCTCCCATCGCTTACTACCACTGTAGGTAAGAAACTCTAGCAAGAAAAGATTATAAATACTAAAGGACATAAATCATAACAGGAGAGAGTTAGTTCCATCAACAATATCAATCACTGTGTTTGTGCATACCAATGACATGAGCATTCAAGAATATGGAGCTTTGGACAGTTTACTTTACTAATGAACAAAAAAAGGTTTAGTGTTTTATTCTTTAAGAACGGGCAGTGAGGAAGTACTAAAATATGACATTGGGATTTCTTAAAAACATGGACTCATAAGAAGTTTCAACTGTACAGAATTACCAGAAAACAAAACTTAGCATGTTCTATACCCGAATCATCATAGTTTTTAGCATGTTCTATACCCGACTCATGGTTCAATTGTAATGTCGCAGATCTTTTTCCACGTTAAAGAAATTTTAGTCGGGGTGTGGGTCCCTCTTGAACACGGTCTCAAGAGTTTGGTGGGCCTGTCTGTGAGCTTCAGGGTATACATTTTAGGCCGTGTGGGGGAAATTTCCTAATTTTCTCCCCCACCTAACCCCACTCCCACCTTTCTCCCCTAACTTCTTTCTTTTCTCCCAGCCACCTCCCCAAAATCGAAGCTCCCTCCTGGCTCCTCCTCCTTCCCATGTGCCTTCTACTCCATGCTGCACCTCCCCCTGCAGCAGCACCCCCATGGTGCCTCCCCCTGTAGCAGCTCCCCCATGGCGCCTCCTCCCTGCAGCAGCCCCCAACTGAAGCTCCGTCCCTCTTCTTTATCTTCTTTGGGGTTAAGTGGATGTAAGGATTTATTTTAGGTTTTGGTGGTATGCAAGCTGTTCTTAAGGGGAGTTTTGCTTGATTTGGGTGCTCTAGGGTTCATGGATTCGGGGATTTTTGGTGGAGAGAATGGTGGTTCGAGGGTTTGGCGAGAAGTTCTGAATTTTTGGGCTGTGCAATGGCTGTTTTGGGGCTGCGATTTTAGGTCCCTAGAGCCATTTCTTTAGAGGTTGGCTGTAAAATAAGTTGTAGATCATAGTTTTGTGATTAATTAGAGCCTAATAACTTGATTTTGGGTTCAGCCGTTTGGAAGTTATGGCCATTTTTATGTTTGCTGTCCAGAGTTGCTGTTGTTAGCAGTAGCTCTGGATTTGTGTTGTTTAGAGCCAATTAGATGCCAAATCAAATTTTCTCAATACCTAGAAAATTTTGGGAAATTTCCTTTAGATTCTAAAAATGTCTTTGTTTTCTTAATTTGGAACTGTATAAACATAGTTATGATCTGTTGAAGTGTGCTGTCCAGATTTGGATCATGGCTGGAAGATCAAACTTCGTGCAGTTCTATATCTGAAGTTCAGGTCGCATTTTGGGGCCCTTTTGTTCAGTTCCAGAAGGTTGGATGTTGTGAAAAATGTGGATTATTGTCTTAATTTTCATTAGAGATCAAGAACACGAAATTTGGTAATGCAGATAGAAAGTTATGGCATGTTGATGATGTCGGTATAGATTTTGTTTGTTGCTGTTTTCTGTCACGGTTTTAAGCAGTTTAGGGATGTTTAGTGGCCAAATTAAATTATTTTAATAACTAGAGAAAGCTATATATTTTTTTGTAGTTTTCAGAAATGTCCTAGATTGTTTCATTTGGAGCTGTATAGATTTAGTTATGAATTTCTGAATTTTGCTGTCCAGTGAGGCAACAGAATGGTTATTCAGGGTAGGAAACGAAAAGCTAGTTGGTTTAATTGATGAAGTTGATTAACTAGAATTTGTCGAGTAACCTTTGGTAGTTTTCATAAAGTTTATGGTTTCCTTTGTTTGTGCTCTTAGGTCAGAAATTTTGGTTATTTGACTGCCGAGACAGCAAAGGGGTGAGCTGTCCGATGAGTGAGATGGTTAGAACTGGGGTAGTGCGTAGAGGCGATGTGGTTATATTTGTTGTTTGAAATGTTGCTGCATCATTTTGAGATGGATGCATACATATATTGCAGGAGTTGTGACTTCGAGAGTAGATTCAACCTCACATCACTCCGTGTCTTGTGGGTAAAAAGACAAGTGCATGGTAGAATGATAATTTATTTGTGTAATTGTTGTTTACATTGATAAATATCACCTTGCTGTTTTATATGATTAATGTTAATCATTGTCATTATTTATGTTTGTGATCTTGAGATGATGATAGTGAGTACATGAAGCGGATGTTCACTTGGGATTGCTGGTACGTCGTGATTGGTTATTGAAAAGTGTTGCATCACTTGCATTCATTTCATTAAAAGTGCATATGAGCCAGGTCGGTAAAAGAGTCATATGACTAATCCAGAATGCATAGGCTAGGTTGGTAAGAAAGGTATATGACTTGACCTGAGTGCTCTTGAGTAAGACCTACTTCAGTAGTCCCCTCCACTGGGATTGAAGGGAATGAGAGTGTGAAATCGATGGGTGTGCACTCAAGCTATACCGGTATAAGCTATGAAAGGTGCATATGAGCATACAAGCATATTTGTATTGCATAGCGTTGCTAGTGATGAATGATGGTTAATGTGATGATTGTGATAAATGGTTATACTGAACTAAAATGTGACTTGAAAAAACATAGAAACCTGGTTAGGGTCATTCTTTAAAATCTTGCCTTAGGTCAATAACTTTAAAACCTGGCGTAGGTTGGTTACTTAATTTAAATTTTGACACACTTTGGTACACAGTATAAAAGGGTATGGGTGATCATTGCATTACGCTTTAATGTTATATTTTAGTTTAATGATGAATGTCAAATATGATAATACATATTGCTATGATTATGAATGAGTTGAGTGAATAATTATGTTTATATGAATTAGCTATGTTGAAGGGGTTTTGGTTAGGTTCTTTTGGCTGTAGAAAAGGTTGTGTTATGGGGGTGGTCGGGTAGAGCCACCATCAGAGTTTTAGGTACCTCTTTTAAGGGAGGATTATTGTTTGAAAATATCTTATATTGAAGAACTTATTGTGGGGGTTGCTTTCGTTATGACATTGACGGTCGGAGTTAAAGCAAAAAAGAGTTTAGTGATGAATTGTTATTGGTTGCTATTACCATACTTCGGGAGATTGGTTTTGTTGAAAAAGAGTTGCCTTTTTGTATGTGTTTAGTGGTTTTTGAGTTTGAAAGCTTTTAAAGTTTTTGTGCAAGACTTAGTTGTGTGAGGCTAAGTTTTTCTGGCCTTGCTAGGAAAGGCCTACTTGATCCCTTGGTTTTCTCTTTTTGTGAATTTTTTTTGCAACCGCCTTCCTTTTGTGGAAGTTTTCAAGTTTGAAATTTGTTTGGAGAACTTTTGCATGTTAGAGTTTGGGCCCTATTTTATTTCGATTTGAGGGTCGAGCTCCTTTGTGAGATTTGATTGGGCTTTTCTAAAAAAACTATGAATAAATGGTCCGTAGTAGAAGTATTGTTTAGCATGTTCTTGATATGTCATTGTGTGACATATAGTATGAAGTATTTCCATAGTAACTTAGGTGTTGACTCGATTAAATGTAATTGATGTATTTAGTTTAAAACTAGGTGAATTTCTATTGTTGTAGATCATTTTAATGTGACAAATGATTAATGGCGTTTTGGTTCTTTGGAGGTCCAAATTTGAAATCATGGATGTTTAAAAGTCTTGGAATTTGGAGTCTCTCATGTGTGAAAAACAAATTTTGGTTGTTTAAAGACAATCTAATATAATGTGTTGGTAGTGAAATTTAATATTGATGGTAGGTGATCCTAAACTGAAAGTGATCAGAGATATTATACATGTTGTCGTGAGCCATGAAAATAATTGGAAGAATGATGTTATGTTCTTTTAATGTTAGTACCGATTGTGATGGAGAAGGTATAGAAGGTTTTATTTGATGAACTTGTTATAGTAAGGGAGGATCTAAATTATTATAATTTGTTTTAAGTTGTTGGGCTGTGTTGCCTAATGACAATTTAGTATGGTATATGGATAGAATGACTTGAAACAAGGATGTAATTAGAGTATGAAGAATTATTGGAATGATTATCTTCGCACATGGTTTTATTCTTAGCAAAAGACCACCTTAGTACCATATTGAAGAAACATGTCTCGTGGAGATAATGTTTAATTGTTGGAGTAATTTATTGACTGAATAAGTTTCGATGGTCGAGATGTTGACCTATGGGTAGTACGAAACTTATATGTTGATCATGATGAAAGTTTTATTGAAAAGATAGACCTTAAACTTAGATTGTGAAGTTGTATGACTGATGGTTCGTTATTGTTAGTAGACCAAAGAATTGTTAATGCATTGTCTTATGTGATAGTTACTGATAGGTTGAATGTGTTTAAGAAATATTACATGTTTTCCCTTAATGATTATCATGGGATAGAATTGGTTTAATGTTGGATGATAGCATTGCCAATCGTGGATATAATTATTGGAAAAAGTAATTAAAGGGAGAGTAGTTACGTAATTCATGTTAAATCTTGAGGGGCTTCTTAAGGTGATAATTGTGAGTATTGAAACCTTTAATGGTAAGCATATTAGAATAGTAGAGATGATGGGATTTGAGGTGAACTTCTTTTAAAGGTATATGGATTCATTTGTTCGTGTGGTTTTATGGATGGATGCCTTTGTCTAAGGTGCTCTGATTTATTTGTATTAGAGATTCTCCAAGTTAGTTTGCATTTTTACCAAGTTGTGGAGTTAGCTTTGATGATTGAAAATGAGGATGAAAGAAGGATTAAACATGAAGTAATATGTTGGTGGATTTTGACTGTGTTATTCCGTGGAATAACGTATTTCAATTGCCTTTGTTAAGATATTAGTACTTCTATCTCGGCTAGAGATAGATTTAACTAAACGGTGTGGTAACTGTGAATGTCTCCAGAAGGTAAATTTTATGATCGTTCTTAAGTGATTTTTGTTGAAGTGGTTTTTTGTTGGGAAATGAAAATTTTCCCTTCCTTTTGAGAAAGGTCTTGGTTGTTGTGTGAAAGAAATTTGGGTTCTAGGCATGATTTTCTCTCTTCGAATTGTTTGGCTTTGGGTAAAAGTGAGATAATTTTCTTTGACAAAAGTGCGATAATTTATTTTGGTAAAAGTGAGTTGCATCTTTATAAAAAAAAGGGGGTTATGTGATGTTTCTCTTCTAAATTGAGTGTCTCCCAGATGTGAAGTTTCGTGCCTTGGTTTTAAGGTGATGAAAGTGGTTTATGTTGATAAAAAGAATCGAGATTTCCTTTTGCGTTCTAGCTTGGGAAAAGGAAAGGAATTGACCTTTGGTTTTTGTTGAGTGCAATAAGGTATTGTACTATTTGACTTGGTTTCTTGTGTAAAAGATTTTGAGGGGAGCGAGACCTTCCTAGAAAGAGAAACGAGCTTGGGTTGGTATCATCTTTTGGTCCTTACCTTATCTAGGTGTTGTTCGTTAATTGTTAAAGAGTGGAGAGTAATGAAGGTTTTTGGCTTGTCTCGATCCGATTTTACTTTGGAGGATACTTTGGATTGCGTTGTTCCTTGGTATGGCTTGACTAAGTTTTATTTGTTGACCACTTGGGAGTGGTTAGTATTTACAGTATCAATGTCGTAGTAAGCCTAAAATTTTGGTTTCTTGGGATGTAGTTATTGTTTGGGCTATCCGTAGCGGAATGTTTAGATGTGAATGTTTATCTTGGATTTATTGTCCCTTGGTTGTGAAGTAGGCCTGGTTTAAGGCAGATTAAAGATTTTATTGTGGAAACATTGTTAAAAAAAGAGATTGTGCCATAGTGGACTATTTCTTTCAATAGTAATGGCCCTTTTCGTTAAAGGCCAACCCATCTGGGAGAGCCGGGAATATGTGTTTTGGGTTTTGGGAAGTTCAAATTTGGAATCATGGATGTTTAAGCGATTGGTATGGGTGACATGTTCAGAATTGGTTTAGAAGTGGGTGAGAGTGAAATGTCTTGTGTGGTTCCTGTCATCTGGAGTTGAACGATCTATGGTGGAGAGGTTGAGAGAGGAGGTTAGAGTTTTGTGATTGAAGTTGAAGAGGCAATTTAGAGTTGACTTTAGAGATTGGTACCATGTTCTTCTAAGAGAAATCATTGGTTATTTGGAGATCGTACCCTGTAGTGCCAAAGGAATGTTTTTCTGAGTTGCATCAAACTGTTTGCGATAGTGGTATACTATGGGAATCTGGCATATCGATAGATTATGACTGAGTCCTTGTGTGGGTGCATTGAGGTTGCAGGTTGAGAAGGTTCTTGCGGAATTCCTTATTCAAGAAGTCCCTGAGGGATCTAGAACTCGAGGTAGTATTGTTAGGCGTTGGTCTTTGAGCAAGGCTATGCCTTCGAGTCTTGCCCCATGTAATTTAAGGAGAAGTTAAAGTGTATATTGAGTCATGAGAAGGTGAAATGAGTTAAGGTGCTTGCTCAGAATTCGGGGTCGAATTCCTTTAAGGGGAGGAGAATGTAATGCCGTAGACCTTTTTCCAGGCTAGGAAATTTCAGTCATGGTGTGGGTCCCTCTTGCAGACGGTCGCGAAAGTTTGGTGGGCCTGTCTATGAGCTACAGGGTTTAAATTTTAGGCCGTGTAGGGGGTAATTTCATAATTTTCTCCCCCACCTAACCCCACTCCCACCTTTTTCCCCTAACTTCTTTCTTTTCTCCCAGCCACCTCCACAAAACCAAAGCTCCCTCCTGGCTCCTCCTCCTTCTTCCCCAGTGCCTTCTCCTCCATGCTGCGCCTCCCCCTGCAGCAGCTCGCCTATGGCGCTTCCTCACTCCAACAGCACCCAACCGAACCTCCTTCCCTCTTCTTGATCGTCTTTGGGGTTAAGTGGAGGTAAGGATTTATTTTAAGTTTTGGGGCTGTGCATGCTGTTCTTAGCAGGAGTTTTGCTTGTTTGGGTGCTCTAGGGTTCATGGATTTGGGGATTTTTGGGGAGGGAATGGTGGTTCTAGGGTTTGGGGAGAAGTTCTGAATTTTTTGGGCTGTGCAATGCCTGTTTTTAGGGCTGCGATTTGAGGTCCCTTGAGCCATTTCCTGAGAGTTTGGCTGTAGAAGAAGTTGCAGATCATAGTCTTGTAATTAATTATAGTCCAAGAACATGATTTTTGGTTCAGCCGTTTGGAAGTTATAGCCATTTTTGTGTTTGCTGTCCAGAGTTGCTACTGTTAGTAGTAGTTCTGGATTTGTGTTGTTTAGAGCTAATTAGATGCCGAACCAAATTTTCTCAATACCTAGAAAAAGTTGGAAAATTTTCTTTAGATTATAAAAATGTCTTTGTTTGCTTAATTTTGAATTGTATAAACATAGTTATGATCTGTTGAAGTGTGCTGTCCAGATTTTGATCATGACTGGAAGATCAGACTTCGGGCAGTTCTGTATCTGAAGTTCAGGTCGCATTTTGGGGCCATTTTGGTCTGTTCCAGAAGGGCTGGATGTTGTGAAAAACGTGGATTATTGTCTTAAGTTTCGTTATAGATCAAGAATACAAAATTTGGTAAAGCAAATAGAAAGTTATGGCCTGTTGAAGCCATCGGTGTAGATTCTGTTTGCTGCTATCTTATGTCTCGGTTTTATGCAATTTAGGGCTATATAGTGGCAAAATTAAATTATTTCAATAACTAGAGAAAGCTAGATATTTTTCTTTAGTTTTTATAAATGCCCTAGAATGCTTTATTTGGGGTTGTATAGATTTAGTTACGAATTTATGAATGTTGCTGTCCAGTGAGGTAGCAGAATGGTTTTTCAGGGCAGGAAACGAAAATCTAGTTAGTTTAATTGATGAAGTTGATTAACTAAAATTTGGTGAGTAACCTTCGGTAGTTTTCATAAAGTTTATGGTTTCCTTTGTTTGTTCTCTTTGGTCAGAAATTTTGGTCATTTGACCGCCGGGACAGCAAAGGGGTGAGCTGTTCGGTGAGTGAGATGGTTAGTACTGGGGTAGTGCGTAGATGTGACATTGTTATATTTGATGTATGAAATATTGCTGCATCATTTTGAGATGGATGCATACATATAGAGTGGATTCAACCTCACGTCACTCTGTTTCTTGTGGGTAAAAAGGCAAGTGCATGGTAGAATGATAATTTAGTTGTGGTATGAATTGTTGTTTACATTGATAAATATCACCTTGATGTTTTATATGATTAATGTTAATCATTGTCATTATTTATGCTTGTGATCTTGAGATGATGATATTGAGTACATGATGTGGATGGTCACTTGGGAATTGTTGATACAAGGTGATTGGTTATTGAAAAGTGTTGCATCACTTTCATTCATATTACTAAAAGTGCATATGAGCCCGGTCGGTAAAATAGTCATATAACTAATCCGGAGTGCATAGGTCAGGTCGGTGAGAAAGGTATATGACTTGATGTAACATCCCAGATTTTTTCTTATAAAAATAAAAGATTTGTCATTGAAAATTTAAGTATTATTTTTTTGGCTTATTTGAATTTCTTGACAATAATTTGATTCTATGGAAATTTCTAATATTTATTTTGATTTTTATGGGATTTTTCGTGAATTTTTTTAATTTTTAAAATTCTTTTCCAATTTTCAGAAATTAAAAGTTATTTTTATTTACAAATAAAACTAAATTTAAATTAGAAATCATTTTATTAAGTTTTAAATGTCTCTGGAATGTTTCCCAAAATTTTGAAGTTTATTTGATATTTTTCAAAGTTAAACATAATTTTCAGCATTATAAAATTAATTACTATAAGAAAAAAACAATATAATATTATTCAAAAATGTTTATTCATGCTTTATTTTTTGAAAGGTTGTCTATAAAAACTCCCAAATTTATTATGATTTAATTGCTATTTTTCCAAATTTAATCCGTATTTTTAGTGAAAAATTAATTATTTTTGGAATTAATTATTTTTTTGTTACTGTTCATACGATCCGATCGCTTCTCCTACCCGCCCGTAATCTATAGTAACCCACATCGCTACGGTACTCGAAACTGACCCGATCCATTAAAATCCAACAATTTCAACTCAATCAAATTCCGGCGATCTGTTACTGTTCCAAGAATTACTCCGGCACGAGTTTCCTGATGATTCGCTGGTCCGATTGCCCTATAAATTGAACCACAACTTCCACCTCTCATCCTTTACATCTGCAGCTTTGAGTTGATCCAATCCATCCACCAGATCTTCCTTCGCAAGCCGTTCTTTTCGAACTCCGGCGAACGTTCGGCGAGCTCTCCCGACCACTCCCGACCCCCATTCGGCCTTAAATGTTTGCTAAAGCTTCCTCTTGGTGTCTTCTACTTTGTGTAAGATCAGATTTTGAAAATTCATTCCGGAGCTCTGTTGGCAATCATTTCTTCTCCAAGTCCGACGAGAGGTCAATTTTTGGATTCAAAAGGTCTGATCTCCTTGATTTTATGTTCAATTGACCTCATTTTTCTTCCTAAATTCATATAAAATTATGCTTTATCTATTTTTACTAGTTTTGTATTTTATTTGAATTTATTTGGATTTTATTTGAAATTAGATGTTCTTCGCGTATAGTTTTAGGAGAGTCGGAACGATTTGCTGTTGACGATCTCAAGTACCTACCCTTCGATCTAGGCAAGTCAGAACGATTTGATCCTAGAATTTTAAATTATATTTTGATTTAAATTATTGTATGCATAATTTTTATTAGTGTAATTTGAATCCTAGATTTAAATGATTAGTTACTCCTAGTTGTTATGACCCCATTTGACTTTGATAATCCATATACTTTGTCACCATAAGAAAAAAAACTCACTAGTTGGTACATTAATATAGTATTGACTAGTGCTATATAGTAACTGGCTTAGACACGCTTAGACCTGAATTAGGATCTTTTTTGGGAATTTGTGCCAATCAAAGATGTTTTTTGTGATAAAGGTTATTTATTGGCAATGGTGTGTCGTGGAATGATATAAAAATTGATATGGTTTAAAGCAAAATGAAAATGTGGTTTAGACTGGGAGAGAATGGTTGACTGGTGGTTTTGGGTTTGTTGAAAAGCTCGCCTAGTCAGTTAAGGACCGGTTTGTGATCTACTGAATGTAAAGCGCAACCGTGCTTCCACAAGTCTGGTATGGGACAGACCTAGCTGTCCGTTTAGCGACATTTCATGTTAGTTGTGCCATTGGAGGAATTCGGGGATGGTTAGTCTGCCACATGGCGCGAGAGGGAGCTTTTGGACTGGGCGGTTTTAACCCTACTAGCGGTGAAATCTCAACGGGCATAACTACATGAGATGAATCTTTATAGGGGCATTGTCGTGATTTTTCTCTACCAACACACCAAAGATAGTGTGTATTTGAGCAAAAGGAGATAATCATGTCTTGTGGGTAAAGTTGTACAACCTCTGCAGAGTGTAAAACTAATCGATTAGCCGCGCCCGCGGTCATGAGCATGCCGAGCAAGTCTTTCATAGATTAGATTTTGATGTTTCAAAAATGGTTTCAGAACAATGGTTTTTATATGTGGAGAGAGTCCACATAGGGAAAATTTGGGATGACACTCCGGGTTAGATCCCGTGTTGAAAATTGAATTATAAATCAGTTTTTACTATATTAATTACGCTTTAAAAATTACTTATTGTATTTGAAAAATTGCTTTATGCTCATATTAACCAAATTATGCCTTCCTTTGTGACCCTTCATTAATACTGTATTTTCTGTGTGACTTGCGGATTACTTTTGTGCTCACCCTTGCTTCTCTAAATTTTTAGAGGAGTATCTCTACGATGGTGAGGACCAAGATAACTAGGCCGCTGCCCCAGTTGATTGCCTATGGTGAATCTATTGGGTTCTACTACTGGTTTTATTCTACTTCCACTATAATCTTTTATTTGGCATGCGTGCCATATTTTTTGTAAACTGTGATTTATTAATAAAGTGCGTTGGATATGTTATGTTATCATCTTTGCTGCGTGTACTAGCTTTTCTTGGACTAGTACAGAATACACAGAGGATTTCGAAAGTGCTTTTCCGGGGTCCGACACTTGACCTGAGTGTTCTTGAGTAAGACCTACTTCGGTAGGCTCCTCCACTGGGATGGAATGGAATGAGAGTGTGACATCGATGGGTGTGCACTCAAGCTATACCGGTATAAGCTATGAAAGGTGCATATGAGCATACAAGAATATTTGCATTGTATAGCGTTGCTAATGATGAATGATGGTTAATGCGATGATTGTGATAAATGGTTATATGGATGAGTCGTGAACTCATTCAATGATGCCTAATGTGATAAATGTGACAACCGGCATGATATTGTTTCTTACTTATTGGCTGAGTCGTGGATTCATCCTTGCTGGATTTAAATGTGATAATTGGTTATGTTATTGTTTTATTATGCACTTTGCTATGTTTTAGACTCACGCTTGTTGTAACATTTTTCATTTAGGTACCTCAAGATCGGCATATGGGAAAGGGCTTTACCACTACTTCCACACTTGCTATCACTCACTTTGGACAACTATGTATTTAAAGTTGTTGTAATTGATTTCATCTTGTGGTCTAGCTTTCTTTTGTGAGGAGTTTATGGTTGCATGATTGTATGCTTGTTGGAGCTTATGTCTCTTAATTTGTTAATGCGATTTTTGGTTCATGTTCATAATATGGTTATGTTGTTGTTCACATAACAGCCATATTATGTTGTTGTTGCTTAGTTGAAATGTGATAGATAGTTATGTGGTTGCTATATGTTGTACTCTGCTCTTCCATGATATTTATGCTCATATGGTTATGTAGTGACTATTCCTTGTTGTTGTGCTGAATTTGACTCTAAATTAATAGAGGTCATGCTGAAACGTTTTTAGTAATTTGGTAGTATTGTTGGTTATCGCTGTTTGTGGGTGTAACATTTGGGGCACGCGGGTGCTGGGGTGTTATATCAATGAAGGTTCTCATATTTTCTGAAAATAAGAACCAGAAAACAAATTCTGTTCCCTTCCTTAATGCCACAGTGTAGCACATCAACATAAAATAGATAAGGGTCTAATGCCATAGTCCAGCATAAGTATTTCCTGATAGAAAAATCAATGTCTGCTTACTGTTTGTTGCAACAAGATTGCTACCCATTCAATCAGAGCCATTAAGAAAACAAGGGGCTCTATAAATGACAAGGTTGTTATTCTGGAACAACTCAAGTAGAGTTTAAAATTTTTAGTACCAACTCAGTAGATGCTTGAGACTATCATTGTGAATATCAATTGTGAACTTAACTCATATTGTCTTTATTGCTGCTATAATATGATCAATATCCTTACAACGGTTTTTTCTTTACATGTCTTTATTTTTGCTGTAATACGATGAATGTTAGAGTTTAGGCTGTGTAACCTACGTCTCTCATTCGAGGGTGCTTGTTTATAAATTTGTTGAAATTGCATATTTATAAGCAAGCAGTCTCGAATTGTCCACGTTTTATGGACAGTTCGAGGGTATGTGGTTCGGGAAAGTTCCTAATTAGCTGTTGTACGACTCCAGGGAAAGTTTCGACTGTATCTCCCTGGTGTTCTCCAGATACACACTCCTCTTGACCTATTGTCCAAACGTGTATCTGGAGAACAGCGGGGAGATGCTGTCAAAATTTTCTCTGGATTTGTACAACGGCTTAGGAACTTGTCCGAACCACATATCCTTGAATGGGATTAGGACCTAACCTATTTAGAGATTAGGAGTTACTGTTGGTAAATGCTTAGTTGGTCAATAGATAGACTTTTCTTTAAGATCATCCATTAATCCGTTACTTTACTACAATATGCTAGAATAATTGTATGCAATGAATTATCCATGAACCTGTTACTTTACATGATTCTTTGGCATGTCTACGTAATAGCTGTGAATTGCTTTCTCTCAAGTCAAATATATGACCATGTCAAATATACACATATTCGAAATGTCGCAAGTAGATAGCATCGGCACATCGCCAGATAGAGTAGAATGTGCTACTGAGGGGCTGAGCACGGTTCCAAATGTTGAGGTGCCAAATAAGGTGAGGAAGGCCTGAGGACCGAACAAAGGGGCCACAGGGAGGATGCCGCAGGTTCTCCACTTCAATGCCACAGGGATTTGCACGGGTCGTCCCAACTACAAGGGGTGCTATCGGTTATTCCTCGGCCAATTGGTGAGGGAGAGAGTGCCGATCACCACTAAGGATTGGAGGAAGGAAGTCAGTGCCGAGCAGAAGAATCAGCTGTGGGACGAGGTTAAAGGCAAAAAGATTATAAAAGAGGAAGATGAAAGCAATGCAGGACGGTAAGCCTTGAAGAGGATGGGTGTGGCTTTGAGGCACTTTAGGGTCTTCATGCACAGTGAGTACGTGCTGAAAGGCCATACTCCATTCAAGAGGTATCCGTTCTTGACTCCCAGTGTTTGGGAGGAGTTCACGAGGATGAAGAGTACGCCCGAGGTGGAGGAGCTAAGAGAGAAGAACATCGCTATCCAGATGCAGAACACGCACGCGCACCACCTCTGTTCCGCTGGCTATGATGGGAAGAAGGAAGAGTGGGCGCAACTAGGAGAGGAGTGCGCGAACACCGAGACGGCAATGCCTTACTCGCACATATGTGAAGAGTGGGTACGAGAATGGGTATTAGCGAGGACGAAGAAAACCGCCGACGGGCAGCTTGTAGTTTCAATCCCTGCAATTGTACTCGTCGTCTCCACCATCGTAAGATATCTAAGTTAGTACATTACATTTGACCCTTCCCGTTGTATTTCAGAACTAATTCATACTCACTTCTTGCAGGAGGAGGTAAGCTAGAAGAAAGAGCAGGGGACCTTTCAGAGCCAAGGGTCGAAGGACATCCTGTCTTCGATGATTGGAAGCCCGACCATAAGGGCCTGCTTGCCGCAGGGGCTAGGCATATGAAGGGATCCTTCTTCCAAGAGAACGTTGCCAGTGCCAGATCAAGATCATGGGAGGCACGTGCGGAGAGCCTCAAGGACATGCTGAGGGAGCAGCCGAGGGAGGAGATGAGGGAGGAGATGATGGCACGTGAGGATCGTCTAAGGGCCGAGATGATAGCGATGATCTCTCAGAGTCAGAGCCAGATGCCTTCACCTATGGTAGAGAAGCCTATGCCCCGCCCCAGCAGCTGTGGTTCCAAAAATGATCGGTTCGGTCCTCAGCTGAAGGTAATAATTATTTTTTCCTAACTTAAAAGGTACGAGGGTAACTACCACAATATTTTCCCTCAAGTTGCGCACTTCTTGCAGGCGCCTGCCAAGTGCCATCTCACCCTGACGGAAGATGAATTTCTCATTGAGGCTACATGCGGGGGTTGCATTTCCATGCAAGGAGACAGACACGGTGCATGGTCAGCCTTTAGGGAAGGGCTACATAAGGGTGCAGGTGGATTACGTTCATGAAGACTTCTTATTGCGCAATTACATTATGTCTTTATTTTACGCAATTTAAATTTAGCATTTACTTTCCTGCATTTACATTCTCGCAATTTACTTTCTCACAATTTGGATTTGCCTCCCCTCCTTCTAAATGCTGTTGTTCTAAGATGTTTTAAGGGTGTTTATATGGTTTTACACTTTTCTTGCACCCTAGGATAGACTAAAGATCAAGTTTTCTATCAAGTTATCATTCTGTCCAAAACTTGTTCTTCGCGCAGCAGTCAGTCTTTGATTTTTCGAAAAATCTAGAAAAATCTTTTTTTAGGGATTCTTATTGGAGAAGGTGCATGACTCATATATCCATCTCTAGAAACATTTGTGAGTTCACTGGTTGCACCGTTTGAGCGCTATGAAGTGAAAACCGAGCCTCAAACTTTCTGGTCGAAGTTCCTGACTGTCTGTAATACTTGATTTTTCATGTCTATTGTACAACGCTTTTTAACATGATTTTTGGTGGACTGTTTCATGACTCAATGTCTCAAAGGGGAAAAAATTTCCAAAAATTTTAGAGCAACAGAAACTCACCAACCACCTGCTCCAAGTGAGGACAATTCTTGGAAAATCTGCTTTTACTTTTCTGAAAAGAGACTTTATTGTTTTTAGCTTTATCTCTTTTAGAAAAGAAGTCTTTGAATTGATTCTTTTTTGTTTGGACACTTGACAACCAGGATTGTGATTAAAACATCCCTAACATGGTTCATAGTTCTCAACCATGTAAGCTAAGGGTACACATAGTTGTCTAGTTATTCGGGTTTTGGAGGGCGTGCGAATCTGAGAAGCACCAGTTTGAACGGAAATATTTGGGTGTTTCAGATTTTTATTGCGAGATTGTTTGGTGTACTTTGAGTGGGGGAGAATTTTATTTGGGATAATTCACTTCCCCTTTGATTGCCATTTCGATCTTTTATAGATCTTGATTGATCTCAAGAGCCATGGCGATGGACAAGTATTCCACCAAGCCTCCTATTTTTCCTGGAGTTGATTTTCCATTCTGGAAATCGCTGATGGAGTCATACATTACTAGCCAGGGCTTCCTGATATGGCAGAAGGTGAAACTCCTGCCGATCAAAATGTCATGGCTGGCAATATGGCTGACGTTGAGGCGAACGCTAAGGCAAGGAACATTCTCATACAGGGTCTTAGCCGTAGTGAGTATGATAGGATTTCTCACCTCCGTTCCACTCACGAGATTTGGGAGACCCTCAATGCTTACCATGAGGGCACTACTCAAATCAAGACTGCAAGGCAGGATCAGTACAAGCGCGAGTACAACAAGTTTGAACAACACGCTAGTGAGAGTTTTGATGAGTATTTCGGTCGTTTTACCAAGATTTTGAGCAATCTTCGAGAAGTTGGTTGCATATACCCTGACTCAGATAATGCTCGACATTTCTTGACCGCACTCGATCTTCGAGTTTGGGAAATGAAAGTGACCACCATCAAGGACACTACCGACTTGTCGACCGTGACTCTTGATGGGCTTTACTCCCGTCTCAAGACTCATGAGATCGATGTCGTCTCTCGCAAGATGAAATCACAGTCGATGGCCTTGGTCACTGATCCCACTGGATCTTTCCTTGATCTTTCCATTGGTTTCTCTCTTTTCGCCCTTTGCGAGCTAAGTGATGACCAACTGGAAAAATTTTTAGAAAATGACCTTGCTCTTCTTGCTTGCAAATTTTCACATGCATACAAGAGGGTGAGAGAGAGAAAGAGAGGTGGCATGATCACATGCTTCGAGTGTGGTAGCCCCAACCACATTCGAGCTAATTGCCCCAAACTGGAGAAGGCAAATAACGACACCGGCAGTTCGGTAAAGAACGACTACATCGACAAGAACCATAACAAGAAGCCTCCAGTTCGTGAGAAGAAGAACCGCAACTTCTGCAAGAACAAGAAGCTCTTCCACCGCGTCCTCACCGCGCTTGACGACATCAACCTCTCCGACACGGAGACGTGGAGCGACGAGGGAGAGGATGAACCACAAGAGAAGAAGGGTGGCGACGACTTCTCCGGCATGTGCTTCATGGCCGACACCAACGGCATCAGCAACTCCGAGCTCTACAGCGACTCGGACGAGGTACCCTCCTATGACCAGCTCAATGAAGCTTTCTGCAAATTAGGAAAATTTCATGCTAGAGCTAGAGCTAGGTGTGTGGAGCTAGAGAAGGAAGTAGGTACCTTGACTCCAGAGTTAGCTTCTCTTAGATCTTCTCCTTCTCGAGTCACTGATGATTGTTCTTTGTGTGATGCTCTTCTTGTGGAGTTGGAGAACCTAAGGACTATGCATGATAGTGTGTTGTCTGAATTAGATAGTCTTAGGTTGAAGAATGCTAGCGATGATTCTATTGATGCTATTCCACTAGATGCTAGTTTTCTTCATGAACACTCTACTCCATCATGCTCTAATTGCCCTAAATTGCTTGCTGAAATTGATGCCATGAGCGATCACCTTAGGAAGCTTTCTTCTAGAAATGATGAACTTGAAATACATGCTTCTAAGGACCAAGTCAGCTCATGTGAGGGCTATAGGCAACTAAAACTTGACAATGAATCTCTAAATGTCAAGTGTGCTAAACTTGCTAAGGACTTACTAGATAAGTCACAAGGAAGTTGCTTGCGATGTAATGTTATTGAGGGGGACTTGGATAAAATCCCATGTCGAACTTAGGAAGAAGTTAGAAGACCAAGTCCATAGGATTAGAAATGTGTCGTGTGTTTCTTGTGAGGCCCTCAAGATTGAGGCAGCCGTGCTGAGGGAGAAAAATGCACGTGCTGAGAGAGCTTCACTTTCTGGTTCTTCTTCTTCCTCTCTTCCCTGTTCTTTATGTGCCTCTTTCTTCCAGGAGTGTGAGTATCTCATGAGAACTCTCGAGAAGTTTGTTGGAGGCAAGAAGAAGCTTAATCTTATTCTAGACCAATCCAAGATTAGTAGATTTAATCAAGGTCTAGGATTTGATCCCTTGGAGCACGCTCGGGTGCATCCTCCCACCATTGTGCGCGGCTCCAAGAGTGGTGAGATTGTGGTAGCACCCAGAGTGAGTACCACCGTGTTTAGGTCTGCTGGGGTTGTCCATAGGACTTCTGACCAAAAGAGTGTTAATCCTGTTGCTTCTGCCTCTAGCAAGGCGAAGTACACATGTACCTTCTGTTAAGAAGGATGGTCACCTAGTAGATTTTTGCTTTAGGTGCACCAGGAACACTCGGCGTGAGCGTGTTGCTGCTCTTAGGGGTATTCAGGGTCATCCCCAGACTCTGAGTGCTCATAAGGCACACACTGCTTCTAGATAGGTTAGATAGCCGTCTGTTTTTGGGCAGCGTCCAGGACTCGGTTTTCATGCTGTTTCTTCGAGTTTTAGTCCTGGAGCTGTTCGTAGTCAGTCTTTCTGCCGTCCTCTTGATATTCCTCATTTTTCCCATCGAGGTAGATATCAGCGGTGTGAGGTGTTTTCTAGTAGGATATTTAGGCAGCCTCACTGGGATGGTCCAGCCTCTGCATCACGGCGGGCCAACCCAGTTCTAGCTCCTAGATCATCTACTAGAGTTGCTACTGATCTTGTTAGTGTTAAATGTCAGAGAGACACTCGAGTTTAGTCTTCTTCTAAGCCTGCTACTCTGAGGCGTCGAGTGGTTCAGTATTGGGTCCCCAAGTCTTCACTCTATCCCAGTACTGAGTCATCTTTCTCTCTTGTGTCTTGATCAGGTTCGTCGGATGGAGAAGGGAGATGTTTTGATTGTCGACTCCGGTTGTTCTCGTCATATGACCGGAGATTCTCGATGGTTCTCTTCCCTAATCCGAACCCCCGGTGATGAGTTGATCACTTTTGGGGATGCTTCTTCAGGTAGAGTCATTGCTAAAGGTACCATCTACATTAATGACAATTTCTTTCTTAAAGATGTTACCTTAGTGAGTAAGCTACAATACAATTTGCTTTCTGTTTCTCAGCTTATTGATGACTCTTTCGAGGTGAGTTTCAAGAGTAGTGCCTGTAGAATCCTCGATTCTTCAGGAAGGTTATTTTGCGGGATTTCTAGATATGGGAGAGTCTTTCGTGTTGATTTTTCTGCTTCCTCTGGAGACTCTCTTCGTTGTTTCATTGCTTCAGAGTCTCGTGATCTCTCCTTCTGGCATAGGAGACTAGATCACATTGGTTTTGATCATTTGACCCGAGTCAGCAGCCATGATCTCATTCGTGGTTTGTCCAAACTCAAATTGGTCAAAGACTTAGTTTGCTCTCCTTGCCGACATGGCAAGATGGTTGCTGCTTCTCATCCCCGATCCTTTGTTGTGATGGTGATGCACCAGGACAGCTTTTACATATGGACACTATTGGTCCAGCTAGAGTGCAGTCAGTGGGTGGGAAGTGGTATGTTCTTGTCATTGTTGATGATTTTTCGAGGTACCCTTGGGTGTTTTCATGTCCTCGAAAGATGAGACTGTTACCCATTTTAGGGGTTTGGTTCGTAGGTTGTCTTTTGAGCTCCCTGGTGCCCTACGAGCTATACGCAGTGACAATAGCACAAAGTTCAAGAACTCCTATGTTGAGAGTTTCTGTGTGGAGTCTGGTTTAGAGCATTAGTTCTCCTCTCCCTACATCCCTCAGCAAAATGACGTAGTGGAAAGGAAGAACAGGACTCTGGTAGAGATGGCCAGGACGATGCTAGACAAGTACAGTACTCCTAGGAAGTTTTGGGCTGAGGCTATAGCTACTACTTGCCATGTTTCTAATCGTGTATTCTTGAGAGCACATTTGCACCGCACTTCTTACGAGTTGAGGAATGGGTGAAAGCCCAGTGTTTCTCTTTTTCGTGTGTTTGGTTGCAAGTGTTTTATTTTGAAGTCTGGTAACCTGGATAAGTTTGAGTCTCGTTCTTCTGATGGTATCTTTCTGGGTTATTCGACTTCTTCTCGTAGCTATAGGGTCTAGAGTTGCGATGCGCATAGGATCATAGAGACCTGTGGGGTGACTTTTGATGAGGCTAGCCTAGGAGCTAGACCTGACATTTCAGGCTCTTCTTCCACCTCCGAGACCATGTAGAGGATGAGGATGATGGAGATTATGGTGTTCCATCTGATCTAGACCGCTCTACACCTAAGGTGCCACCTATTTCTATTTCTGCACCTCACAAAAGCCAGCCCTTGCCTTCTGACTCTCATGCAGCTAGTGGCTCTGCTCCTACCTCCTCTGTGCATGAGGTAGAGGCCATTTCTGCTTCTGGACCTCCCCGTCATATTCAGCGTTCTCATCCACCTGATCAGATCATCGGCGATCTGTTACTCGCTCAAAATCAGGTTTGTCCAGTTTTTGCCTTCACTCTGCCTTCAAAATCAGATGTGACTCATGCATTATCTGACGAGTCTTGGACAATGCTATGCATGAGGAACTTGAAAACTTCGAGAGGAACAAAGTTTAGCAGGTTGTAGAATGTCCATCTGGTCATAATGTCATTGGGACCAAGTGGGTGTTCAAAAACAAGCAGAGTGAGGATGGGGTTGTCATTCGCAACAAGGCTAGGCTAGTTGCACAGGGCTTTTCTCAGGTTGAGGGTCTTGACTTTGAGGAGATCTTTGCCCCTGTAGCTAGACTAGAGGCTATTAGGATCCTGCTTTCATTCTCTGCATCCCTGGGTTTCAAGCTTTATCAAATGGATGTCAAGAGTGCATTCCTCAATGACTTTATTGAGGAAGAGGTTTATGTCAAACAACCTCCAGAATTTGAGAACCCGAAGTTTCCGAGTCATGTATACAAGCTTTCCAAAGCTCTATATAGACTCAAGCAGGCCCCCAGAGCATGGTATGAGAGGCTCAAGTCTTATCTTCTCAGCCATGACTTCAAGATGGGCGTAGTAGACAAGACTCTATTCATCAGACACTATGAGTCGCATTTTCTTCTCGTCTAGATTTATGTGGACGATATCATTTTTGGTGGCTCATCTCATTCTCTTGTGTCTCAGTTTTCTGAGGTGATGAGTACAGAGTTTGAGATGAGTATGATGGGCGAGTTGAGCTATTTTCTTGGCTTCCAAATCAAGCAGACTCGGGAGGGTATTTTCTTGCATCAAGACAAGTATACCTGGGACCTCCTGAGGCATTTTGATATGTCTGATGGGAAGCCGGTGATGAATCCTGTGGCCACCATTGCTGTCCTCGAGCCGGATGAGGATGGTGAGCCTGCTGATCAAAAGGAGGTTCGGAGCATGATCGGCTCCCACTTGCACCTCACTGCTTCGAGGCCAGACATACATTTCGCTGTGTGTCTGTGCGCTCGATTTTAGGCTTCTTCTCGTGCCTCTCACTTTCAGGCGGTGAAGCACATCTTCAGGTACCTTCATGCTACCACTGATTATGGTATTTGGTAATCTTCCTCTTCTTGTCTGTCTCTTAGAGCCTTTTCGGATGCCAACTTTGCTGGCTGTAGGATAGATAGGAAGAGCACTTCCGGCACTTGCCAATTCATTGGCACTTATCTTGTTTCTTGGTCGTCTAGAAGCGGTCCGAGTTGCAGATCCGGCGAGGCCGAGTATGTTCTTTGTAGCAGTGCTCTGGATGAGATCGACCTTGCGGGACTTTGGGTTAGAGATAGAGAGTGTGCCACTTTTACGTGACAACATACGCTATTTGCATTGCTAAGAACCGGTCACGACATTCCGGACCAAGCACATTGATATTAGATATCACTTCCTTAGAGACCATGTGGAGAAGGGGGATATCGTTCTTCAGTTCGTAGACAGTGACCTTCAGTTAGCCGATATCTTCACCATGACTTTGGATAGCTCCAGATTTGTTGCCTTGAGGAGTGAGCTTGGAGTCGTGAGCCCTTACGACCTTTCATGAGGGGGACCTGGTTTGTATATTATGTATAATATGTTCTCTTCCAGCTTTTCTTTTCTCTTCGTTTCTTCAGGGTGTTTGTGTGCTTATTTTCTTGAGTTGAGTTCACTCACTTAGACTTCTAGCGTGCTTTGCATGGACCTCTTATCTTGTGCTTTAGGTTGCTATTATGTGTGATTAGCTGTTCTCTCTTCTCTCTAGGTTGAGTTCCCTCAGTCTTATAAGTCTAGTAGGTGTTGGGCCTCCTAGGTAGACAAGATCTGTGTGCACTACTTAGTTGGGATCTAGAGTCAGCTTCCCTATGTCAGTCACTGGGGAAGATAAGAGCGAGTCTAAGCCGTAGTGAGTCTCCTCTATCTTTTCTATGCTCTATAGTCATCCAAGTTTGCAGTTTCTCAACTTCTTCGCCACATTCTATTTTTCTCGTTGTTTTGAGTTCATTTGGGTTTTCTTTATGCCTAATCTTGATAATAACTCAACTTTAACCAGACTTGAGCTTAAAATTGATTCATTTGTTGAGGGGGAGTTTGGGAATCTATTCATGCATTGCATTTAGACTGTATTTTCTGTTTTATGAGCTTTGTCTATTATGCAATTGACTCAATCTTCATGAAATACATCATGCTATATCTTTTGAAGAAAATCACTAGCTTAGATATGTCCAAGTCCATTTATCATGCTAAGCTTATTAAAATCTGAAAAATTTGAAAGATTTAAATGAAAACTTGATGAAACATGTTGCTTTTACTTACTAAGTTTCTTCTCTAGGGGTTTTTACCATGAATTGTGAAATGTTGGATTTCTCTAGAGTCCCTGTAGCAAATTGGGTGAAATTTGTTTGATCCATATTTGAGTCCTTCAGAATTGCTGATATGTGCTACTGTTGACGATCGGAACCACCGACCGCAGAGGGGGGATGTCAGTAGATCGTGTGAGGGCGAGACCCGAAGTCGTGCTCATCCGGGAATGGTACACATCGCAGGGTGTGTGTCAGGGAAGAAGCAATGAACACGAGGTTTATATTGGTTCAAACCCTGAGTTCGGGTAACAGCTCTACTCCAGTCTGGCCCTGAGGTGAAAGGTGTAAATAAAACTCTGTGGGAGAATACAAGCGGGGCCCGAGCTGAGAGTTGCTCAGAGGCGAAGCTGCGAGGGAGAGTTCGAGTGTCTTTTCTCGGAGTAGGAGAAAGCAAGATCACCTTTGTGTTATCTTCCTCCTCTTCCCCCCTTGGTCGGGGTGATCCATTGCCTTTTTATAGCCCTCTGAGAGGTTCGCTGCCCATTCCCGAGGCTGACGTTAGGTGCCTGTGGAGAGTCGACGGGGGTTGCTGAAAGGCGTCGACAGTCGTTGGGAGTTGACGGTAGTTGCTAGGCCCTAGTTCGCACGCAGAGGCAGGTTTGGCACTGATTCCCACACAGGGAAGAGTTTTTACACGAGATAAACAAATTATTACAAATGCCTTTTACCTCGAGAGGTGTAGAGGTCGTGGCGTCGAGGTCGAGCAGGGTCTTTGTCTTCACGTCCGAGCCCGAGCTTGCTGGACCCGAGCTCTTGCTTAAGAAGTGCATCTCTTAGTTCGGAGACAAGCCCCTGAGCTCGTGGCAAGCTGCCACGAGACCCGGGGGATTTTTACACATGGCGAGGGTAACGATCCCCGACAGCTAGCCCCTGAGGCTCAAGGGATGACCCTGAAGTTCGGGACGTTCTTGAGTCTGATGTCCTTTGAGGAGGCATCGGTTCCTTGGTCGAGCTCGGAAGCCCTCGAGTCCAACCTTACGCGAGAACCCCTCAGAGGCCTTTGATGTGGCCGTGCCCGGAAACGCTTGGGCTTTCATCGTTCTGTCTTCGAATCAAAAACCATGCCCAGGGACGCCCAGGCTCTGCTTCTTTGATCTCCTGCCGAGGAGTCGAGGAGGCGGTTCACGATGCCTCGTTCCTGACAGGGAGGACGGCGGACACGGGACGCGATGCCTTGGGCTTTCAGAGGGGGAAAGTCGAGGGAGCGCGACCGTGGCGCTTCCTGTTCCCTACCCGAAAGTCTCGGCGTGCCTTTTGAGGAATAACCGACGCCAGCTGTAAGAGACCGAGCCTCTTTAAAACTCGAAGCTGACGCACACATTAGAAATTCCCCATTCATGCGCTGTGCTTTAGCCTTCTTGCTTGTCGTCTCTTTCTCCTCCCGACCAGACCCCCTTTCTCTAAGCGCCATGGCCAAGTTCGGAAAGAGCACCCTGACCATGGAGAGGATGAAAGAGCTAGAGGCGCTGGGACTCTTGGACCCAGCGACCTAGCAGCTCCCGGCCGGGGAGGCTGAGCCGCACCCCCGAGAGGACGAGATCATGAGCACGGAGCAGTACACGCTCTTCGGGCTATGGACCCCAAAGAGCGACTTCTTGGCGGGCGTTCTTGCACAATGCGAGATCGAGCTCGTCAATCTGGTACCGAACTCCATCCTTCTTCTTTCTATCTTCTCCCATCTTTGTGAGGGATTTCTAGGGATCCTTCCCACCCCCTCTCTCTTTTTCCGTTTTTATTCCTTTGTTTCGCACCTCGAAGGACCCCGTAGTCGGGTGCCTATACTTCCGACTGCGCACTAGACTCCTTTGCACTTTTCTTCAAGTCCCGACCTAGGACTCCCTCGGGCCGTGGACGGAGAAGTGGTTCTATTTGAAGAAGGGTGAGGGCGGCTGGCTTGTGTACAACGGCGCCGCCGTGGACAGCAAGCCGGAGCCTGAGGACTCAGCGGTCGACCAAGAGGCCATCGCCGCCATCCACATCTACGCGACGCGCGGTCTCACCGGCCAGGCAGTGGTCGTCGACTACCTGCGGGGTCGGGTGTCCCCTCTACGAAAGAGGGTGCACCCGTTCTTCGAGACTCGAGGGAGGGACGACCCTACTCGGGAAGGCACCAAAGGTAAAAAAAATTCGACCATAACCTTCCTCGAGCCTGGAAGAACTCCTTTCTGACTGCCCTCCCCCCATTTTCATTTCCCTGTAGCCACGGCGAAATCTTGGGCGGCGGCGCGCATGTAGGAGGTGTTTGGGAAGGCGACCCACACCTATGCCCTCGACGACCCCATCCCCAAGAACGTCTTGAGATGGAGCGGTGAGGTAATTTTTCTTACTCCTTTATCTAGTTTGATCCGGGCCCGAGCTTGCTCTGACTGCGTCGGGCCATACAGGAGAGCGGGGAACTCCTCGAGACGGCGAGGCACCTAATGCCGTTGCCCGGACCAGGCAAGGGCAAGAAGGTGGGCAACAGGCCTACCTCGGATGCCCCGAGCCATGCCGCCAAGAGGCCCCACGTCGAGTGGGGTGACTGCGCGATGGTAAGTCGAATTCGCCGAGCCCGGGAATGCTCGGGCTCGGTCCTAGTTTCTTTGATGTTTCCAATTTTTTCTTCTCCTCTGACCTTCTCTTCCTCTCCCTGTAGCAAGAATGGGCAGTGGCTACTGCTAAGCCACCGAGTCCGCGCTCGACGTCGCGGCCACAGACCGCTCGGAGAAAAGATGCTTCCCGCGCCGCAGCGAGGGTGGGGCGTCGGGCCACGCCCCTCCCCTTAGGAGACAGAGGCTCGTCACCCAGGTACGCGTACATCTTTTGGCCCTAGATTTGGAGTGTAGGTTTCCCCTTTTCCTAGTCTTAGCGACCTTTCTCGCTACAAACTTTGGGCGCCCGACGGGCAATGACTTTGACCATTGTCCAGGGAGAGTCTGAGGATGAGGCTGCAGGGGACTACCTCTTGGTCCCTCGAGTACGTCTGCAACAAGCCCGGCCTACCGCGACGCCCGCGGAGGGTAGCGCGGTCGGGAGGTCCGACTAGGGGCCCCCTGGGCCGAATGCCAGCCCGAGAGGGGCCACAGCCGGGGCCGAAAGGGAAGAGGATTTGGCCACCGAAGCCGATGCCACCGGGCCTGACGTAGCTGAGCTCGAGCCTTCCCCCGTCACTGATGTGCCTGCGAACGCCACCGAGCTCGACGGAGCATCAGGTACGCCACATCTCCTCATACATCATTGCTTTGTCTTTGGGTTTTTTGTTTCCTTTATGACTTTTGTCTTCCCTAGCAGGCTCGGCTCCACCCGTGCTGCCCCTCATCCCGAACGAGGCTGCCCGGGTCGATCCTCCTCCCGACGTCGCCGACCCTGCGCCGGAGGGGGCCACCGAGGGGAGCGCATCGACCTTTCCCGACGACCGTGTGAGCCTCGAAAACTGTCTTCAGGAGGTCAGTCGAGCTCGAACCCATCTCTTTTTTGTTATATGGTCATTGTGACCCTTCCCATGTTTCTGCAGGGCCTGGGCCTGGTTGCAAAGGGGCTCGAGGCCATGCGCACCCACGCCAACCAATTTCGGGTGCTGTGCGCTTGGTCAAGGATCGCGACGACTATGTTCTCAGCCTCGAGGAGAGTGCGGCACACGTGCAGGAGGAGGTTCGGCAGCTGAAGGTGGAACACGCCTTCGATCTCTCGAAGGCCATCAAGACCGAGCAGAAGTGGTCGGCAGAGGCTCTCGTGAGCGTTCGCGAGAAGGCCTAGAAGAGCCACAAGGCCAGCCACTTGGCGGCCGTGGAGATCATCGAGGCTACCCATGCAGAGGCGAAGACACTCTGCAAACAAGTCACGAAGCTTTCCGCTGCCCCCGCGAAGGCCCCTGTCGAGCTCGAGGCAAAGCTGGCCGAGCTCGAGGAGATGTTAGGGTGGGCGACCCAGACGGGGAGGAGCGCTCTAGCCCAGCTTCAAGAGGAGCGGAGCCGCGTCGCCAACGCCGAAGCCGAGACGCTGGCCCTAAGGGCAAGAGTCGCCGCACTCGAGCAGGAGAAGCTTGCTCGTGAGATGGCTGACCTGTAGATAGGTTACTAGATAGGAAAAGGGGTGAGGACAACTCGGCCCCTCTTGTAAATATTAGCTATGTAAATTTTGATCATAAGAAATAAAATTCCTTTCATGCTCGAAATTGAACGTGTCCTTTTAGGACTTGGCCAGAATTCTTAGCTGGAGACTTGGCCTTTGCCTTATTGCCCTGTCCTTGTCACCGGTTCGGGATGCAGGAGTTAGCTGCTAGAGCCCGAGGGTTAGCCAACATCCTTTACCTGAAAAAAAGGCTCAAGGCGAAGTCAGGTCATTGGACATATCTTTGATCGGGTACAAGCCTTAACCGTAGTGTTAGGATAAGATGGCCTAGCCCGGAAACACTCGGGCTTGAGCCAAGTTTTGGGCAGCAGTCGAAGCGACCAAAC